>VUYV01000020.1:617764-740022 GCA_008711295.1 Anarhynchus alexandrinus | reverse complement strand
GCCGCCGGCGGAAGGGCGGGAGCGGGGGGCAGCGGGGCGAGGGCCGCGGGCTTGGCGCGGCGGGGTCCTTGCAGAATTGCAGCGGGCCCGGGCTCTCCCTGTGCGGAGGAGGGAGAAGGGTGATCTCCCCCCCCCCCGCCCCGTTCTTTAGAGAACCAAATGGGGGAAAAAAAAAATCATTGATTTCCATTTTAACTAATGTTTTTCCTTTAATTTCCGTTACATTTTTATTTCTCTCTTATCGGCTAGAGCCGTTTTAGATAAGGCTCAAAGATGATGCTATCTTGTGCTAAGGCAAAGGATGTAACTAGTCGCTTTCCTCCATTTAACACTGGTTTGTGTTATTGTATAAATATCGTTAATTTATGGGAAGATAACTTTTAGTAGGATGTTGAATGAGTATTTTGTTTGAGTTCTTCTGCTGTCATGGGTGTACAAAGGAGACTCTGTTACAGATTTATATCTTTGAAAGGTATTCTTTGATAGGCAGTGCTTTGTAGTTGGACATGTGCACAAGGTGTTCCAGTCTTCTCTTCTCTCTCAGTCTTGGCAAAAGCTGATTTGGGTATGTGAAACTCTGGTTTGGTACCTGAAGTGATAACCATCTTGGATGCAGACACCTTCATACTAAACCAAACTGTATAGTTGTACTTTTTCTTAAGCCACTGGCATCTGCTTACTTTGGTTTTCTCTTGTCACTCCTTGGTGCAATCACTGTCTTGTCTGACAATTGCTAGCTGTGGTATGTAATAGGTTCACTGTGTGTTTGTATTTCACTGAAAGAAGAGATTTTCATACTAGGGTATTTGAGGCTATGGTTCCATGGTCAGTCAGTCCAGCACGTGTACAATTAAAAGAATGGTACACTCGCTTTTTCCTCTTGTTCTGCAGTATATTCTGCCTCTTCCCTTGTGCTCACACTGATATTTGTGAAGTTACAGAGTGAGCTAATTTGAGGAAATGGTGTGGCTGAAAGTCAATCCAACAAAAATATATTGCCTGTTATGTTTCATTGCATGATGGTACCCCAAGACAGAATGGGGATTGCCCTTTCTGATGGCAGTACAGGTTCTTAACTGTATTTCTTTGGAGCTCTAAGCATAGAAGAGATCACAGGTGATTGTAGTGGAGTTAAAATTCAGCTATTGGTGCTATTTTTTATTTAAAGGTGAGCTGTCCTGAAGGTATAGAAAGATAATGTTGTATTTGACAGTTAAGCCAAGCCAGGCTGAGAAGCTTGCCTCTGGCCATTTGTTTTTGGGCTGTTATGTCAGTCCTGTAAGTTGTCTGTGGGGTAGCGCTGCAAAGTGCATTGCTAGTAAGCCAAGGTTGAAAATAAATATTTTTTTAAAAGGAGGTAATTTTTAATCTGATTCATGTCAGTTTGTGTTGTGGCTCCACGGACAGTTGCATAGTCACAACTGAGGGGACGACAAACTGGGATACAGGAGCAGAACTTTATTGAACTGACTTCACTGTCACTCAGCCTGCCGTTTCACAGTATCCATGATAAGCTGTGAACCTGTGCCGGCTGTAACAAAACTTCTAATGCTGAATGTGTTGGTGGTTCAGACTTGGAGAAATTTGACGTAGGAGTTTTTGATTGGAAGCCTCCCACTTTCCCTTTAGGGAAAAAAAAAAAGCCACCAAACCCCCCCACTTTACCCAAACATTGTTCTTGACAAACACTATTCTTCCAGTGTTATTTTGCACCCTTCTGGCTCAAGTTACAGTAGTCATCTCAGCAAATTGTTGCAGATTCTTGATGTTTTTCTTGCCTATTCTAATTTCAGAGAAGGAGGATTGAAGAATTATTAATCCTAGAAATTAGTCTTCAGCAAGTTGGCTAGTGCTGAACTGCTGAGCCAAATATTTGTTTATTTAAAAGAATATTACTGCATTTAAGGAAAATCTTTCTCTAGGAAGTAGCTCTCACAATAAGAGGGATCTTGAGACAATTTAATACAGCTCTTTAACCTGTATTGTGCCATCTCTTGCATATGCTAAAGCCTAGTGTAAGTAATTTCAAAAGTGTATATTGTGCACGTTTTTTCCATGGAAGTTTTTGTCAACCAAAAGGTGTCTGACCAGCACTACTTCTTCTTTAAAAGTGATGTTATAAAGCATAAAGTCCATAGACAGGTTGATTTTACTTCTTAGAAGTATTGTTTACAAAATTAGCACTAATTAGAGAAATATAAAAGCTGGGATTATGCTGATGTTTTCCAGACAGTTCAGTGGAACTAAGTGTGATCAAAACAAAGAAGACAGCAGATATGTTGGGTCAGTATAATTGGGTAAAGTTTCAATAAAGCTTTCAGATTTATATGATTTAAGACTCCCTCTTCAGAAGTTTGATTATACAAAGTGTCAAAATGTGGAGCGTTACTCGTATGTGTTAGCAAGTGGCGTTTTAGAGCTGTCACTGAAAGGAGATGAGTTCAGACAGAAGATTGAGGAAGAGGAATTTGAACTGTGACAAGGAAGGAGGACTTGGAAGAGGGGCGTATATGCATAAGGCTGGAAGATGTAGGATGTGTAATGAAGACACTGATGGGGTAAGGCCGTAGGGTTGAAATGCAGAAAAGTTTTGTGTACAAGCTCTAAGTTATTGTCCCTACTCTTCATATGAATTGGAGTGTCAAAGAAGCAGCCATAGAGATTTCTTATTCCCTTTTCTTGATTCTGGGAGCTGGTTTTTTTTTTGTTGTTGTTGTTTTTGGGTTTGTTTTGGTTTTTTTTGAGGTGGAGTGAACGCATTCCAGATTATCAGCATCATAGCCCATTTTCTTGTGCGTAACTGGGATGCTAACTGCCAGGGGAGCTGTATATTGGACATTGCAAGTATGGACAGTGTTAATTTCTTAGTAGGTGGGGAAAACTCTGTGGGAATAGGAGAAGCATGGAGTAACAGCAAAGGTTTGGGGTGAGTATTGAAAAATGTAATAGAGGAGAGCATGGTCAGGACTGTACAGTGAGTGATTTTGGTGGACTTCTATTTGTTCTTGCAAGGCTGACACATACTGCTTTCATTTGTCCCTGCTGACTTGTGTGCTTGTTCCTTTTATAGTTTCTCTCAGCTTTTTTGCTTTCTTGTAAGAAAATTGGCTGAAATTAGAGGACTAGAGTATGTTGGGTCAACAGAGAAAGAAGAAATGAAGAGCTGGTATGCAACCTGTGCAATAATATGGCAATGGTAACTGCAGTTCAGGCACCAGAACAGGAAGGGAGGAAAATGCAGTGCAGTGCATAGGTAGGAATGACTAGTAGTGGTGTTCTGTGCTCCCAATGAAAAAGCTGTTAAAACTGGAATTTCTCAAACTGAAGAAAAATAAATTGTGAAGTTCAAATACGTACCAGTGTAACTGCTGTCTCTGGGCAATCTGTGTTGCAGTCATTGACAATCCTAACATCCCAGGCTTTCTAAATGTAAACTCTTTCTTACCTTTGCCCAAAAGTTTGGTTTGAGATGTAATCATCACTTCTCTGTCTCCAGTTCCTGGAGATGGTTGTCATGTATATGCCCAGCTTGCCAACAGTCTCGATGGCAAGAAGATGCCCTTCAAGGTAATCACTTCTTGAGGCAGCCCTCAAAATTCAGTGTCATACTGGGCACATATGAGCCTTCAGAGTGTGTTTGTATGAGACACATGCACCTTGTATATGTTGTATCTCAGCCAGGCTGTTGCAGGATCATATTGTGCTATACAATACAGTTGGTTTTAGAAAGTAATTAAAATGTGTTCTGAAAAATGCTGGGATTCGGCTTAATGGAGCAAAACAGAAATCACCAATATGTTACCTTAGGATGAGGTTATGTGCACAATGGATTCTAGTGCAGATTTGTACTGCAAGTAAATTTTGTTCAGGCAAATTTGTGAGGGAATTATTTTGCTTTCTTACTGGAGATTATGTACTGTTCTTTTTGTCTCTTGGAGGATTGAGCTGAATCTGCTGCATCTTCTCAGGATGGATGCAGACAACATAGTGCACCTGCTGCTTGCTACTGCAGTTTTCAGTGGTGAAAGCAATATGCAGTGCATGACTGGTTTGGCAGAACTGAAGCTGGTTCATTGCTTCCTGTTAAGCAGAATCTAAACTATGTTGGTTTAAAAAAGTAAATCAAGTATCTCTGTCTTCAGGCAGTCTCATGTGTTTCTTATGGATCTCCCCTTACTTTGATCATTCCTGTATTCTAGTGCCATATTCTAGAATGATGTGAGGCGTAACTAGTTAAGCATAACTTACCAGTAATGACATTTTCTGTATTGAGTATGCGTCCAAAGGAACGTCTGTGCAGAGGCAGTTAGTTCAGGCCTTCTCTGCTGTAGTTTTCTCAAACACAACTTTATTTAGTTCTTGTTTAGCTCTATCTAAATAATGGTAATGGGAATTCTATTATAGAAGGTGTTTCTATAGTCACTGGCGTTTATTATGTTGCACTTATCTGCTGAAAGCAGCATGAGGTGAGGAAAACTGTTGAAAACATGACTGCTAGGAAAATCTTTGTTTACACTGGTTTATACTTTGGTTCATGTTGTTACTAAAGCTGGAAAGAGCCAGAAATCCAGACACTTTTATTAAGAAATTCCTGGCACTGTTTTTAATGCAATGTTTGTTTAGCTGCTTCTCCTCTACAAAGAAAGGAGGACAGCAGCAAATCTGGGACTTCGTGAACTTCTGTTTTTCCACCTTCCAAAGTGGTGCTTTATGAAATGTCTTTTTGAGTTGAAGATTTCCCTTCTAGATAATGTAAACATAGAGCATGTTACTGGCAGCTGGGATGAGAAATGAAATGTAGTCAGTACCCTCCTCTTTCTTTAGTAACTACAGACAATTGAAATATTTGGAACAACTGTTCTTCTAGGCTGATTTTTTTAATTGATCCATCCACCCCAAGTCTCATATGTTAAGCAGAGCAGAGTCACTTGCCTTTCTGTAGCTGAGATTAAAATTCCCTGATTGATGGGCTTGCACTCTTTCTTCAATTTACAGAGACGTTCACCGAGTCTCCGCTCTGAGTCTTCACTGGAACAGAGTTTGCGGATTACTGTTGGTAATGACCGGTATTGCATTGGCACACCAGAGCGAAGGAGGCTGCCTGATAGACTGGGCTCACCAATTGATAACCTGAGTGACAGGTATGGTCCTCCGCAGATGGGGATTCAAGTGTGTGAAACAGTAAGAACGTGGGAATGGCTGTACGGGGTGAGACCAAACATAATTAGCCCAGGGAATGCCTAGGAAACAAGGGTAAGAGGGCAAGCATGTAGTGATGCTTCCCTGGAATACTCCTCCAGCCTCCAGCAAGCTGTGGCGCAGGGGATTCCTGAACAGAAGTCACTGCCTGTGTTCATAGTAACTCTAAACTGATATTTCTTCTCTGATCATTGTCAACTGCTTCTAAAACCCATATAAACTAAAAGTGCCTAGAGCAGGGGCGAGCTGTTTCATTTGACGTTTCACGGCTTCAGCCACCGCCTTCTGTTTCTTATGAACCTACTTAGTCCTCACCGAAAGGAAGGTTGTTTATGGATAGCATAAAGGTTCAACTTCCGCATTTGTTGGGAGAAATAATCTACTTTCCTGATTTTTGAGAATAGTACAGAAGAAAGCTCTAGTGTAGCTTTAAGAAAATTTATTATTTTGACTTTAAAAACCCAGCACAAGAGAAGTGAACATAGTCTGACAGTCTCATACATGATAAAATAAGTGTTAGAATTCTTAGGGTCCTTTCATTGGAATTGGAGAGAAACATAGTTAATGAAGAGACGTCTTTTATGTTAAAAATACTGCTTTGAACAGTGAAGTACAAATATTAGCAGATAGTGTTTGGAAATCTTTGCTTTCAGTAGGAGAACAGCTATAATCTGGCAAAAGAAGTAAAATAAGAAGGCTTTATGCAAATAAAATAATTTTCTTTGTCTTGAATTGCAAAGCTAAAGATGGCATAGTTTATGCCCCAGAGCATACAGTTGCAGTTTCAAGTCCAGCACAAAAAAAGCACTATAACTTCCATTATTGATGCAAATATCCCCAACTGTTAAAAAAACAAAAAAAGAGAGAGAGAAAAAAAGGGAAGTAAGTAGAATAAGTAAATTTCCTGTCTTTCTTATGTGTAAGGTTAAGTTTCAGCAGGTGCGGAAAACGAAATGAGACTTTAGTTTTCAGTACTGTCACTTTTACGCCATTACCTCAGTTCTCCTGGGACCAGTGTTTGATTGTAAATCCCCTGTGCAGGCTGCAGTCTTCTGAATGAGATGAGTGCATATGCCCAGGGAGAGTACAGTGGTTGGAAGGAGCAGGAAATGGTATGTAGGAGAACTGGCACTGCTCTGGCAAATTCAGAACGCGTGTGGAGGGGGTTGTGTTTGTCCCATTGCTTCCTTTTCTCCAGTGAGGTTTTATATTTAACCTGTTTTGTGGTTGTAATGCATGGTTGGAAGTAACATCAGTGTCCTAGTTTGAGCGACACAGGATTAATTTCTCTGTCAGTAATTTTACTTTTCAGTAAGGCGTCTTCTAGTGCTAGGGAAAAACACATTTTTAGAAGACCCTGGTGTCTGAATTTGTGAAAATATTTACTTTATAGCCACCTATGGTGTGCAGGTTTCAAGGTCTCAGTGTTTTTGAGCTAGCCAGGTGCAGGGATGAGGAGGAGTGAGACCTGGGAACTTGACCCAAGCTGGCCAACAGGATTATTTTATACCATGAATGTCACATTCAATATAAACTAGAAAGTTTGCTGAGGAGCTCTTCTCTTCTATGATGGCAGTGGTCCTGAGAACTTCTTGCCCCAGTGCCAGACCCCTGAGGCCTTCCCTTCCTCCCGAAGCCGTAGCGCTTGCAGTGTCCGACATTTGCTGTCCACTGCTGGGAGTGCACAGCTTCCTACTGATAGAATTGGCTGAGTATAATCCTCGTATATTTTATATTGGTATTGGGATCAATACTGATTCTTTCGTATTATTAATGTTAATCGTTTAGTCTTATTCTATTAAATCTGTTTGTATTTCAGCCCTCGGGTTTCCTTGTTTTTTCCCCAGTTCCCCTTCCTGGGTGGAGAGGGGTCATCGGGTGACAGAATAATTGTCTAAATGACAATAAATTGTTATGGGTTTGTCAAACCACAGCGATTAGGTACAGTGGAGTTTATTTTAACATAAGAGTGAAAATGACAAAGAACTTTCACTTTCTCTCTGTTACAGGACCCATAGATGTAAAAAAATGGTCAGAATAGACTCCTGAGAAGGTATAAAAGTAACAGATAAATCAGAATGAGAATAAGAGAAAGTGAGACCGTGTAGACCTTAGTTTTTAAGTGACTTCCCATATATTTGTAGTGTAGGTATGCAAGAACTCCATGTGGATACATTTAAGGTTTTTTGGGTTTTTTTTTTTGTCCAATCTGTTTTTGCTGGCTGCATTTGTCTGAGAGGTTCCCACTGTCCAGAAGCTTTAAGTGTGTGACAACTTAGTCATCCCTTAGCTTTTCTTAAATCTTCTAGGTACTACTTCTGACTTCCAAGTTTCTTCACTGTTTAGCCACTTTGGTTGTTTTTAAAAGACACTTTGTATTCGGTTAAGGACATTGTTTATCATGTTTTTTTTGTCATGTGTTTTTTTGCCCTCTGAGAGGCTGCCCTGGTACTGAGACACTGACTTTATATCTATCACTAGGTTTTAAAGTAGCCCTTACTGTGAATCATCATTTGGTTTAATACATTCTTTTTTGGCATGTGGTATGTTCTCATTCTCATTTAAATTAAAATAAAAAAAGAAAAAAATAGAGGTTTTTCTGAAGATGTCTCTTCAAATTTTGAAGTAATTGGAGCAAATAATTTTGAATTTAGTTAATCTCAGTTATTTTTGCTAACTACTTGGAAATTTCAAGCAATCACTTTTACAAATTATTCTCTGTAATTTGCAGGACCTTGCAATGGTAGAGAGATCATTAGCCTATAAAGGAAATAAAATACAATACCAAAGGATAGAAATTGGGGATGGTTTTGGATTCTCCTGCAGCAGTGGATTTTCAGGATGCCCCAGGAGAATTTCTCGGGGTATATATCCATGTGCAGGTCCATCCTAAAACATCTGTAAGAACTTGCCCTGAGTTTCTAAGGCAGCTGGCCTCCTGCACATGTCTAAGTAAGCATACAGAATGTTTCCAGTCTGTGACTTCAAGGTCACTTAAGAAGCTTCAGTATTCTCCTTCAATAGATTAGTATTTTTTTGTCTTCCATAATCTCAGTCTATCAAAGTGAAGAATATATCTTATCCCTGTCCCTGTCTTCCATCTCTCCCTCTGTCAGTATTTTTAAGACATTCTACTATTATCTGAGCTGGCATAAACTATACAGAGCATCCCACCAATTCATTCGTATGAGGTTAATCCAAAAGATTATATCATATTACTGCAGAGACTTGGTCTGTGTTAAGCTGTGCTCTGAAATAGCATTTTTTTGGCATAATATCAAGACTGACAGTTGGCTTGAGTATGAGCAGCTGACCTCCTATTCAAAGACTGTCTGTTAAGGTGGAGTCCTGTTGGTTGCTGACAGCAGAATACCATTATTTATTTCTGTTTCTGTATATGTGAATAAATATGCCAAAAAGTAAACTTAGCTTACACTAGGTGTAGTTCTCTGAGGCATCATGTCTATGTAGTCTATGGTCTGTTCTCCTTCTCTGACACTGCAAACTGCAGTAATTCACAGATTCTGTGTTGGTGAAGAAATTGGGATGGTCACAGCAGTACCACTTGTATCCTCTCTCAGGGATGCAGTAGCCTGTAGTGGACGTTGCTGACTAAAAGAACCCAAACCAGTTAAGAGGGACATATCTTTGTTGGACTGAATTTACGGAAAACATATTTCAAATAATCACAGTTTCTGTAAGGCAAGTAATCCTGTTCCTGACACCTGTATTTAATCTGTGGGCTTTAAATCTGCATTTTAGCTGTTCAGAGTGTATTTGGAACATCTTTCTAGTTGTCAGTATAGTAGGTTTGCTGTTCCTTTCTTTCCAAAGTATGATTAAATATTCCTTCTGCTTTGTCACTGCAGTCACAGCATTTTAATTGTAGGTGACACCTGGCAGGCATGCATGCAAATTATTTGCACAAAAATCAGCTGAAGTTTTATGGTGAAATACATTTGTTACTCCACCAGGTGTGTTCATGCAGTTTGTGTAGGTTTAGCAGGCTCTTGGAAAAGGACACTGTGGATAGACATACCTTTATGTAGGCTGTGAGAAGCAACATTTGTGTATGAAATTTAATTCTAGCTACTTTTTAGATATTTTGATGCTTTTGAAGGGGGTGGAGTGTGTAGTTTGCTGGAAACTGGAAAAGGTACCATCTAATACTGCAGGTACTAGTGTATGCCATATTTGCCTTATAAGATGTGTTGTACTGATAAAGCATCTAATAACATGAAATGTTTTGCAATGATGCAGGTTAGAGATAAAGTGAAGTTTTGTGTTGGTTTTGTTCTTAAATATACGTGTGTAAACTATGAAAATACTCAATAAAAAGACCTTGTCTGTTTATGTCTGTTATTCTTTAGTCTGGTGACTTTAAAAACTGGGGCTATAATTTAACTGCAGATTATTTTGAAGATGTCATCTGGACTTGATTTGTCCCCCCTCAGTTCTATGGAGGGACTTTTCTCAGTAGGAGGACGTGATTTTTGAGGATTCAGGCAATCACGCATAGTTTGTCTCAAGTTGATGTCTTGATCACTCAGGCAAGACATTTCTCTGTTGTCAGTTTCTGTCCCATTGATTTCACTTATGAAGCACATTTGCTTCCAGGTTTTGGAGGATCTTGCTATGTTTTTGAAATTCCTGTGAGTAAAACCAGCAACTGGTTTGGTTTGTGTTCGAAAAGAACAGTCCCTCAAAAGTTTGTAGGGGTGGGGAAAAAGGCCGTAGTTGAAACGGTACTCCTGATTGGAGGTGTGTGTAGGAATTGGTCCAAAAGAAGATACTCCAAGAGATATAGCTAGTTGTTCTGGTATTGTGCAAGTTGCACATCCACTGTATGTAATAATGCAGAGGCTGGCACAAAGGAATGATACTATTACATTTACTACCTCTGGTTCATAGATATCTTATCAAAAACTGTGCTTCTTTTTATGTATAGTAGTTCATGTGATTAGTGACAGTCCTGTCTACAGATCTGTTGCAACAGAAAACGTTGCTAGAATTTGTGGTCCTTGTCCACAGCTGAAGATAAAAAGAGGATCTGGTTGCATTTGCCAGTGTGAAACTGAATTATACCTTGAATAATTCATATGAAATGTGACCTTGGCATCTTGCTGGGAGAGATGAGGAAAGGGATTGTGCTCTGAAATAGGATAGTAATGGTTTTTTAAAAACGTGTAGTCTTTCTCCTTCACAGGAATAAATCCATTCTATCAATTTTTCAAGGCTCTTCTTCTGCAGTATGAGTTGAATTGTTCATGTCACTGTGTTTGCAGGTGACTTCTAGGAGGGATGTATAGTACTATTAAAAATAAGTTTCCGACTCTGCCCTACCCTTTAAGTACATAAAATGTTGTTTCTGTTTAGTGATGGAGATGTTACTCTGAAACTGATTTGGGAATTTCTTACTCTTGAGTAGGAGTAAGACTTAGTTTACTCTGACTCAAGTACTTGTGTTTATTCCATGCTTCTCTTATCCAGGGATGATATGGCTGATGGTCCAATATTCACTAGAGGCCTCTCATGTCCTCGAGGCCTTGAGAGATACCCATCGCATGAAGATCAGTCTTCAAGTCCCTTCATCATGAGACATGATGAAGACTACCGCAACCGAGATGTTTTCCTCCACCGTTCAGAGTATAGTCCACATTATGGTCGTCGAGAAGAGCTGCCTCGTGGATCTGACAGAGATGGTGACAAACTCAGGAAATCCTCCTACCTATCAAGGCCAGAAGAGAGAGGACGAGAAATAAAGCGTCCACGGTACGAAAAGGACGAAAAGATGCATGGTGTGAGTGGAGAGCATCAGAGTTTCTCATCAGGAACGCGAAACTATCGCAGACGAAGCCGTAGCCGCAGTAGAAGCCCAAGCCCATCGTACCTGAATGAAGAATTCCGAGAGCTTGACCGTGCAAGGAGGAAAAGAGAGGAAGAAGAGCGTAGTAGAAACTTGAATCATGATGTTTCAGGCAGTGGTTATGTGATCCCTGGCTTGACTAACACACTACAGACTTCTGAGCCTCGGTATACGTATAGGCCTGAGGAAATCCCATCCATGCCCAAAAAATCTATTTTGAAGAAACGAGTGGAGGTAGAAGTAGAGTCTCCTATTCAGGTTTGATCTCTGTCTGTCTGTCTATATGTTTCTACTTTCTAAAACAGTCGCTTCATGATACAGAATGTTAGTTTGACTTCCAAAATAGAAAAGCCAAATCTTTATGTTTTCCTGTCTTTGAGAGAACAGGTATCTTTTTGCAGGCCTGTACAAGTCAGGATTACATTAGAAACTTTAAATGATGAAGACATTTAATCAGGAATCATATATATATATGTATAAAATCTGAGGCAGAATAAAATGTCCTTGTTGAAATTCAGGCCAGGATGCTGAGATCTGGGCCAGCTTTTATAGAAAAGCTGAGTCTTTTTGTACCACAGGCAGCCAGGACATTGATCGAAGCTCTCTGCCTGTCACAGTGCCTCTTTCTTGTTTGTTTATAGACTTAAGAGAACTGACTGATGCATCCTCAGTACCTCTGGCTGAAAACATCTTTGAGTTTCCTTATTTTTTTCCCTTTGGACTGTAGGCTGGGAACAACCCTACTTAATTTGTACCCAAGCTGTACCAATTGAGTCTCAAAATTAGAGCAATGGAAAGAGAAGCAGTTGTGACCTGTGATAAATTGACTTTTCTTTTCTCATGGTTTAGTCCATCACTTTTGATCTGCCTGTTGTACTGATCAGTGTTGGTTTGACAGTGACACATTTATCTCAGGAGGTGCTCCGATACTGAGGATCCCATCCTATACCTATTATTGGAACTCCTATTTAAGACGGCATTAATTATGCATATCTGAAAAAGTGACTGCGAATAACTCCAATGCAGTTGTTTTTATCTGTCTTAAGGTGTTGAAATCCTATTTATCTGTGATTAAACTTGAAGCATAGCCAAATTTATGTTACGGGATTTCAATTTAAAAGTTTCAGTTCTAATGCTTACAAAAAAATAACGAAATATAATTGTGATTTTGTGTATAATCTGAGATAAATGTTCATTGCTGGACATCACATTCCAGAACCATTAGGTAACTTGTTTTGTAATCTTCAGTGTTCTCTTTCAACTGTATATTGTATTTTCTAACTTTTCTTCAGCTGTGAACTCAAGGAGAAATTAACATGTTCCTTTGTTTGTTCTGTGAGGTGCATAGTCCCCTCAGAAGGTGCTGTAGTAAATAGTAACTTCTCTCTCTCTTTCAGCCTGAGGGATTTTCAAGCAGTCTGGCTCCCAGCAAGGATCTTCCTCTTCTTTCTAGTCATTCATCTTTGCCCCAGAGTAATGACCCGGCTCCTTTTGCCTCTGAAGTGGAGAACTTTCTCAAACGGTTTAACAAAGACTCTGTTGTGGAGTCTGCAAACAAGGAGTTGCATGACAGTTTATATGAGTGGAACTCGCTTTCTGCGGCTTCCAAAGATGCTTTCAGGTTTGAAGAGAAGTTTGGAAGCTTCTTAAGTCACAAGGAAAAGGTAGAACCCAAGTCAGAGCCTGCTGATCGCCATACTGACTTCCTGCTGCCTCATGAGAGGGCCAGTCAGGATGGCAGTGGTTTCTCCCGGATTCTGGGCATGATGGCTGATTCTGTCAGTGCTCAGGAGAAGAGGAGGCGTAGTTTTCCTGACATTGAGGATGAAGAGAAATTTCTTTATGGTGATGAGGATGAAGACACCAAAACTGAATCTCTCCCCATTCAGAAGCCCCCAGTGAGTTGTGGCAATGAGATAATAAGCCAGAAAATGAGCCCACCTCCTTCTCCTGCTCCAGCTGTCAAGCTGGATCCTTTAGAAGAGCCTAATGCTGAGTATGCAAAGATCCATGACTTACTCAAAACCATTGGACTTGACATTGGCGTTGCTGAAATAGGAAAACTGGCTGTTCGTACCCAGGAACGCCTTCATGGCAAAAAGTTGGCATCTCGTTCTCCTGATCGTCGCTCTTCAGATCCTCGCAGACTGGACCCTTGGGACTTGCGTCGCAGCCGGAGTGACACTCGTTCTCCTGAGTCAGGCCAGCAGCGCTCAGCATCACCTCCAGTCTCTTTCCAGCAGTCTAAAGATGCATCCTCTCTTCAGAAATCGGAATATACTAAGAACAAGCCAGTGGGACAGGATATACCTCCATGTGCACCAGAACAGCCTCTTCCTTCTGTCTCTCTCATTCCCTCAATTCCACCAGCTCCTGCTAGTTTGCCGCCTACACCTACTTCTGTTTCCCAGTACCAAATTCCCAACTATTCCCAGTTCACTGCCACTCAAATGCCCCAAAACTATCCACCTCCTACAATGGCTCCTCCAGGATATGATGCATATGGGCACTATATGGCATATGCAGCCTCTGGTTGGACCATGTACCCCCCTGCCCAGCAGCCTAATCCTACACTGCCAGAAGCTCATGGTCTTCTTACTATGGCCATGTCAGCGAACCCCACGCGTCCCAACCTCCGGGTAATTGAGACAGTCTCTATGGGAAAGGATGTCCCTGATTTAAAAAGAGATGGTTCTGTGCTTGTTCATGTCCCTACGACTCCTGCTCATTCCAAAGTGCCCCTTCGTCTGTCTTCACACCCTCTCAAAAACACCACAGAAAAGATGTCGGATGAAAAAAATCGGGCAGCTCAAAAACAAAAGGTATGTTATCTATTCTAATACCTCAAAATATGTTGGACTGCTTGATTGCTGGTGTAGAAGCTTTTCCTCTTCAGGTGCGCCCTTTCTTTTTGTTCCTGAGTGGCTCCAGTTTAAAAGCAGTTGGACTATATTTGCTTTCATTAAAGATTTCTAGGCATTTGTCATAGAATCATAGAGTGGTTTAGGTTGGAAGGGACCTTAAAGATCATCTAGTTCCAACCCCTCTGCCATGGGCAGGGACACCTTCCACTAGACCAAGTTGCTCAAAGCCCCATCCAACCTGGCCTTGAACACTTCTGGGGATGGGGCATCCACAGCTTCTCTGTGCAACCTGTTCCAGTGCCTCACCACCCTCAGAGTGAATTTTTTTTTCCTAATATCTATTCTAAATCTACTCTCTTCCAATTTGAAGCCATCGTCCTATCACTACATGCCCTTGTAAAAAGTCCCTCTCCTGCCTTCTTGTAGCCCCCCTTCAGATACTGGAAGGCTGCTATATTTTTTATATATATATAACATGTATTTTATATATATATATTTGTCTCTATTACTCTATGAAAATTCTAAAAAATGTGTTTAAAATACCCCAAAGTTGGATGCCCTTAGGTTATGGCTGAACAGATGAAATCAAGCATGAAGTTGAAGTGCTTGGGGCCAGCCAAAATCTTACAGAAAAAATACGTGGTGCCCACAGCATGCCTTTATTTTGCTGAGCTTTAGATTTTGAAATAACTGAAGATATCTAGATATATAAATGCCTGAAGGGGTGGTATAAAGAGGATGGAGCTGGGCTTTTTTCAGTGGTGTTCAGTGGCAGGACAAGAGGCAATGAGCACAGACTGAAACACAGGAGGCTCCATCTGGACATGGTACAATAATACCATGGTTATACCTATGTTAGACACTCTTAAATACATACTAAAAGATGTCATGCACAGTTGCATACAATTTTCCTTATATATTTGTATTAATTATCTCCTATAAGAATCACAAAATCAGAAGTTGTTAAGGGAAACTGTTCTTTACTTGGTGCATCTGACAGCAGTTTAGGTTGTGTGTGTTAATGTTTTCCTCTTCTATTAACATTGGTTTGTATAATAATTAAAGAGTAGTGGGGAAGAACATATTTTAAAGTAGGAAACTGTAGTTATGTAACTGTCAAAGGACTGGAAGATTCCTTTGGGTTTTCAAACTGGTGTCCACTCAGTCTTGGTTGTTAAAATAAGGGCATAGAACCACAGAATGATTTGGGTTGGAAGGCACCTTTAAAGATCATCTAGTTCCACCTGCCCTGCTGTAGGCAGGGACATCTTTTACTAGATCAGGTTACTCAAAGCCCCATCCAGCCTGGCCTTGAACATTTCCAGGGATGGGGCATCCACAGTTTCTCTGTGCAACCTGTTCCAGTGGCTCACCACCCTCGTTGTAAAAAATTTCTTTCTTATGTCCAATTTAAATCTACCCTTGTTTATTTTAAAATCGTTGCCTCTTGTCCTGTCACTACAGGCCTGGGTAAAAAGTCTTTCTCCACCTTCCTTATAAGACTCCTTTATATATTGAAGGGAAGCAATAAGGCCTACCTGGAGCTTTCTCTTCTCCAGGCTGAGCAACCCTAACTCTCTCAGACTTTCTTCATAGGAGAGGTGTCCCAGCCCTCTAATCATTTTCATGGCCCCAACAGGTCCATGTCTTTCTTGTACTGGGGGCCCCAGAGCTGGATGCAGTACTCCAGGTGGGGTCTCACAAAAATGGAGTAGAGGTGGAGAATCACTTCCTTTGACCTGCTGGCCATGGGTTTTTGTGCAGCCCAGGATACAGTTTGCTTTCTGAGCTTCAAACGCACATTGCTGACTCGTATCTAATTTTTCACCTATGTATGCATATCTGCATTAGAGATGTAGCTGTGCTAATGATGCATTGTGTTGGTAGATCTGCTAGTAGAAGAGTAGAAAAGCTGGAAGCTTTTTGCCTACTCAGTTATATCACACTCCTCAAAGAAAAAAATTGCCTTCATATAGGGTTGAATTGTAAGCACACGATATAGTTACCTGCAGATGCAGAGGAAGAGATGTATTTGTTGTGTTAAAATATTCAAGAACATTTCGAGAATAGTGAGCAGTGTTCTATGACTGGCACACTTGTTGTCATTCTTGCAAGACTGAATAATTTGTGTTGGGAAGAGAAGAAAATCCAGTCCCCTTCCAATATGTTTAGGTGATAGAAGAGAGAGAAAAACTGAAGAATGAACGAGAAGCACGGCAGAAGAAGCTTTACTATCTCAAGACTGAATTGGACAGGCTTCGTAAACAGCAAGGTACAGTGCATCCCCCCACAGTTTTTTCTTTCCCACTAGGACATATCACAAGTCCCAGTACCTGCTAGGAGAAGTGAAGACCAAAATAGTAATAGTCTGTAGTTTAAAACTAGTATTTTCATACTCTGGGCAATGCAGAACTCTTGAGGAAGCAGTGACCTAATTACTATATTAAAATTAATTATGTCAAAATTTGGCCATTACACTCAAGCAAACAGTTGCTCTTGCATATTCTTCGGCAGCTTGGTAAGTTAAATGAATTACATTTTGTGCATTTTAGTGCTTCTTTAGAAGAAGTCAGAAATAATAACTGAAGACATATCAGCATGCCTTTCAGTTTTTCATTAATTTTATTTGGAGAAGGAAAAGTCCTGTCTAGACAGAGCTAACTTTTTCATTTTTAAAAGTTTTGTTTGGTCCAAATAAGTACTAATTTCCCTCACCTTTGGAAAATGATACTTTCAGGTTAGAATGTACGATTAACTTTTTCTTGTTTTGTCACACAGGGAAATAGTGATTACTAAATTGATTCTCTCTCTTGAGAATTATGGTGCTTGTGTTAGGGGTGTATATTAAGGCAGTCTTTATGGAGGTGGACTGCAGATTTAGTGATGCTGTACCTGAGAGTCAGTTCCATCTTTACAACTTCCTAGTCAAGATATATCGGTAATATTTTATATTAGTATTTTAATTGTTGCTGGAATAGTTGTACAGATCTTAAGACAATTTTCCTGTTGCATTTCTAACTCTTCTACTTCTTTGATTGGCTCAGGAGAGATGTTGAGAAAAAAACGTCGTGAGAAGGATGGACACAAAGACCCCTTGTTGGTTGAGGTGAACAGACTACAAGAGAATATTATGAAAGAGATTTCAGAGCTGCATAAAGAATCTGATGCTGCTGACAAGAAGCAGTCTGAGCTTGACAAAGTAGCACAAATCCTGGGGATTAACATATTCGAAAAACCCCGAAAACCATCTGTGGAAACCAAAGATTCCTCAGAAAAGAACAGCAAGTCAGAAAATGCAAAAGGTCTGGAGAAAACATCATCCTCCAACAAGGTAAAGTCTTCTGGCTTGTATGCTAATAATTTTTCCACTAACAGAAGAGGGCGCCAGGGAGACAGCTGCTCCCAAACGTTTGCTAGAGGATCATTTGATGTCATTTGTTATCACATCTCATATGCTGGTTTTGATGGTGCATGCAGGTGAGAGTCAATGTGTCAGTGTTTATAGTTTCCCTCAGGGTTTGTGCAGTTCAGTACCATTTACTGGTTTTGATCTTGGTTTTGCTGAGGTTGGATTGAATAGTATCATGAGTGTTTGTAGCTGTTTGGGTATCAATGCCATACCAGGAGGACAGACTTTTTTCTCTACATTTCTGGCATGGCCTGTCAAGGAGGAATGTTTCTAGCAGCAAAGCTTTCTGCAAGTTTGGAGCATGTTGGTCTTCTCAGTGGGTGATGATATTAACAAATCACAAGACTTACATATGATTGTCAGCTTAACATGATTATTATGTACGTGCTACGTGTTCTTTCTTAAGAAATGTCACCATGCATCAGTATGGTCTCTCTGACATGGTCTATACTACTGAGTCCTGGATATACCAAAAGAGGCTTATTACATCCCAGAAGATAGTTTTTACTTTGGAAGTAGTGTATGATAGTAACATCTGAAAGGTTATGCATGTATTCAGGAGATTCATTATCCTGCTTTTCAGATGTTTATTCAAATATGTAACTGAGATAGCTGATGAGATGCTTCTTGTGTAGGCCTTACTGTGTATTTTTTGCAGCGAGGAAAATGTTAGTAGAGTAAGAGATATTTCCTACAAGGTCACTCAGCTCTGTGTATCCTGTAAACTTTTCCTTATGCTTCATCCTAGTCTGGTTCAGAGAACTTGTTAGATGTCTCTCATTTTAAGGGGCTTGCTTTTGTGTTTTGTTTTCTCAAAACGTTGCTGAAGTTGAGTATCCGCTTACTTTTACAAATCATTTGCTTGATTCACCACATTGTAAAACTGAAGTAGGTAACAATGTCTGTTAAATCCAACATTGCATTAAGTTATATTGCTTTCTTTTCTTGAGATATGGCATGTGTGAATATGTTTTTCATTATTTTAACTTTCATTGTTTGTGTTGTCCAAACCCATAATGACTTGATCCTCTTTTCATAGTTTCTTATTTTAACGTGAAAAATTCTGAGTTCTGGTCAGGAACATTTAATATTTTCAGATATCTGTAGGCACATAGGACACTGCCCTTTGTCTCTAAGATTCACCTTGTAATTCTGATTGTTAACTTTTTTTAATTAAAAGAAAGACAGTGCAGGCCTTTTGACACTGAGATTGGTTGACTCTGCCAACCTAAGGGGAAAACCACATGCCTTTCTGCTTATTTGCAAGCTACCTTGTGGTCCCTTGCTGCTGAACCTGTGTCTGTGTGTTGTAGTTACATTTTCAGTGCAGAGGTGAAGCTAGGCTTGTACTAAAAAGACAGATTGTCCCTTCTGGGCTCTAAATAGCAGCAAATTATAAAGGCATCTTTGAGCTGGGGTTAAGCGCAAACTGTGGTTAAACGTTGGCTGTCACCTATCTATGTGAGAAGCATTGTCTTTTTAAAGTTCTGATTGAGATAGTATTTTTAAAGGATATATTGGGTGGGTGTATGTCTGTAAATAATATAAACAGTGACACTTCTCAGACATCGTGAACGTCCTTCCATGCACTTCCTGTGGATCATAAGTTGATCTTCTCTTTGTTTAAGAGAATGTCAGCTTTGCAATGTTCTTGCAGACAGAATATGTGCAAATATTCACTGGGTCACTTCCTACTCTGCTGCCAAGAACTAGATCATATTGGGATATGGGTATCTGTGGGGTGCATAGTGGCCTGGGTGTCTCTTCATTGTTTGATATACAATGTATGTTGTGTGAGGTGCTGTTAATAGGACAGAATCTATTCCTGCCTATCAAAAGGCATTTCAAGCAAGGCAGATGGTATTTAACAATTTTGAATGTGCTTAAGTAAATTTGTTCAACACCGATAGTGTATAACTTGGAAATCATGCAGCCAACTCGGGTCTGGTAAGTTAACGTGCTGTTCTTTCCAGACTGCCATGCAGATTAGAAATGATAACATAAAGGGCTTTCAGCCATTGAAAATGTAACTCAAAACTCAAAATACATCTAGTACTATCATAATCTAAATTAGCAGGGCTCATTCATGGGATTTCAGGGATTATTTGTTTTGCTACTCTTGCAGTGTTAGTGTAGTATTAATTTTGGCTGGAGTCCTGAAATGTCTGTCTATCACTGTATGGCGTCTTTCTGTACACATCAATGTAAGTGCAGATATCACATGCTTAAATCACAAGATGCTTCACCTTATATACTTAGGTAATTAACAAAACCCATATTTCTATTATTGCTAAGCAACAAGTCTTCTGGAGAATTCAGGAAGTCTCAAATAATCTGATAAAGCTGATTGAGTTAAATACTTTTAGTCAACTAATTCTTACTTACTTTTTCATTCTGCTGTTATCCAAGCTACTTTTACAGTAACTTCTGAATGCATCTAGGGGAACCATATTAAGTCTTCTGGGTACCGTTTGGCTAGTATGGTAAATTGGAACTATTCAGATCTTTATGTGAAACCCATAAAGTGGGAAGGGTGCATGCCATAGGGAATTTGTTCATTTGGTTCCTTGGTTACCTACAACCATCCAGCCATTACATCTGGGAGCCTTATTGGAAGCTCTTCACTGTGGCCACGCAGCGTCTTAGTCGGCAATACCAGCTCTGAAACAGTGGAATTAGCCTGGGAGCTGAAAAGCAGGTGATATATTTTATTTTTTTTTGGTGTGTGTGTGGCTTCTGCTGGAGGCAGGTTCTGAGTTGTAGAGCATTATGTCTGTCCTGCCTTGTCTTAGAGAAGTGTTTCCTTTTGTTCAATTTAGGAATCAAAAACTACTAATGAAAAATCCAGAGGTAGAAGTCCGAAGCCAGCAGAATCCTCTTCACAGTCCTCCAAACATCCTTTCCAGTTGGCCAATATTTATGAATATTATGATGCAGGGAACCACTGGTGCAAAGACTGCAATACCATCTGCGGGACCATGTTTGACTTTTTCACACACATGCATAATAAGAAACACAGACAGGTATGTTGCAGGCTTCCTTCACTAAGTGCATTTCATATTGCTATAAATATTAACACTAAAACATACATCACAGAACTACATTTTACAAGAGGACCTGAAGTAATAATGAACCCAAGAAGTTGCTTACCAAATTCTTTTTCTCTAACGTTGGACTTGAGCAGTTTGTACAGCTACCAGTGTGTTCCGACTAGTGTAAATGGGGCCTGTGTTCAGTTTGCTCGGGAACGAGCTTTTGATATTTGTGTTTCACATGTTGCTATCATTTACATTTTACCCTTTTCACAGGTTATTTTCTCATTATAAATTGCAAAATGGGAGGGGAAAGAGAAAATATAGTTCCTGTAAATATTTGCACGTTGATTTTATTGTTCATTGTCTGAAAGGATGTTAAAAAGGAAAAAGACAAGTGTACTTGCCTTGCTAGTGTAATATATGAGCCTGTATACCTCTGTCACTGTGCAAATAGACCCTGGATCCTTACAACAGACCTTGGGCTTCGAAGACCCAGAGTGAGACCAAACAAGACTCCATAAAACGCATCGATAAGATAACTGTTCCTGCCAAAGGTACGTTAATTTTTTTTTTAACTTGGGTATCATCTCCCTTTGACATCCAGCAGGCTCCAGTTGCTCAGAGAAAGGAATTTCAAAACTTTACCTTGTTATAGGAGCTCATATAGATACTGTATTATTAGGTAAAAGGCAAATGATTTAATTGCCTGGTTGTTTTTGTGGAAAAGGTCATGAAGCAAGAGTGTAGGAAAATGTAGCATGGTTCCTTCTCTTCTTTAGTTTTTTGTTTTGAGTACCAGGTGACTTTTTCTTTTTCCAGTGTAGTTCCAAAGTGATTTTTGCTAACATATTAGAATTTAGAACATGACCACAAGAGCTTGCTGTGCTTGGGCAGAGCTTGTGCAGTACTCCACACAGTCTTTCAACAGAGTCTTCCATTCAATACATTTTTAGTGGACGTGTCCCTGAAAAATCACTGATGAGTACTTGGTAGAGTGTGGATACAGAGAATCTGAGAAAGCCATATGGAAGGGGCTGTAAGTCATTTGAAAATTAATATATGATTTAAAATCTGAATGTGTAAATAGGCCTGCCAGTATTCAGTCTCAGTTTATTAATCTGTTACATACTTCTAGTAGCGCCTGCTAAAGGAGGGTCTGCACTGTGGTAGATAAATGCAGCTGCTTCTGTAGGCACAAGGGTGAAGTCTTGCTGAACTTCAATGAAAATACTTGTGTTCTTTTTATAGACCAGGCAGTTAGTATTTGAGCAGACTATACCACAAAAATGGAAAGTAGATTAAGACTGTAGGAAATGTTAACCTACTTGGATAGGGGATAGCCTTAATAAGATGGACAGCACTAAAATAATTTTTTGAGTCATAGTAATCAAGCTTTTTCACTTTACATGTTTGCTCTTGGTAGTGGTGTTTCCCATACTGTAAGTGTAAGGAGAGCAGCATTAACTGTTCCAAAAGGAACATTGCTGGAGGTTTTGCTGTTGTTGTTTCTTATGTTTATCTGGCTTTGTTAAGAGCTTGGCATTTATTAAATTTTATTTCTCTGATCATTTTCTTCGGCCTTTTCAGGCTCTGAGTTTCTGATTCCCATCACTGGATATTATTGCCAGCTCTGTCATGAATTTTTTGGAGATCAAATCTCAGCAGAGCAGCATGTGAAAAGTCATCCCCACAATGAAAAATACAAGGTTGGTAACTGGTGTACCAGGAACGAGTCATTCCTTGTGTTAGCTTCTACTTGTTCTGTCCTCCTTTCCTGAAGAATGACATTTGACTCCTCGGAGTATGTGTATTTGGTTATCTTCACTACATTCTTCTGAACTAAATAAGCAGAACTTCACACTACATAGAAACTAATCTGTCATCTGCATGAGGTTGAAATGGTGTTTAAGTCCCATTGTTGACTTTCAAACTCTTCTGTAAAGTGACAGAACTGCTGCAAGTCACCACTCAATTCACGTTAAATTACAGAATGTGGAGTTTGTAGCATCTCAGTTTCCCGGTAGGAAGTTCTCTGCTCTCTTAGTGTTGAGATGGCCCTTGCTGAACAAGTCAAAACTGTTACAGAGTTGAACTTACTATTTTTCATGGAAACAGTGGTTAAAATTGTGCCATTTATTTCCACAGAAATACATAGATGAAAACCCACTCTATGAAGAGAGGAGAAATCTAGACCGTCAAGCTGGATTGGCTGTAGTTCTGGAAACAGAGCGCCGGCGGCAGAGTGAGCTGAAACGGAAACTAGTTGAGAAACAGAAAGAAGAGAAGGATGAGAAGAAACCAAAAATAATAAAGAAAGAGGAAGCAAAGAGCATCCCGGAGCTTGGAGAAGGGACCAGTGAAACTCAAGGCAAAATAGATTCTGCTGGGCGAAAAATGGGTATCAAGCTTAAGCTGAAGAAGGAAGAGAAGGAGGAAAAAAAGGAAGAAAAGAAGGAGGAATCTAAAAAGGAATCACCAAGCCAGACTTCCTTTGGGAAATTCAGCTGGAAAAAGACTGAGAGAGAGGATAAAATCCCAGGAGGAGCTATTCCGAAGGAGGAGAGTACAGAAGGGAACAAAGAGGAGAACAAGTGTCAGCCTGGGAAACCCCATGTCAAGCCCATTGAAATCAAGCTGTCTGGGAAAACTGTTATTCCACACACTAGCCCATGGACACCAGTTGTTTCCACATCAACACCAGCAAAAATTCTACCCAATCTACCAGTCCCCACCATGATTTTTCGGAAGTCTACTACTGCAACAGTTAGCAAACCAGCACCTTTGAACACCTTTTTATCCATAAAATCATCTGGAGCTACCACCAAACCACTGCCTGTCGTCAAAGAAACCAATGCAGATCTTCTGCTGCCTCCGGATATAATCTCAAAAGCTTTCGGAGGAGAAGAAGTAATTTTAAAAGGGGCAGAGGAGGATTTGAAAGCAGCAGAGAAAAGTGAGTCTTCTCAGACTTCTGATATACCACCTCCACGCCCTCCTCTACCAGCAGTCCAGCAGGCGGCTGTCATACCTGCAGATGAAGTAGCTCCTGGTGTGTCTGAAAGTGAACAGGCAATGCTGGCAATGCCTGTGAGACCCCCTCCACCACCACCACCTTCAACTGCTTTCAGTGAACAAGCAAAAAAGGTAGAGAAACGAAACTCTTGCTTGGCCACAGCCAATGCTAAAGATCTCTATGGTATTTTCTACAGTAGTGGGGGAAAGGGTTCGGCTGACAGCAAGCTTGCAAGCTCTGCACTTTCAAACGGAGAAAACTCTAACCTAACAAAACCTGCAGACTTACCTCCAAACCCTAAAACAAATAATAGCTCATCCTCCTTGAAAGAGGATTCTCAGAATATGGCTACTGATGTTAGCCAAGTCCACTCAGCTGAGAGAAGCTTAGAACTGGAGAAAACTGATGTTCGGGAGACTTTAATACTTCATACTGAGATAAGTCCTGACATTGAAAACGGTATTCAGAAAGATGTAGGTCAAAAATTTCAGACTCCTCTTTCAACAGATGTTCGGACTAAATTGAAAGAAGATTTGTCACAGTGTAATAATCAAGTAGTGGGGAGTTGGGTTCTTGGTGAGAATGAGGCTGACATGAACAAGAAACCACTTCAGCCTCAGCTATCGGAAATGTCGGTCACAGAACTGCCAGAAAGAAAAACTGCTTCTGGTATCCAGATGCCTGCAGAAATTGGACTTGTGGATGTAGGAGGCACAGAGCCGGTAGGCAATCAGGAATTCTGTGATCTACAGAAAACAGAGGTCCAAGAGAAAGTTGGACAGGAAGATGCAAATAAAACTGCGGTTACTAACACAAATGTTCCTGGTACCTTTGAGAAAGATGCGGAGATGAAAGACTGGGAAGTGAAAACGGTAAACCCTGAGCTTAGCTTACACCCAAAGACTTTGTTACCTGAAACACAGAATGAGATTCAAAATTTGGGAAATTCTCATTTGATACAGGATAAGTTAAGTGATAACTGTAGAACTCACTCAGAAACTGATAATCCAAACTTGGTCTGTGATTCTCGAAACACTTCAAAAGAAAAAGCTTTGGTAGCAGTAATGACAGAGCAGAATTCTATTAATGCCTCCTTAAAAGATCCAAAACTGAAAAGTGTAGCTTCGGAAATATCTCAGCCAGGAGTCCTTGGCAAAGGTCCCCGAATTTCAGAAACCCAAAATAAAATTTCAGAATTGACAAGAAGTCCTGGTGAGTGGGACACTTCCAGAACTAGTAATGGAGAAGAACAGGTCATCACAAGCCGTTCTTATTCTGAAAGTGGTTGGGATCTATCAAATACTCCAAATGTAGAAATAAAAACTAGTTCTAATGAAGTTAGTACTTCAGAATTGATAGAGGTACAGCCAGACACAGGTCTTGCCAACACAGAAACTAGAAGTAGCATATTAGAAGCTCAAGAAAAAGTTCGACCTGAACCTTCAGGCCATGCAGTATTAGATAAGCAAACCCAAAGGCAGGAAGTTGCATGGTTAGTCAACGCCTGCTCTGCAAACATTGTTGAACTCAGATCCAGTGTAGAATTAGTAGTTGAAGTTGAAAAAAAATCATTAGGACAAAGTGGATCTGATGCAACATTAGATAATGTTTTTGTCAAGAGAGATGCAAAAGAAGTAGCGGCTAGAGGCTTTTCTAGGGCTCGCTCTGATACTTTCCAAGAGTCAGTAGTTGCTTTATCAGCAGATTTCCATAGGGAGCATCTTTCAGAAGAAGCTGTCCAACCCCGAGAAACAAAGCATGAGGTTGTAAGAACCTCAGCAGCCAATGACTTTCATCCGAATACCATTCACTCAGGATTGAATGCTGAGCAAACTGAAAGTCTCTCTGCAAATGTTCGTGTGGATAACAAGAAAGTTTCTTTGACATCAGAAGATGTGAAACACAATGAGACTCCCTCCCAGAAAGCAGAGCTTGAGTTCAAAAGCACTGATTTCAGTTTGGGAGATACTAAGGTAAAACATGAATGCTTCAGCATCCTTACAGCAGGACTTTTAAAAGAGAATATGGAAGAAGTCTCAAAACTAGAGACTATTGCATCAATTAGGTTGGAATCCAGTAAACTTAGGAAGCTGGGCATTGGAAAAACAGTGGATGAAACAGAGATTACTGATTTTGCTACTTCTGGTAGTCAGGAAGATAAATTTTGCACACAGATTTCTCAAACAGCTATGCCGCAGCTTGGATTGCAGTCCTCAAATAGTGATGCTACAGAAGCGGTCATGCCAGTTCTAGAAATGCAGGACATTTCTCCCATGTCTGAGATCCTTCTGCAAGTGAAGGAGAGCAAAGGTGGCACTGTTGAAATGCCGTCACTGAGTTGTGATGGAGGCAGCACAGAAAGACAAGCTTCTGGGTGCGTGGAAACTTTCCTTCCTGGGCTCAAAGAAACATGTGGAAGAGAGGGTGGCTCAGGAGGCAAGGGAGTATGCACCATCCAGAGCAAGAAGACTGAGCAAACAGAAACTGCTGACAGTAGCTTGGAAGCTACAACAAATTAAGGAATCGCTGAAAGCTTAGCAGAAAGCCCAGTGGGTTGAAGTGAACCCAGCCAGTCCCAATATTTGAGGAGCCAGAGCTGGGATTATGTATATGTTTTTTGTTTGGTTTTTTTGTTCCAGTTGAGGGGTTTGGGTGTATTTTGCATCCTGTGGTAGGACTTGACTAAAGTGAAACTTACATCATCGGAAACCAGACGCATACTTTATTCTGTACATAATTAATTGTGTAAAATGTTTTTTCATGTGAATTTTTTTGCCAATTTCTTTTCTACACTCTGCTATTAAAATGGAATCTCTCGTTTATAATGCGTGCGTCTTTGTTGTTTATTTTGGGGGCTTTTATTCTTTGACCATTTTTGGATGATTTCCAGCTCACCCTATTTGTGTCAGTAGCACCATGAGTAGCACAGCCGTTGGGACAAGCTCAAGAAGAGCAGTTTAGAACTTGAGGAAATGGAGACTTGCAGAAGAGCTAAAACTGAAAACTTCTTTAAACTGTAATGCATGGTTTTGTTTACTTTCATTGTTTGAAATGCAAGAATGTGATTAGAGTTGATTTTTTTTGTTTGTTTGTTTATCTGTCTCTGTGATTTGTAATTACTGTTGTATTACATCTGTACTTAAGCTGTTTCATTGTATTGTATAAGCACATGTATGGATGCCACATCACTAAGCAAGGGGAGAAAATCTGTCCGACTGGATTTTGGAGAAGAAGACTAACCGGTAAGGCTCTGTGGCCTGACACCTGGACCAGACATATTGAGGTCACTTACATGATTTGAAATGGGCTTTCTTTCATTGTATTGTGATCCAGTAACTATTTGTGTTAAATCGTTTAGCAGCTGACCAGCTCTGAAGAAGCAGAAGATCAGAACCCTGGTGTCAGGAATTGGACTCGCTTCATGTGATACAGACACATGCATGCCTACCCTGAAAGGTCCTTGAGCTATCAAAAGCTCTAGTGTGATGGTTCTCATTTGTATAGCTTGTTAAAGTATTAAATGTGTTTGCTTGGATAAATATAACATTTTTATTTGTAAATTGTTTAAAAAATAAACATATGGTGGTCAACAAGACTTTCTTTTTGATTTTCTTTTTTTTTTTAACTCAAGGAAAGTGTTTTATTTCAATTAGTTTCTAACTCCTGTGGTAGCTGATAAAATTGAGAAACTGTAGATGATGAAGATGCTCAACAGTTAGCCTGCTCAGTAAAAAACTGATTTATTCCCAGCTGAACTCAATGGAAGAACTACAGTCAACATCATCAGTGGAAGTTTGTTTGAAGTCCTGAGCCCTATGTAAAGCTCGAGGTGGGGGGTCGGGGGCCGAACCAAAGCAGAGTTCATATTTCTGTAATCCTTACCAGCACATGGACCTCCAGAGGGGATAAAAATCACCATTTTTCTACCATTTCCATGAATGTGTGTGACGAAGGTATGAAACATTTTTCAGAGTCATTATGGTGGTTTTCATATTAGAAATGTAAGAAATATCTAAGCTGAATTTTGAAATTTAGTAAAAATGGTCAAGTCACCCAAAAAAAGGTAATTAAGAAGGGAAGAGGGTTTTGAGAAGGGCTCTTTGAGCTGTTTTTATGATGTTAAGCAGTTACTGCATTGAATGTAAGAAGTCTTTGTTAGTATCATTGCCCTACTTTCTTCAAATAACCATTTGCTGTCAAAACCAAAGAAAGAAAGGTTTGACATGCTTTGATGCTTTTAAAATGGAGTTGGGTAATGAGTAGAGATTGCTTAAATCCTGGTTTATAAAAAAGTCCTTTGTAGTTGTTTCTGAGTTTTCTTTTGTAAATGTTTTTTTATTATATATATGAGTTTGTTTGTTTACATTTGACAGCTAAATTTTTTCCCCCCATTTTCTCTCCAATTTCTTCAGTGAAGTGCCTGGTCCGTTGTAAATCCACAGAGAAAGAGCGGACTGGTTTTCTTGCCTGCCTTATATTGAGGGATACCAGTGCAGGGAAGGGAGATGTTAAAGGGAAGGCTGAATTTTTGCACAGTTCTGCATTTTTGATGGTTCTGTTTTGGAATACAGACATGCTTTCTGGTTAGTTTCCTTTCGCAGATTGGTTTTCGTGAAGATCTTGGTGCATGCAATGGCAAAAAATCATTTGGACAATCATCTTCTTCACACAACTTTATTCAATGCTGTGTTACCTGTGTGGGACATACTCTTGATTAACTTTATTTTGGGGGAAAGGACATCAATATAAATCAAATACCTTTGTTATCTGCTCTCCTACAGTTGCTTCTATAAGTAGTGGTGGAGTTCAGTGCAGAACCTGGCTGGCCACAAATGGAAAGCAGCTAGCGCCAAGGGAAAGCAAGAGCTTTGCAAATGAGAAACTGAGAATTGTTACCCCCTGTTTGTCTTCAGCTTTCCAGAAGCTGAACCTTCCTATGGTACAAATTAAATAGTACTTCTCTTCATGCCCTTTCATCAAATAATTGGTCTTCTATCTCATAGTGGAGTAGGGCTCTCTCTTCCACACTGGAAGAAAGATTAATTGGGTCTTTTTTGAGGTAGGAGTAAAAGGTAGTCCTGGAACTGCTGGAATGGACAAGAACAAAATGGATGGTGTAGGTGATGACGTCTAGGCAGACTGGCAGACAGAGGCTTTAACACTGTCTTGCAATATCCTGAAATGGCATATATTTTTATTTATGTATTCTTTGTTTTTCTTTTTTCTTTCTTTTTTTTTTTTTTTTTTGCTGTGGTTTCCAGAGGCATGCAGTAAATGATTTATCCACTGTACTGGTCCCCTGTCCTGGCAGAGCTGTAGCATAGTGCACTGACTGGAAAGCCTTAAGTTCTAGGCTGGCCTTGGACTCTTGACTCCAGATCCTCAGGAGGAGGGGTGAGTTAATGGAGGGGATTTACTTGTGTGTTTGAATGGTGCAATACAGCATTATCTCTCTTTCTGGACCCAGTTCTCTAAAAGCTGCATAAGGCATAAGAAGTTACGTTTCTCCTGATTTTTAGAAAGCTGCTGATAGTGAGGAAATAATCCTAGTTTGGATGTTTCTTTCTTTACACTATTTCAAACCAGGCACAAATACCTCATAAATTCAAAGGGCAATGGATTAAGTCTTCATTTGATGCTGCAACCTTTAGTTTGCCATGATGGAGGCTGGCAGAAAGGCCTTTCTCCTAGATGAAGTTTGTCGCAAAACCAAGCTTTATTAAGAGGCAGTGGAAGAAGAGCCATGTAAAAGCTGCTGGTGTTCTGCCACTCTGTTGTAAGTCCAGGTGTTTTTTTAATAATTCTTCCATTTTCTTTTAACATCTGTGGTTGCATTTGAAAAGGAGAAGCAGCCTTCAAATGTTTACAATTGGCAGAAAACTTTAAAAGCAAAAGTAATGTTTCAGACAAAATACAGTAAAATTTTTTCCTGGAGTTGTCTCTGGGCAGGTAAATTTGCTTCTTGTCTTTGACTAACTTTTAATTAAGCAGCAGATGGGCTTTTTGGGGGGATTGTTTCTTTGTTTTAGACTTTTAAATGGCACGTGAGCAGGGAAGAAATGTACCAACCAGTGTTTTGTTACTAATTTTTTCCAAATGCATTTGTGTCTTAGTGGTAAAAAGTACAACTAGTAGATTAAGATATAAGGTGTCTGCAATTTCTTAATTCTTGCCAAAGGTGCAAATAGTCTAATTCTTAGCTAAGGAAAGCTGCACAAAGATCTTAAATTTTGCCTATGGAAACAGATAGTAGGAAAGTGGGCAAAGACAGATAATTTTTTTAGCCTGGTAAACTCCAAACGGTTTTCAGAAATAGCAAGTGAAAGTAAGTGATGATAGCAGAAGTGTCTCTAAAAAACCAAACCCACAACCATCCACCAAACTAGTGCATCCCAAAGCACGATAAAACTCTGTTTTTTTAGTGCAAAGGGCAATAGGAATCACATGAGGCAGGCTTTTATGTGACACTTGATGAAATACTGTTGGTTTATTACCCTCTCAGAGCATTACAAAAAGGTTAAGAGCGTAAAATCATTCCCTGAGAGAATTCACTCCTCTTCTGCCTGCTGCACAGAGTAAGTGCAAACAGCCTATGTGCCTCCGCTTTGGGAGAACAGAGCAGCCATAAAACTGATTTTTACTTGACTCCTCCGCCTCTATCTAGCATGAAGAAGGAGAGAGAGAGGCAGGTTATGATTGCTAGACCATCCTTTCTGTTAGCTGTTTTCAGCCAATATGGATGTATTCCTGACTATAACCAACTTGAGCAAAATAACACAGCTGCAGACTGTTATATTCTGCCTTAGAGCAGAAAAACAAGGCTCCATATTTAGTATTAGTTTCTGGGGTTTGTTTTGCAATCCCACCCCCACTTCTTCTTGGGCCATCTTGTTGCTTGCAGAGAGAAGGCTGATTACCGTATGTTAGCAGTTCTAGGCTCTGGTAAAACCAATCAAGCTGCTGTAATAATTCCCATGAAGTTATACGGCAACGGGGGCTGCAGAGAGCAGAGCCATTAGATTTGCTCAGGTGGGTGGTGGAGAACAGTGGAATACCTGCAGGAAATAAAACCTGTATCAGAGCTGCTTCGAGGGAAACAGTGTTCCCTTTTCCGGTAGGCTGACTGAAGAATCTTCAGTTTACAGACAGGAAAGCACACACACACAAGGTAATGTTTTCAATTCTTAATTGAATATAATTTTTCTTCAAGAAATTGCTTTTGTCAGAATTTTAGCCAGAACCACAGCAACACTGAAATGAGTACCAATTATTTGGGATACCACCCTGTCTTAATTTGTTTACAAACTTCAGATGAATGTAGAAACAAAATAATACTTCAGGAGAGATGGTAGCTGTGAAGAATATGAAAAGCCCTGTAATAGCTATCTGGTAAAGAAATGGTAGGGATGATCCTCACATCAGTACTCACATTAGGCTGTATTCATCTCCTGTCAGATATGAAAACCCAGAAATTAAAGGTAAATGCCAAATAATTAGATGAGAGAAGGACTCATGTACCTATGCACCTGAAAGATGGGTATTTAGAAATGCTTGATTACTGGGGGGAAAAAAAGAACAAAGTCCATTAGCAAAGGAGTATCAGTCACTGCTTTTTCTCATGAGAACTGAAGGCTTAATGCAATTAAACCCATTTAATGTGGTGCTTTCCAGGTACTGTTTAAACTCTATGTCCTCTACCAGTTAGTTTCAGATTATATTGTTTCACCAAGTGTATGAGAGAGGTTCAAAACCAGTATATCTTGATTGTGTCTCTAGCTATATCATCCACGATAGGATTACAAAAGTAATTCACACTTGTATTTCATGCATTCAGTGCAATGAATTCATGCAAAGGATTCAGCCTGGCTGGGGGAAAAAAATCCATATCTGCATTTGCTACAGTACTTTATAATTCACATTTGATCTATCATCTGGCATTTGATATAAGATACAGGCGTGGACAGCTTGCTTCAAGCTGGCTACAATTTCTACAGAAGAGAGATCATTCAAGGTACTAAATGAGCTGTAATTATTCCTCTGAGAGTTGAATTTATGTTTCAGAACCCAAGAAAGGCTTACAGGTTGAAAGATTATTTCAGGTTTGTAGGATGAAACCCTCTGCTTTATAGGGTTAGCATCCTAGACCGAAGCATCAAATACATAGCTTTTAGGTATCTTAGTTCTTACAAATCTCTTCTCCTAGTGCACTGCCTAAATTCGCAGTATGTTCAACTACAGCTGTTTTCATTCTGTATTAAGCTCGGCAGATTTCTCCCAGACTACATCAAAAGTTTTTGGTATTGAAAGCTTTTGATGTAGAGGGGAAAACAATTAAAAGGGCTTCAGATTTGAGAATGTAACAGTCAAACCCACCAGATGCTCAGCAAGCAAGATTTTAGAATGAGCATTGAGTTTGGTGTAAAAAGCCCGTTCTCTTTGCTGGCTTTTGGTTAATTTCCACAGGAGCTAAGAAAATGTTATCTGGAACTGCTGGACTTCGGGAATCCTATTCTGAGAAGGTGGGTATAGATTTGCATGACTGGAATGGTATCCCTCTCAAAGAGGTATGAGGGCACATTCTTTTTATTATTATTAATATGATTAATCAGTGAGGCTTTTTCTATATTCTTAATGGTTAAACGTGCTTGTTCATGGATAGATCTGTAATGTAAGTTCTATTGCCAGCATCCAAGAAGACTGTGTATATGTGGATGCTTCCTTTCTCTTGATTAAACAGTATTATTTTAAAAATGAACATTAAACTTTCATGAAATAACACTGGATCCTGAGTGCTGTTTGTTTAAAAATTATTCTCTAAGGAGGATTAAAAAAGTGCAGGCTACTTCAAAGTATTAATAGTGGCAAGAGAGGGCATTAGATTCTGAAGCTGCTTGATTCATAGGGCCTTTATGGCCCCATAGTAACACAGTTTCTATATCTCTCAGAAGAGCTGTTTAAAGTGGGGAGAAAGTCTTTTTAAAACTTCTGTTCTCTGTACTTAATCTGGAATCTTCCAGCTATTTTTAAACTCAGCTACCATGTTAAATTATTCATGCAAACTTTTTTGTCATACGTTCACAGAAGTCCCTTGACTAACTCTTTTTGCAGTTATTTCACCTGAGGGAGATGGTGCTGTGTTTCACCAACAAAAATGTCCTGACAGCAGCTACCAAGCATGTAAAAGAAAAAGGACAAACATCAGACAGCCTGCTTTTTTGCATAGATTTATCATAGGTGTTGATTATTGTAGAAAATAATGCGTAAGAGTTTGCTTTACTGTATGTAGATAGGCTCATCCTGTTTTATATGTGATGAAAAAACATAAATGAGTTTGTTGCTGCTGCTCAAGGAAGGAGAGCACTTTAGAAATATTTATTTTCCCCACACAAGCTCCACACAATGATAATGTGTTTCCTAGCAGCAGTGCCTGCTAAGTCTTACCCATCTGTATAATCTTAAGTATTAAATTGTCAGCTCTCAGCTTGCTGTTGTGTTACAGATCAACTCTCCCTTTCTCCTTCCTTCATTTGCTACTGCAGAGGCTGACTGGTAAACTAATTACTGTAGCACTGACATCCTTTGGCTAATAGACATGTAATACAGGGATGGATTCAAACACCCTGTCTAGAAGAGACTGCCTGTACTTTCATCCCTTTCTTCATTAATCACGGTGGCAGAGTAGCAGAGATCCAGCTACCCTAGAAAATAAAATAAGCCTGTATTTCTGCTGATAAGGTATTCAGGAACATGGTATAGTGTAGCTAGTGAAAAAATTAACTGCCACACGAAGTTTACAGGGGTTTACAGGGGTCCAATGGACAGGACAGCAGCAGCCTCAGCTGGTTTGGTTCTTTACATAGGGGAAATTGATATCGCACAGCTTTTCCAGTGCTAACAAAGCATAGGTAGTCGTGTATGGCTCCATCCAGGATGCTGTGGTGAAGCTGCCTGAGCACCACATGGAATCCCAGAGCTACAGCTCCCTGCGAGTGAGGGTGAGGAGGAAAGAGCTGTAACCATTTTAACCTCGTTCTTTAGCAAAAATTACCTCCTGCCTGTAGTAGGAGAGCAGTGTTGGTTGGAGTTGCTAAAACTGGCAGTCTGATAGAGGTGAAGCTGCCTGCAGCTCTGTATCCCCAGGTCCAGCCAGTAGCAAGGCTGAGTGTGTATTCCTAGTAGACACACAAGGATGTGTATGTGTATACACTTGGCCAACCACACAGATAAACACAGATAAAACCAGAAAACAGCACTTGTGCAAATGGAAGCAGGACCAACAGCATCATCCTGTTCCCCTCTCTGGGATGAAGGTCCTTAATGGAACATAGACATACATGCAACATGGGTCCCTCCAGTAACAGGCCTTACATTCAATTTATCCAGCAGCTGGCCCCAGCTTCTTGTTCTCCCCAGCTGCAGACACCTGGTCATACAAGCCCCCGAGGCCCACTGCCCCACTCGGGTTGCTGGTACTCAGACCCACTTGCACCAACAAACACAGGCGCACATAAACTATGGATCTCTTCAGTAACTGGCCTTAGGCAGTCCACCCAGTAGCTGGCCCTGGTGCCCTCGCATCTCTAATCCTCTCAGGCAGAACCTGAAGGTGCAGCAGTTAAGGACTGAAGAAAGTCCGGAGAGCTGAAAGTAGTTGGAGGCTGAAAGAGTATTAGGGGAAGTGTCATATGCGCTTGTCCTGCTCTTGATCTTCCCATGGTACCTGGTTTTAGTTAATACTACCAAGAAGCTATTCGGCTAACCAGAGCGTGGTCTGAGCCAGAACTGATGTTCCCTGATACCTGGTAAATACAGCTGTATGTCTGGCAGCCAGTGGGCTTTTGTGTACAACACAGTGGCTGGATTCTCCTGCATCTGGGCACTCTGGAAAAGCTGCTGCATCCTCAGAGAAATTAGTAAAAAAATTGATTTTGATACAGAAGTGATTAGCAGCACTTTAATGTGCACGCTCTGCACCTTGTAACACTCAACTGTGTTTCATGCTGTTCCACAAGTGCAGATTTCAGAATGCCTCTGTCATGGGGATTTTTGACAACCACAGAGCAAACAGGCAAGACCTAGGGTGGGGTGGTGTAAACACTCTGAAAATAATTTGGCTGTAATGAAATAATGTCCACCTTAAGGCTGTCATCTTTGGCCACATTTCCTATGGAAGCGAGGTTTAAACCGTCAGGGTGTGTATCTTCAAATTCAGTGACCCATTCCAGGCAAGTTCAACAAGTCTCCACACTGCTGCCAGGTCCTTTTGGTGCAAAGCTAAAGGAGGGGCTGCCACGTCAGCTCATGCTTTATTAGATGTGAGAGAATCCACTCAAGAGGAAGTCCTTTATCTTCAGTCAGTGCTCACATCATCCTGGACACCAAAACCAATCAATCACAAAAGGCAAATACACAGGAAACGAATTGTTAAGTGACAACTGGCATGAGAGCAGTGGAGCACCACACACCTCTCAAGAGTTAAATATTTCTAGCTGCTGCACCGACTCAGGCCATGCAAAGGCTGCCAACTTTCTTAACCTTTACATCACATCCTGAGAGCACCTGACCAGGACCCGTCATATGCATCCACATTCCTCCAGGACTAAGGGAGCCAGAAGGGGTTTACAGGGGTCCAATGGACAGGACAGCAGCAGCCTCAGCTGGTTTGGTTCTTTACATAGGGGAAATTGGTATCACACAGCTTTTCCAGTGCTAGCAAAGCATAGGTAGTCATGTATGGCTCCATCCAGGATGCTGCGGTGAAGCTGCCTGAGCACCACATGGAATCCCAGAGCTACAGCTCCCTGTGAGTGAGGGTGAGGAGGAAAGAGCTGTAACAAACCCAAACAGGGAGAGAAGAAACACGAGGAGAGCTGAGCTCAGTTCTGCAGCTTGACAAGTCTTCTGCGAAGCCTTTGGTAGCCCATGAAAATCAGCTACCCCAGTTAAAGCCCTGGTGCGAGCTGACAGCCTGAGTGGCTACTACTCCCAGAAGTAACTATGCTGCAAAGTCATGGATCTCACTGCATGACAGCAAACAAGATTAGCTTGTTCAAGAAGCAGCTGTACATGAAACACAAATTATCTGTACAGCGTGTAAATGAATTTATTCTAGAGGAGCCAGGGCATTGCACAGTTGCCATTCACACCTCCCATGCCTCCAAAATTTGGGTGGTGAAAAACCCTATGTAGCTAGGAAAAAAAAAAATCACACTGTTAAGGCACAGAATGACAAAGCAACGCTGTCTTCCCTGCCCTCGGGAAATTTTAGCTGCCTGCTCCAGGTTAGAGTTACCCTTCCAACTGCTCTTCTCCCCATCCACAAGAGCCCTATGTTTTTCAAGAAACTGCTGGTTCCCACAGCACAGAAAGGAAAATAAGGCAGGTGTGGATCTGAGCGATACAGACTGGAGAACATGCCTTTTGTCTTGTTCCTACCCTGCAGTATTGCCACAACCGAATCAAAGAGAGAAATATATAAAAGGCAGATGGGCAAAAAAGAAAAAAAAAAAATAGTTCAGAAATAAGGGCTAAACATTATGCCCAGAAGCAGCAACTGAGGAGCAGGGGCAGACTATGGACATACAGCCCTGCTTTGTACACTTCCAGCTGTGCAAGCAAGCTGAATGCAACCATTGCATTGAAAAAGTGTCACAGGCCTTCAGCTGCAGTGTTGAATTTGGGAGGAAAAAATGCAATCCCCCAAACCTCCAGCTTAGATGACGCACCCAGGGAAGGCTCCCAGACAGAACATCTGAGATGCTGTGAGTAAATCCAAAGTGAATGGACTGAAGTCAAGGCAGGAAATTCTTACAGCCAAGTTTAGCCCAGCAGCGATATGGCAGATTCCCAGGAGCCTTAATCTGGTTTTGTTTTTTTAAAAACTTGAAATAGCCTATGGCTACTCTTTACCAACCACTAGCAGCAGATATACAAAAAAAACCAGAAATGCCCATACTGTTCCTTTCACATTTTTTAGTCTTTAGGAGGATAATTTCCCCCTAAATTAATAGATTGACCTGTCTTTAATAGCAGAACCACTGACTGAGCTGTCTGTTAGTGAAGAATTGCTTCTTTCTGCCCCTTTGAGGTACTGTTTCTTTGTCCTCCTACCTATCCTGAGGCTACAAGACCCCTCCTTATTTGACCGCAGCTTTTCTTCTTTATGCCTGCCAAGGGCAATTCCATGAAGTACAGGCAGGCAGGACTCCTCTGCTGGAGCATCAACTCACTGCTGCTGACGGACTGGAATTATTTTTGGCACGAGGCCTTTTGGCTGTCTCTGGCATGGCCCTGCCGTTACGACACACTCAGCTCTCCTATCCACGCTTCCTTTTTAGTACCGATGTGCTTTCTGCGGGACTGCTGCATCCCAAGCAATACGGCAACGCTGCTTTAAGAAATTGCCTGGAAAGAGCATGCAAAATTACCCCCAAAAATGCTACGATTGAGTTTCCCATCATTAATGATGCATCTTTATCCACGTGCGTGGCCCTCCTTCCCTCCTGAAGACACTGGCGACGGAGCACCTGAGAGAAGCCAACGGTGTTGCACCGTCCCCTCCCCCTAAAAGCGTAAAATAGTTTTAAAAAAGCTGCCGGCGCACAGCCTGAAGGAGTTTTCACTGCCAGCACGGAGCCGGGCTGGCTCTGCCACGGCCAGCGGTGCTTCGGCATCCTCAAAAGCCACAGCACCAGTGAGACACCGACCCACCACCGCAACAACCCACAGACCCCGACCCTACAGGGGCGGTGAGAGGCGGCCCTACGGCGGCCGGGAGGGGCCCTCTCTCGGGCGCGTGGCATGCCGGGATTTGGGGTCCCGGTGGTGCGGCGGGGTCCGCCCAGGTGGGGAAGCGCTCACTGCTCACTGACGAATTTTGACCCTTCTGCCGCCCCGTCCCCCTCCGCCTGTTGCCGCGACACCGCTCGCCACAGCACATTCCAGCGTGGGTTCCGCGGCGGGGAGGGAGGGGTCCTTCCTTCGGGCCTGCCCGACGCAACGCCTGAACAGAAACGTGGGATCTTTGGCTTGTCCCGGGCTCCTTTCCCACAGAAACCTCCCGGCGCCCCTTCTCGCACCCGCGTCTCCGTTTAGCAACGCTGCCTGGCGCGGTGGGTAGGCGGGCACCGCCGCGGGAGGAGGCCGCGCCGATCAGGCACGGCGGTGGGGCGGCCCGGGAGAAGCCGGGTGAGGGGTCAGGCCGGGGACCTGCTCCTCCCTCCCTCCCTCTCTCCCCACCCTGACATGCCAACCCGGCAGTCGGCGGCGCAGCAGCGTGCGAGCAGCGTACGTGGGGAACGGGACGGGACGGGGACGGGGACAGGCGGGCGGCGGGGGCTCCACGCTCCCCCAACACTACAAGGCGGCGGGGAAGGGGGGGGGGGCGCGACCGTTGAGTTCCCCCGCGGGGCCGAGGCGGGACGGGCTGTGGGTGGCGGCGGCGGCGGGGCTGCGGGTACCGGGGCTGCGGGTACCGGGGGCGCTGAGTCCCGCTGTCGCGCAGGTTCCCTCTCCGTGCCCCGCCGCAGGATGGAATTCGAGCTCCTGGAGAGCGACGTGCTGGAGTCGCTGGAGGACCTGGGGTAGGTGCCCGGGGCCGACGCTGGCGGGGGGAAGAGGGCCGCCGGGTGGCCGTTGGCGGGGCCGTGGCCGCCCTGGGCGGGCGGTGCGGGCCGTGAGGAGGAGGGCGGCCCCGGTGTGGGCCCCTGGCGCGGCGGGGAGCCGCTGTCCGGCCCGGGCAGGAGGGGCCGGGGCCGCCCCGGAGGGCCGCGGCCCTGGGCAGCAGCCGGAGCGGTGCCTCTTCATCTGGTGCCCCCCTCCCCCCCCCCCACGCCCGTAGCGGGGCTGGTGATGGTGGCGGTTGGGGTTGAGAAAAGCACGGAGCCAAACTGGCGGGCTTTTTTGGCTGTACGGCCTTTGCGAGCGTTCTGCCTCTTCCTGCGTGCTGATCTCCTCGGTTCCTGTGATGCCATCTCATCAGTAACTCCTCCGTTCAGCGGAGCGGTCCTAGCTGAGGGTGGGGAAGGGAGAAAGAAACCTTTTAAGAGAATTCAGGGGAGAGGAAAACTTCTAGGCTTCATATTTAGAGAAAAATAATAGATAGAGAATTCAGGGGAGAGGAAAACTTCTAGGCTTCATATTTAGAGAAAAATAATAGATAGGGAAATAATTGTAAATGACACAGTATTTTTTCCTTTACTTTTTTTTAAAAATATAATATAGCACAGGAAGCATGTTGCTTAAACCTGTTACTCTGTCAGAGTCAGTAAAGGTTATATAAATATGAAAAGGAGAGCAAGGAGAATGTGCCCTACTGTAAGCTTGCAAGCCTGTAAACTGTTGAGAGTTCAGACAAGAGGCAGTTACAATTTTACTGCTGCTGGTTCTATGCAAACATCTGTATTTACTCACATTGGCCACATTCCCATAAATCACTTTGTGGCCAGAGTTGCTATGCTCCAACAAAGATTATATTTCCAGGGTAAGTTCATGATGATAGTTCCAAAGCTTGACAAATTAGGCTTCTGTTTTGGCAGGTATTTATCTGACTGAAATGTGAAAAGGTCTCTGCCATGATGCACCTCCTGTGATAGGCTCCTTTTTTCTGTCACATGCTTAAAAAGAAAAAAATATTACCGGCTTGAAGGAGTTGTGATATGTGCTCTTTATCTGTGGAATTATAGACAGCAAGAGGTGGTGTCAATTTTTGACATGCTCAAATAAAGCAAACAACAGATTAAAAAATAACGTCATATCAACCAAGATTGGCAACAGTGATTGAAAAGAAGAAGACATGGGTCTTCCACAGTTTGGAAAACTACTGCATGTGACTAAATGACTTTTGTTTCCTTGTGTCTAGAAAGACTGGGGAGTTTCGGGTTTTAAGCTTTGGCAGTAGCTCCATGATTCTTCATAATTCAACTTATTTCTTCTAACTGGATACTAAAGACATTTCTAATATATTTATTTGGGTTTTTTTTTGATAGCATTGCGCATCAAAGAGTTGTTTGTTTCTTTTTGGATTTGTACTTGAGGTGCTCAAACAGTGGCATCTTCCCTTTTAAGTCAGTTCATTGAACTATTGAAAAAGCAAACAAACCAGACGGCATAACGCTACTGAAAAAGGAGCATAGCTTTAGAACATATGCCATTAGCAGGAATGGAAGGAAAAGACTGCTTGCAGTCAGGAATCTGTAGGTTGGATTACTGGCCAAATAGATGTGTAGCTGAAATCATCTGTCAAAGAAAAATTCTAGAAAAGGGGCCTCAGACGTGACCAGTGATTTAAATCCAGATCCTGCCAAAGCAAAAGGCTTGTCATCACTTCCCTTCTACTTTGATCTATAACTGGATGTTTCTATTCTGAGTCCCATATGTTCCTGTACATGTGTAGGTCTGAAACGTCTGTGGGACAGGACTTAAACTTGCTCTAATTAGCCTGTTGGAATTGCGTCTGCCCCACTGTGGTAATGTAGTAGGGATGCACTACATCAGATTACCGCTTCCTATCAGCTGCTGGTAGATTAACTCTGTGTCACTAGTCGAGCTGCTCTGTGAGGTAAAAGTTATTTTTGAGTGTGGCTTCTTCATTTTGGTTGGATGAAGGAACAGGCTGTTACAGTGAAGACCAAATCCTTTATATGTGATATTAAGCACAAGAACAAAGCGTGAAGGATAACATTTTAATTTGCTCTTTGAGAATTTTTTTTTTTCTACTTTTGAGGTTTGCTAAGAGTTGACTGGACTCACTGGGTTGCTCTGACATAACGGGTGACTTTACCTGGAAGCTCAAAAGAGTGATTTCAGTTGATTATGCTCACTCTTGGATGTCTGGTTTGGGTGCAGTGTATCAAAATAATATCGTGCATTTTTTCTTAAATACTCTTGTAAGCTCTGACTTTGTGCTTGTACCTGGATAATAAAGCAGTCTTCTCCCTACTCTTCCTCCTCCCACTGACAGAGTATCAGTACACTGATGTCCTGAAAATGACATCTTCTAAAACCCTCATGCTTTCTCACGCTAGGCCTGATTTTGGCTTATTTTGTTTATGCAAAGAACTAACTCTGTTTTTCTTGTGCCTATTTAATGAGGTAACTCTTCAAAAGAGGATATTATTTTGCAGATCACCTTTGTAACATTTGTATCAAAGGCTTTGTTTTGCATGGCAACCCTTTAATACATGATAGGAAATGACAGAAAAGATGCACTAGTTCAGCAGTAATTATTCAATATACTGTAAAGCGGTGTTCAAGAATGATACTTTGGAACTGCGGTTGCCCTAGATAGATAAATTGTAAGGAACATCTTCAAGTGATATTTTGTGACAGTCTCTTTGGCAGCAAGCTAATGTGCATGGAAATGCTGGGTTTACTCAGATGTTTTCAATATGCTTTTTCTTACAGTTTATTGTGGGGATCTTATCAGTTTTGATGTTCGGCATTGCAGACGTGATGAGGGTGTAGCTCTCAATATGTGTACAGCATAAAGTAGCTCTACCACAGGACATCAGTCATAGCAAACGTTAATAAATTGTGCTTTTTTTTTTACTTGCCAGTTACAAAGGTCCATTGTTAGATGACGGAGCGCTGGCTCAGGCAGTCTCTCGTGGAGCCAGTTCCCCTGAATTCACCAAACTCTGTGCTTGGTTGGTATCTGAGTTACGGCTATTCTGTAAACTAGAGGAAAATGTGCAGGCAACTAACAGTAAGTAGCCATAACTCTAGCACAAATGTGCACTTAATGTGTGTTCTTGCATGCCATAAAGATTTGGGCTGACAGTTGTTAAATCTGTTGTACCAGGGAGAATCATCTGCATGCTGTCAGATTTTGGATATTTTCCACTTCAAACTTGCCTAATGAACAGCCAGTAGAGATTGAAATAATAGTGAGGATCAAATGGTCTGTCTTCTGAAATTAGCTTTTTCTTTTAGTGGTTCAACCACAGAGTTTTTTTAAAGTTCTTGGGTGGATTTAAGGCAACATTAGTGTTTTTTTTTTTTCATTAGATAATAAGAATACTTTTAACGCTTCTGTTTGTAATTTAGATGTAAGAAATACCTAGTGTTCAAGGAAACATTCTTATGACTACAGTAACCATATTTTCTTTTTATTGTTGGTTACCTTAACTCTGTGCTTACTATGTATTTTTCGCTCTTTGTGGAAAAACTCTGTGAGAAGGATCCTGAAAATATTTGTTTGTTTATCATATTGGTGGAGGAAGCAAACCTTAGTTTTCAAAAAATGTTATTTTCGGTCAACTAGTCATGACATTCTACAGATTAAATTGTTCAATTGGTATGATAACCTGTACTTCTGAATGCCTAGTGTATTAACTCATAATGCCTTTATGAGATTAACTTCCAATCTACTCAGTGGCCCAAGATTGCTGCCTTTCACCTAAACTTCTGTTCTTTTTCCTTTTTCTCTGTTTTTGATATGTCCATCCTTTCTTTGAGTGTGTTTGACCCCTCTTTCTTCTGTAACAATACAGCATCTCACGTCTTCTGGTAGTATAAGGTTCCTACTACACCTTTTGTGTAAAAAAAAAAAATACAATCCAGAAGTATTCTAACATGTATTTCAAATTCTCTAAACATAGTGACATTTTGTCTGTAGTACCACCAAGTCCTACCTTCATTTTGTGTGACTTGAGTTTATAAATAACAGACATTTTTGAAAAGGGACTTCAGCCTAAAGAAGAAAAACTGTTACCTCTCATTTGGCAGTATTTTTTGCAAAACTTGGCTTAGCAAATTCAGATTAGTCTCGCTAATTTATGATGCAAATATCAGTCTAAGCTTTGGTTTACATGACAATTATTTTTAAAGGATATTGGAATGAAATAAGATCAATTGACAAATGTGAGTTTACAAGGAGAAGTAGTAAAAACATGAGAGCTCATAAACCATATTATTCATGACTTTATCAGAACTATCATTTGTAGTAGGAGCAGTTAGTTGATACTTGAAATACCCTTGTAAATTTGTGATTTTTTTTAACGTCATTTTTAATTGTAGAAGTTGCCAGTGGCTGTCTGTTGTAGCTGGTAAAAGTTTTCAGTGAAGCATAATTTTACAATTACGAGGCATATCATGGCTCCAAAGAGGTTGTGCTGTGTCTTTGAGAAACCCAAAGAACACATTTGGCTTCCATTAAAAGCAGGGCTGGAGCAAAGCATTATTATTTTTTTTTTTAAAGAGCTAATTTGTTCTAATCCTAGCCAGAGAGATATATATTAGCTGTAAACAAATTATTATTCTTTTCCTTCTAAGGTCCAAACGAAGCAGAAGAATTTCAACTTGAAATGAGTGGGTTGCTGGCTGAAATGAACTGTCCATATGCATCGTTAACATCAGGAGATGTGACAAAACGCCTTCATAATCAAAAGAACTGTCTCTTGCTGCTTAGTAAGTTAAAAGGGTATTTGCAAGCAAATCTGGTTTTGTGCAAGAATCAGTATTGTTTCTTACATTGTAGTAAACAAAACAATATGTCATTAAATGTATTAAAACAGCTACCTAAAATTATGATTTTTTCCCCCCTGTAATTTACAGTGACTTATCAGTCACTTTGTAGCCAGTATATGATAGAAGATATTGTGAATATTAACCTTTTTCACATTCACTAGCAAAAAGCCTGTCCTATTGCTTCTCAAAAGGTACTCTGAAGAGGAAATAATTTGAAGACCTCTGCCAGGATTTAGCCACTGAACATTGTTTAGAAGGGTTGTAAAAATGACTGCTAAGATCAGATGCATCATCATTTTGGAGCCCCCACCATGATGACTTGCAAGGTGCAATAAGACTTGCATTTTCCTACACTTTGACAACAATTGGAACTGTTGTGAAAAAGAGAAAAAGTTTTATCCCAACTCCCTAGTTCTTCCCTTTATTTTTCAATCCAGCAGGTCTCAATACCTAAATTGATTTTATTCCTGCTTAGGAAATGTTAGATGAGAAGAAATAGTACTTAAAATTGGAAAAAGTGCGTGATATTGTTTCACATTTAAAAAAAAAAAGATTTTTATAAGTTTTAGAGTTAGAAGTTGTAGTACTAGTTTTAATCTGATCTTAAATGCAACATAAATTAATGTCTTATTTGCTTCCTCAGTTGCTGCTGATTCTTTGACTTTTCAAAACAGAAATTTACTTCTGCTCTCAGCTGAGATATAAGAAATTAATTGCAGAGTAGGTTCCTGTATTTCAACAGTAGAAGAAAGATGAGTCGTAAGACTTAATCTGAATTTGTTTTGATAGTATGTTCAAAAATGTCAGTTGGAGTGAGGTAACGGCTGCATTTAAAATATTTTGTAGCTCAAACAATCTGCCCTTCAGCTTATTCTCTATAAGCAAGCCATTCAATAAATTTGGCTTGTCTGTGACACACAGTTTATCCCAAAGGTCCTCTGTGATGCACGTTTTGGTAATATAAGGCCATGCTCAGAGGCCAAACTCTGGTATCCTATTTAGCAGGAATACTATGTTTACTGTCAAATGTGGAATTGATATAGATGCCAAATGCCTTTTGTGTGTACCATGGCAGTAATACCTAAAACTTTTGCATGGCTTTCTTTACCTACATTAAGCTAACTTATTAGATACCCTGTTGTATGTGAGCCATAAACCAGATTTTTTTTCAGGAAAAACAAAATAACCCTCTTTAATGGAATGCCATGGCATTTCACATTTTAACAAAATGCAACACAGTTTATGTCAATTGGAAGATGTAGCAGTATTGCTGTGAGAGGAAAGCACCAAATAAACTTAAGTAGTTAGGATTGCCTTGGTGTACAGCATCACTAGAATACAATATTAAGTACTGGCATCTGGAAAAATAGAAAGTACAAGAGTTTCAGGTTGGTTCAGAAAAGGTCTGCAAAAAAAGAATCACTATCTGGAGAACATTTATGTCTTGCGGTGGTAGACTTAAAAAAAAATTCAGTCTTTGTCAGAGGAGGTTGAAGGCAGCTTGAATGTGATCTCTGAATTCTTGAAAAGAAATTCTGCTGCTAGTTTCTTTTTTCAGGAGGTCCTAAAGGGATGTAAATAATTAAAAGCTGAATATAAGAAAAATCTGTATAAAATACTGTTGAAAGAACTTACAAATGCTTCTTCGCTGCTTTACATATTTTAAGAATTCTATAATTTATAAGGTGTTCTGTATCTTTAGCAGAAAACATTCTAGAGATCTGGAAGAAATTCTAGAGATCATTAAAATGCTTTGTTCTTTTTTAAATCTTTTTGATCTGTGCTGATTTTATAGGTAGTAAGCTGCCTTTGTATAGCCATGGGTTTACATCCTTGCTCACAAGTCTGTCTTTATCAGTGCAATATCTATCTTTCAACCCTTATTTTTAGAAATAATTATTTATGTTACTGTTATGGTCACTCAGTATGATTCATCATAAAAATATTGTTAAATCTGTGCGTTTTTTTCAGTTCAAACTTTAAAGTTGTGACAATTGCAAGCAAAGGCTGTGTGCTAAATTTATATCAGTGTAGCCTACACCTAATGCTGAAATTTTGGGAGTAGACCATGTTCAGAAATTATGTGATTTCAATTTTTTTGTTTGATAAAGGAGTTATGATGGTAGGCTCTTGCAGTTCTGATATTGAATAGCACTGCAGGCATTCTAGCTTGTATTTCATCAGTTACTGTCTTCCTTTCTGGAATTATTATAAACCTGAATTCTCAATAGCACTTTTAAAAGTGGGGTTATTTTTCCACTCTGTCTTGCCTGGGGAAGTAGAGGAGATTTGTCCAACATTTCACTTATCTCTGCTCATTTCCTTGCTTTGTTTCCTAGAGCCTGAAGGAGTGCTTGCTTGTCTAGCTTAAAGTGCATGTCCTGGTCCCTCATCCTGCTTATTTCCACGTTCCTAGTCTCCTGTCTTTGCTGGGCAAAGCCTGAAGGAAAAGAGCTGTGCTCCATTGAACTCTGTGATTAATACCTGTTGGAATTGTAGGGCTTTTTTCCAGGCTTTAATTGGTTGTACTAAACTTTTCCCCTGTTTGTTGTGTTTCTAGCATTGGGCTCAGTGATTATTAGAAATATGAGCGTTCTGTGGATACCAAAGTGATAGCCCTAACTCTTTCTAAAACAGTCCATTTGCACATTTGTTGGTTTTAAGCACTTGAGTTCTCACTGATTCTAAAGTGATTTAACTCGGCTATATCTGATGCTGAAATCTAATTTTTCTTACCCCAGCATACCTCATCTCAGAACTGGAAGCTGCCAGAATGCTGTGTGTGAACGCCCCTCCTAAAAAAGCACAGGAAGGAGGTGGCAGTGAAGTCTTTCAGGAGCTAAAAGGCATATGTATTGCTTTAGGCATGTCCAAGCCTCCAGCCAACATAACGATGTTCCAGTTCTTCAGTGGAATTGAAAAAAAAGTAAGATCCAAAGGAACAAAATTAGAATATTTATGATGTTACTGTTTTGATGGAAAATAGCTCTGCTACCAGGGAGAGATTTGTGAAACTCCAGTGTTTGAGTTTTGAAGGAAAGGTAACATGGTTTACTGAGTATGCCAAGAGTCAGGATTTTGAAAATGAATTTAAAGGCTTTTTCCATGCCAAGGCACGAGGTCGGGGACTACTGCTATCATTGCCTTACGGGGTGAGGTATTTCTTACTCTGCTCTAGGTTTTAATGTCATCACCTGTTGCAGGAGACATGGAAAATGCTGAGCTTAGGCCTCAGGAAGAGTATTAAGGAGAAACGTATTCCAAGAAATACACCTAAACAAATTTTTACAGGAACCTTCTGTTTTAAAAATGTTTAGGTTAAAAGGTGTTGTAACTAAAGTCAAGTTTACACCTTTTCCCTAAGGCTTCATCAGTTCTTGTGGTTCCATTTATTTTTGTTACTTCTACGTGTATGTGTTCTTCAGTTGTTGTGGGTTTTTTTGAAGACGTTTACTTTTGTTTGAATAATTTTTGTAAAGCAGAGAAGTGAAGTGGAGTGGACTGTCCAGTGCACAGGCCAAAGGTGGGGGACAAAGTTTTTAAGTTACCTTAAGTAACTTGCAAGATAGGGGAGAGAGGAACAGCAGAAGAGAACTGTTGTGAACTTTAAATAACGGATTTGATTACAAAGCTCCCCAAAAAAACTTTTGGAGAAGTTTTTTGACTAACCTTTTAGTTACATTGTACTTAAACAAATTCCAGCAACTGAAAATAGTGCTTCGTTTCTTTGCAAGAAATCAATTTGGATTGACCTGTTTGAGAAGAGAAGGATGGTTTTCCAGCAGAATTCCAAGGTGTAGAATGGAAGCAGTTTGTTTGCTGGTTTTGGCATCGTCATGGGCATTAAATAGTTAGATAAATAAGAAATCTATGCTTCCATTTTCTGTACAAGGTAGAAAATATTCATAACAATGAACAAGGCTAGCAAGCTGTGCTGGTGAAAGAGACCCTATAAAAATACAGAATGCAAAGTAGATCAAAATCTTTTTAATCTGGGAATATTGTTATGTTTTACTGATTGACTTTTCTTTTACATTGTCTTGCAAGGTTAAATGAATGTTATCTCATAAGTTTATATCCACAGTGGTGATACTAAAAAAAAACCAACCAAACCTGAACAGTCCTTAAAGCATAATAAAATACATCAGGGATTTCTAACCTACAGAGTTTTTTAGAAATCATATATAGCAGTGGTGCTTGCAGTCCAAACACTTCAGATGTTGACAATATTTGAGAAGGAGAAAGTAAAGCTGACTAATTACTAAAAAACTTATTTCTCTTTGTAGATGAAAATACATCACAAAGTTGAGCAAAATGTGAAAACTTAAATAACATACAGTAAAAATTTTACTCTTGACTGTATGATAGTTATAACAAGAGATAACCCTAAAGTTTTCTTGTTTTTAAAAGGTTAGTGTTAGAATGGCAGTATTCTGGTCTAGTATGTGAAAATCAAGCTGCCTTTTTCTTCACACATACATAGTATAGTTTGGAGTAGGATCTTTGTATAATTGACTCTCTTTGTTAATGATCCACCACATCAAAAAAAGAAACTGCTGATATTGAATGAACTGCTACCTCTGCTATCCTGAAAGCACTTGGTTTTAAAATCTTAAGTTAAACAAATTGGGCTCAGCAGCTTTGGAAAACCAGGTCACTGAATGTGTTAAACAGCTCCTGGAATGAACAGCCAAGGAAGTTGAAAAATGTGGTTTGCAACAGTGGAAAAGTGAAGTTCCATAACTACAACCTGCTTTGATCCAAGTTTTTGTTGCTGCTACTCCATTTCTTCCTTCTGAAGTCCTCAGAAATTTTGAGATGGGAAAGATAACCTGAGTTGTGTGCAAATATTTAAAATGCAAATTAAATTTAAGTTTTCATATTGAAGATTTTCTCCTTTTGATTTTAAAGAGGGGTCCTTCTTTAGGTTGTGTTATATTTCACATAGTCTTAATGCAATCTCTTTACAAGTATAGGGTTTTTTTTCTGAATTAAAGAGATGATGTGTAAAATAATCACTCTTTCCTGAAGGGGAGCTGTACCTCATGGAATCTTCCTATTTTACCCGTAGATCTACTCTATAGTCCCTCTTAATTTTTAAACAATTATAGCCAAGACTACCAGAAATACAAAATAGTTGCTTTCTAAAAGAAGTGTGCTTGGTTCTCTGTCCCAGAGAAAACAATTTGATATTGGAGGTTGATCTGCCATGCCTATGACCATCCAAGAGTCCTGTCCTGTAATTTGAATCTTGAAAAGCTAATTTTTTTTTAGCCAATGCTTATATTTTCATGTTTCCTAACAGCTGAAGGAAACCCTAGCAAAGGTTCCACCTAATCATGTTGGAAAACCTTTATTGAAGAAACAACTGGGACCAGCTCACTGGGTAAGTAGTTGCAGATACGAGAGCCCATTTCCCTTTTTCAGGTATATAAAGTATTGATCTTGATTCTGTGTGTGATGTTGCAAAGTGATTTTTCTTATCTCTTTCTGAAGATAAGACCATTTCTTGCAGTATTTTACATATACATTGGTAGAGTAAATGCTCGGGAACTGATAAGATCATAGGCTTATGAATCTGTGTGTCTGGAGGCAGGCAAAAGTTTTCCAAAATAAGGCATATTTATGATGGAGGTGCTGACCTGCATGCTTGTGCCGTAGCTTAAGCCTTCCTCTCCTGCCCCTTGCCAGCACTGTCTGTGTGACCTAGCCTTGCTGGGATGGTGTTGCATTCCCTCCTGTGGCTTCTTTCCAGCTAACCTGTGGGTCTTCCCATCATTTTCTCCTCTTTCTGTCCTGCTGGAGAAGTCTGCTTCCTTCATAGCCTCTTTTCCAAGAAGCAGTGAGTGTGCAGGTGGAAGCTGGGAGGAGGCTGTACACCCAGGTGGCAGAGCCACAATCGTCTCCAGCTGGGTTTTGTCATCTGCTGTTCTAGAAAGATGATGCCTGGGCCAGATCTGCTGCGCCAGCACAAAGCTATTGGCTACTGCTGCAAGACTAAGTCTCTCTCATGTCTCTTGCTTAAGGTTGAAGCTCATCTCCTAACAGTCTGCTTCCTTCAGTGCTTGTATTGTTGAGGCTGAAAGTGGTCAGTCAATACATAAATGATTTCCTTAATGGTGCATATCTCAACTGTTGCTCTGACTAGACCACTGTCTGCTACCAGGTGTGTTTCTAGTCATGGCTTTTGCCTGCAGGACACTTTATTGTCTTATCTGTATGCAGACTGTGCTTTAATCAAGATCCTCTTACAGTACTTTAGTTAGTTTTAGTCCTCTATCTTTGTCCTTAAGCTTACTATTTTTTAAGAAGGCAAGGACACCCTCATCCCTAGGACTTACCTGTGTCCTTGCATCTCCTTCGGCTTTTTGCATGTAGTATTTTCTCACTTTTGCTTCTCTGTCCTGGTGGGTGTTGAGAAATGCCTCAGCAGTGCGTGCAGTTTTTATGTCCCTTCTGAAAAACAGGCAGCTGTGCTGTTACAAATGGTAGAAGGCTGAATGTGAGGATAACAGAGCCTTTGAAGCCTTCAGGAAAATAGTGTCAGCAGGCGTAGGTTGCTGTGGGCCCATTTGTCGAGGTGGATAATTGCGGGCTTAAGCCCTGCTTGATATCTCTGTGTGTCTTATTCTCTTCCATCCACAGTTTATTATCTTAAGTAGAAACATTTTGTCTGTAATCTATAGGTTACGTTTGCAAATTTTTGTTTCAGGAAAAAATTGAAGCAATTAATCAAGCCATAGTCAATGAATACGAAGTCCGAAGAAAACTGTTAGTCAAACGTTTGGATGTCACTGTGCAGTCCTTCGGCTGGTCAGACAGAGCTAAGGTACAAACAACTCGCTGTGAAGTCCTGGTTGGTGGTAATGCTTTATAATGAGTATGTCTGGAAAACTGCTTCATTGTTTCATCCTTCGTGAGTAAGAAATAACCACAGGAGTTGTCTGGTTTTGGTTTGAGTTCCTGAAAAATTTTGTGACAATGTAAGATGACTAAAAAAATTTACTTAAAACTGATTTGTTGGATTTTGAAATAGTATGTAAAATGAGAAGATAGACTGTGTGTAACTATGCACCAAAGCCAAAACATACAGTTAAATAGGCTGCCAGAAAAAAAAAATAGTAAGAGGAGATGACTGATCCAACTGTTTGCGTTCAGAGTGCCATAATGTGAATCATTAAATGCTGCGTCTGTGTGATGGTAGAAAAGCATCTTCCTGTTGACCATCCCTTAACGTACTTTGTGCTGTCCACAGTGATCAGATTTCCTTAACTCAAAGTGTATCTGCAAGCACAATTCCACAGATGCACATGAGAAAAGCTGCTAAGGCACTACTTCTTCTTACCTCATAGACAGGGTAATATTTTATGTGGTTCTTTTGTCTTTGAACTGTGCAAGTGGCTGTGACATGACGTCTGTTCTCTCTGAGCATGTGATACATATTCTACTTTTAAAAATAATTACATGGTTTCCCTATTTTCTGTATTTCATAGTGAAAAAGGCATTACAAGATTTAAAAAAAATAGTACATATTTATTTTCTAGGACTAAACCAGATCTGCTAACATGCTGTTAATTGTGCTGCTGGCAGTGTTTGAGACTGAGTTACTGTGACTCATGAATCATCAAGTGTTTTTTCTTGATGAATGATTTTTTTATAAAAGCAATTGTTTTTTAATAATAAACTGTGACCTGTCCCCTTTTCTGTTTCATCACCTGAGTAGGACTTCTACTGGTGTCCTATATCTTAAACCTTGCATTCTTCAGGTTTTTTAGTAGATGATTGAAGATCTGTCTGATTGTTGAATATTTTAATCGTGAATGAAAATGGGCAAAAGTATGGCTTAGGTTAAAAACCAGGGACTTCTAACTGTGTTACATCTTTGGCATACAAATCCATGTTAGTGGGTTTTTTCTAGGAGAATTCTCAGATGTTTTTGAACTTGACTAGTTACATGAAATCCTTCACAAAACCTACAAATTTTATATATGCATTTATGTCCATTGGAATGCAAATCTAAATTTTTTAGGACATAACAATATGAAATTGGAGAACATGGCTATAGTGTTCCAGAGATGCAATGTTTTAACAGTAACTTTTAGCAATGCTTTAATACGTGATGGTATTTTTTTTTAATTTTAAAATTTGAAAAGTATCAGAATGCAGTAGTATAATTAAATAGTTACTTCTCCAGATAGTAGAATCGCCAGTAAAAACTTTATGGTCTATTATTAGGGGTTTTTTTAAGTTCAAAAATTTCAAGTTTCACCTAAAAGAATAATATCATAGCACCAAAGCACTGTGCTCAGAGCTCCATCAAGCTTGCCAGGGAAAAACATACTACTGTTTCGGTGAATACCGTTGCTTTTCCTGTCTTTAGCCAGCATCAAGTGAATGATGTGCATGTTTTACTTCATTTTGAATAAAGCCTGTTAAACTATATAAAAAACTATAAAAGTAGAAGCTTTTGGTTCTAAAAGCTTATCCCTGAGTCACTTGGAAATACATACTTTCAGTTCTTCCCAGTTTCAGTTTTCTGCCTTTGGATGGAAAATAGGATTTTACGATTTTAAAATTTGCTCCTTAGTTCTTACCACGTCAAAAGTTTTGTTGGAAAACCTGGTTTGCCTGTCCCCACTGCTGTCATCTGGGGTTCAGACAAAAAGCAGCCCTTTTGTCTGTGCAGATTGCAATCTGGTTTATCCTAACTGCATTACACGTTCTACTCTGATGACTGAAGATAAATGTAACTCATGTGTTAACTCATGGCTGGTATCACAGATTTCTGTTATGTCAGTCAGTTGGAAAACTGCTGGCATACTTTTAAGGTGTTCAAAAAAGCCAGTATTGTTAATGCCAAAAGGCAATAGAGGAAAAGAGATTGCATACACAGCAAAGTTGATGTGTAGGATCTCATTTTTAGCTTGGGCACTACATATGCAAGAAAAAGGACTGAATTAGACAAGCACTTGAGGACTTTGTCTTGTAAAGTACCTTTTGCCAGTACGTCTTGATGGCTTGCCTTTGTGAAGAAGCTGACTGGAATGAAGATGGTGTAAGAGTTAATGCAGCTTTTTTTTTGCTGATACAGTGTTGGAGATAAGGTGATCGTAGCCTAACTGGAAGGTGTGTGGGTCAGGGTGCAGGCACAGAAGGAGGTCTGGAGGCTGGACACAGATGCGTTTCGCTTTCAGTATCTTTTAGACATTAGCAGGAATTTGTATAACTATATGACACGCTTCTATTGTGTGTTTGACTGGCTGAAAGTCATATGGTCTGCATGTATATATTGTTAAAATTATCAGAAGATCGGTGTCTTGTCAGTTCAGTCAGAATAGTTTCCTGTATTACTTAAATTAATTTGACAAATGCTAGCTTTGTTGCAGTGATTCTTAGTTACAAAGTGGTTCTCACTGGTTTTATACCAATTTTTGTTCTATTTGCAGGAGTGTCTTGTTCTCCAGTGTTGATTTGATTCTTTTGGTGAGGTGCCCCATTGCTTTCCTGTTATATTAACTGGCTGGGTTTTGTTTTTCTTCTCTCCCACAGAGTCAAACAGAAAAACTGGCTAAAGTCTACCAGCCAAAACGTGCCCTCTTATCTACTAAGTGCACTATTTCCATTGCAAATCTCTTGGCAGCTCGGCAGGATCTGTCAAAGATTATGAGAACAAGCAGTGGGTCCATCCGAGAGAAGACTGCGTGTGCCATTAATAAGGTACCTTTGGTGACAAATGGCATGTTCTGTTATGAATATTTAAGTAATTTGAATGTAGTAATAAATCCTACCTTTTTTTAGGATTGTAAGTGGAATTTGAAAATAAAGGATAAGAAATTTGGTGTTTATGTACTCCAGATATGCATCAGTGCATTATGGGAATTGTGATTTCACCTGTTTACACTCAGAGTGTCCCTTCTTAGGGGCATTAAAAAATTGCTGAAGTATCTTTGATTACTGTCAGTGGGAGTAGGCCCGCTCTGTCTTACCCGAATTACTGATGTCATCACACTGCTGCTACCTAATCTATGATTCTAATTCTGTCACGGTGTCTAAAATAATAGCTACATGGTAACTGTGTTTCTGGTCTATATAAATAGAATGTATTAAGATCACAAAGCAAGGATCTCACAGGTTAGATTAGTCAAGTGTGTAGTTCTAGCAATGACATAGTAGGAATACAATTTAGACTAGGCAATTTCCCTTGTTTCAAAAATTACGATTTTACAGGAGTAATAGGCTCGCAAAAGTACATGTGCTGAACTCAGTAGCTATGTACAGCGGTATACTTGGTACTTTAAAATTTGTGGGTGTACATGCATGCTTTTCTCCATTTTGGGTACCAGTTGTATTTCAGGTAATATTTTAATTCATTTAGGATGGAATGGTGGTGTGCTGATTTGACCACCCCCTCCACCCCAAATAATTTTTACACCTCTTTAGTGTAATTGGAGTGTGGAATGTAAAAGAAATTAAGTGGGAACACAGGTGTGACTGTCATGAGACCATATGTGTGTTTTACTAGGAGTGCAATACTGCCCTGCTGCTGATCCATATCCTGTTAACTTGTCTTCATTATCAATATTAAATGTTTTCCAGGACAGCAGCATGAAGTAACAAAGTAACCTGCTTCTATTTAAGTTTTTCTGTTATATCACTTTAAAACTTGAAGTAATGCAAGTGTCCTGTCCCATTTTAAGTCTTGTTAAATTCTTAATGTCACAGCACCCTTGGACAGCTTAAAGACCACCTTTAAGGTCTAAAGATCTTGCTCAACTCTGGTCAGCACTGTCTGACATCAGTTTGTTGGTGTGTCAACACCAAGTTTGTCTGCGTGTGTCCTTGCTGAAAAACAAAAATCTTTGCACTTGGTTTACCAATGATATCACTTTAGCCAGTGGCTTTTACAGCAATTCAGAGCACTGTTTAGGAGACTGTGTTCCCCTGTACTTGCAGTTGTTTGAGATTAGAAGTCTGCACTTGTAAACAGTTTTGTGAAAGACTGTATTGATGCTGGCTCTACTGGTGTCCCTGCTGGTTGAACAAAAGAAACAGGTCTCCAGACTTGTCTTGTTAGCAGTGCTTAGAGTACTAGATAATCCCTGTGAAATTTTTATTAATTGGAGACAAAGTTCTGTCACCTTAAAGCATAAAAAAGTTTGCCTTGATGAAATCCTCTGGATGCAAGAACCCTTGTGGGGCTGCTGTCTGTGGTGTGCACTGGTAAATGTGGCTCTTCTGTGAGGTGTTAAAACTCCTACGGCAGTTTTCCCTCTCTCTTTTCAGGTGCTGATGGGCAGAGTGCCTGACAGAGGAGGAAGACCCAATGAAATTGAACCACCACCTCCTGAGATGCCACCGTGGCAGAAAAGACCAGAGGCTGGTCCGCAACAAGGCGGTGGCAGAGGAGGAAGAGGTGGCTACGAATCCTCATATGGAGGGCGAGGAGGTTATGACCATGGGGGTCACGACCGAGGAGGAAGAGGAGGCTATGACTCATCATACGGAGGGCGAGGAGGTCACGAACAAGGAAGCCATGATCGAGGGGGACGAGGAGGCCGTGGTGGTTATGATCATGGCGGCAGAGGAGGCGGAAGAGGAAACAAGCTTCAAGGAGGCTGGACAGATGGTGGAGGTGGTGGCTACCAGGATGGCAGCTACAGGGAGAGCAACTACAGAGATGCAGGTTTTCAAACAGGTGGCTACCACAGTGGTGGTGGCGGTGGTGGCTACCAAGGAGGAGGCTATGGTGGCTACCAGTCATCTTCATATTCAGGAAGTGGCTACCAAGGGGGTGGTGGTGGCTACCAGCAAGACAACAGATACCAAGATGGTGGGTCCCACAGTGACCGAGGGGGTGGTCGTGGAGGAGGGAGGGGTGGCCGTGGCGGTCGTGGTGGCCGTGGAGGTCAAGGAGGAGGCTGGGGGGGCAGAGGTGGCCAGAACTTTAATCAAGGAGGGCAGTTTGAGCAGCACTTCCAGCATGGAGGTTATCAGTATAATCAGTCTGGCTTTGGACAAGGAAGACACTTCACAAGCTGAGGCTGCTAAAAACTTTTGCTTCAGTAGAGCTTGTGTAATAGAAACCTGGTTTCAGAGGCCTGGCTTAATTGCTGCTTGAATTAATACAGGTTTTTACATGGCAGGTAGAAGCTCTTTGGGTAGGATGTTTTGCGTTGAGCAATGTACAACTTTCTGTAGATCTTTCTCCCCCCCCGTCTGAATTAAATGCATCATCACTGCACCCTAAACATCAACTAATAGCCATGCTTTTTAGATGTTGGACTGATTCCCTCTGCTCAAAACACTTTTGTTCTGAACTACCTGCTGTGTTTGCCTTCCTCTTTGTTTTAGAGAAATATCAACGCCTGTCTGGTCAAATTTGTCTGGTATAATACACAATAGAACTTCTGTGTTTTTCCCCCTAATCATTGTTCAATTACATGTTCTAAAACCAGTTCTGAGTGTTGCTTTTTGGTTTGCTGGCCTCTCGTTTTAGTCACGAAGATATTACACACACATGTGCGTGCAGAGTGAGGTCCCTCTGACAAACGGGTCTTTTGTCTATTATATGAGCTCTACTGTGGATGCCATGTTCGGTAGCCTTATCTCCTGCTAAACAAAGTTTTCCTACCTGCTCAACTCTGAAGACTGACCGCTGCCAAAATCTGCAAAGATCATTTAAAACTAAGCTAAATTGTGAACCGATAGTATGTGTAGGCCTGTAGTTAGGTGTAGCAATTCAAACTGACCTGCATCCATCCAAAACAAGTTGCTCCTCCCAAACCTAATTTTTACTTGAAATCAGCTAGAAGAAATGACAAACTGAAATTTATTTTATTTGCAAGTTAATACCACTGGCTCAGCAAATCTAGGGCAATTTGTTTTGGGGGTTGTCTTTTTAAAGAAATGCACTACGGCCTGGGAAGATTAATTCCTGCCTGGAGGAAGCCCTTTTATTATTGCTGCAGAAAACGAAGCCTGGCTGAGTTTGATGTTCTAATGTTGTTTTTTTTTCTTTACTGAAAGCCACATAATGCTTCTTGCTGGGTTTTTTGTGTACATAAACATTGTCAAGCTGTGAAAGAAAATGGCTGAAGGTGTGCTGTTGTATAAAAGGTGAGCAATAAAAGTATCTGTATGTTCCCTTTGCTTTAGTTTTTTTTCCTTCTTGGTAGTAAAAAGCAGTTCCTACAGTAGCTGGGAATTCATGGGGATTTCTGTCTGCATCTATTTTACATTTTAATCTGTTTTAGATGTTCTAGTTGTCTCAGCCAAACTGTGGATTCTGCCCCCTGAGAAGCTGTCAGAACAGGAGTGGATAGGAGGAATTGATCTTCAATTACTCTGAGTTTTCTGTTCCACCCTCTGAACTGGTATAGCAGCATGGTCTCTCCCTTGGGGGTCGCTGTGTGAAGTTATTCTTAAGCTATGCGAGCACCCATCTTCTAGGTTGTGCTCCTGCATGCCACGTGAATGTGGTATGCTGCTTCTGGGAACTCTCCTGATGCTCTCCAGCCTTGTGCAAAATGTAGGTTCCTGCTACTGTGCTCGGTTGGCTGTAGCAGAGGCTGTGCTGATGGCAGTCTCGGGCTACCTGAAGTGCCCTTGGGGCTGAATCCAGGTTGATGCAGGCAGGAGGAGTTCCTTGAATTACAGAAATAACGTGAACATTTGAGAGAATCTGTAACACTGGTGTTGCTGTAATTCAAGCTAATCACGTAAATAAGCTGATAAGCATTGTTTAAAACTGCTTTCCCTCTGTTGCATATGATCAACCTGAAAATCTCGTTTAATTTATTGCGGCCACTAGGTGCTGCTAGTGATTCACAGGCTGAAAGCGAAGGTCTCCTGTGAAACGCTCTTGGGAATCTCTCTCTTCTATTTTTTTTAATGTTTCAGACAAATTTAATAAGCCTGACAAGGGAAAAGTTTTCCATATTGAATCCAGGTCTTTGGGAGTCACTGACCTGGATCTATCTCAGCATAATACAGTTCGGATTATGAACCTCTAAAAGTGAATGTTGCTGCTTCACAAAGGTATTGAAGGTTTCTTACAGTGGGATGCTCCAAAGAAAATATCTGCCCTGTGGGAGAGTGCTGCCTTGTCGTGAGCATTAGGTGGTGACTAGCTGCATTCATGCAAAAATAAAGTGGGTTTTTAAAGAAGATTCCTACAAACAGGCCAGTGGTAAAGGTAGAGAGACTGACAGAGTTAAAGAGCCTTTTGCTGGGAATGTAATATCTTAAAGTTGACAGCTTCTGCTTTTCTTCACACCACTCCTCACTGAAGAGTCTGGTGTTTTCTATCAGTGCATTAGAGTGCTGCAAACTTGTTCCTAGCAAGAAGAAACCCAAGAGGCTCCTCAGAGAGCCTCTGGTTGAGTTGCATCAGCACCTTCAGAGACTTCTTTCTGTGCTAGAGTTGCCAATTTCTCTGCAAGGCTATGACTGTTGCTGCAGTGGAGAGTCTCACTTTTGCACACTGTTGACATGGTGAAATGATGCTGGGGTGGGGTAGGAGCACAGAGCTTCCATTTCCCCTTATTCCAGCTATCTTTTTCTCCTCAAAATATGTTTCTTCTCCTCCATCTTCCAGGACTTAGGGTAAACTGAGTCCCACTTTATTGCTGTTTGAGGGGGAAAGTTTTTTTTTAAAAAAAAAAAAATCAGAAGAATGCAAAACAGGAGGCTTTACTCTTCCAACAGGAAAGAAAACACTTTGCTTCTGCCAGCTGTTGTTGTTTTTCCTTACTCTATTGTTTCCTCCTAGTGTGCTGTGACTTCTTTGTTCTCCAGAGAAAACAAGCTTTGTATATGTGGAGAGAGCAGCTTTGATTAATGAAAGCAAACAGCCACTGCTTTGTTATTGTCTGTATGATGCTCTGATATTTACTGTTTTCCAAACATGATTCCTGCTGCAGTGGAAGCTGGGAGAGGAGAGATGGGTTGTGGAGATTATTAGGCTTGTGGCGGATTGGATATATGTGCTCGATTTCATTGCGCATCATGATCAAAAGCAGAACTCTCCAGCAGATCAAGAAGGCAACTTAGTAAGCAGGCAGTTATACAGGGGAACAAAGTGTTCTTCCTTTTAACCACGGTTGTTCTTGCCACTCTTCTTCCACAAGCTTTAGGCGTCTTGTTCTGCTTTTCCATCTGCCTTTCTTTAGCAACTTTTGTTTCCTAAAGTCTTTGCTTGCATTGCCCTTCCATTCCGTCTATTAGGATCACCCTTTCTCAAGCGTTGTCATTGTGCAGTAAAATAACTATGGCGAGCGGGACACACGCTTCCCATATAGGGCACGTAAGTATGTGATCTAGAATACCATGATCTGTATGCACTGTGGTCACTGCTGGGTTTTCCTTGCAGGCCTAAGGAATGAATAAAAACTCGTTCCTTACTGTGTGCAAAACAGTAACACAACAAGGGAAATGGTGTCAAGCTCAGCTTTCACCATGCGTCTTTCACCCCAGGAAGCCTTTTTGCTTGTAGCTGTTCCCCGAGTAGTTTATCATCTTTAGGATAGGTGTCGGCTGGTAATCCCCAGCTTGCTTGACGAGATTCCTCTGCTTCTTTAGTCAAACCTCTGAAGTGTGCGGCTTTATGGTCATGTGCCATTACTGCAGGTGGCCCCCAGAGGGGCTCCTCTAGCTACAGCTTAGACTTCTCAGCCAGAGCATGTGGGTAACCTGCTTTACCCAAAGGTTGGGCCTTTGATGGTGTGTCTCCATTGAAGTGCTATTTGCATCTTAATTAATGAAAGTGGCAAGTGCCTCAACCAACCTCTGGCCTAATTAGAAACTAGACACTTATCAGTCAAGTACCTAAGATAGAATTGGGCAGAAGGGAAGCAAGATTCATGTCAGCAGATAGTTACAAGAAGTGGGTGGAGCTTGAAAAGTCCTGTGGCGTAAGGGTATTCCCTGTGACCGGTTATGCGCCTGGGAAATGAAAATTAAACTGTGCTGAAGTGGGAAGAGTTGAGTGGGGAGTAAGAGGATTCTCACTAAGATCTGATGACTCTTTTGGCTGTCCAAAAGGTTCTTAGAGTACTAGAAGTTGATTCAGCTGCCTGTTAGGTTAATGAAGGCCAGCACACAAAAGCCCTCAACCGTCTGTTCATCGCACATGATTTATTCTTATTTCTGCCATATTTAGGACTGCAGTAGAGAGTCGCAGTGTCGTTGCTGCTAAAGACTGTCAGGCTTGTGATCCTGCTTCCTCTCTGAACTTCTGATTTTCCTTGGGCAGCAGGGATGCTACAGGAATATGTATGCATTTTTAAGGTGTTGAGCATGATTTAGCAGTCCCAAACAAACTGGTTCATGCTAAACTGCAAGTTTGCCTTATCAGGCTCCTAGCATACCCTTTGGTTACAGTCGCACCGGTGTTGTGATCGGAGAGCAGTACACCGAGGTGGATGTGAACTTCTGTTTCCCCTGTGTAGGCTCCCAAAATACTCATGCGTGTTTGTTTCAGGTTATGCCTTTTCAAAGGGACACAAATTGAAAAAGCAAGTGCTATTACCAGCTGTAAACATCACCTTCTCCCCTCTTTGGCCAAAAATAAGTTGCACCTCTAATGGCTTAACAAACAAGGGTAGAAGGGAAAAAATACTTTTCCTTTGTGTTTACTTTGTGCTTTTTACAGCTCTGAGTGCTGTCAGTGTCATTGTTTCCCCTTTATTGTCCAGTAATTTCCCCTCTTGTCCACGTGGGTCTTTCCCACAACAGAGGAGAGAAAAACAAGTACAAAAAGTAGGAAAACACTATTGTAAAACCAAAGAAAGAGGGAGTCTGCCTGTGCTGTGGGCAGGTGGAAGGTCATAACTCGTTTTCACACATGAAGCAGAGATGAAGGTGATAAGGACTCTTTAAACTTTCCGGCATTAGCTTAACTCATGGAAAAAGCAGACTTTTTGGCTAAATTTCATAGTGCCCCAGCGGCAGCCTTTTGCTGATGGCTTTTCTGTCTCCTAGGACCAGATTGTCAGCAGCTGTAAACAGCGATTTAGAGTTCAGCACAGATTTTCCAATGAGTTTAGCCTGTTGGCTGCAGTGCTTATTTTGAAAATCCAGTTCAGATCAGTGCTGATAACTCAAAAACTTGTTCCAAAGTTACATCTATTTCTCCAATGTCCCCTGGTGGGTCAACTCTGTTGTCAAGACTCTCTTGAGAAGTACTTGGAGCTATTTTTTGTGCTGTACAGAGGCCCACCAGTTAGCAGGCTGATGCTGAATGAAGCAAACCTTAGTTAGATTTTTTTTTTTCTTTTTGGCTACGATGATCATGAAACAACAAGCCCTTGTTTCTCATGCCTCTTGTGTCCCCACGAAATCTGCATTCAGATCTCCTTTCTTCCTTCCTTCCTTCCTTCCCCCTCTGCTTGGTCTCCATTGGGATCCCCTTCCATTCTTGGTGTCACGTAGAGAGGGAGAGCTCTCTTAGTATGCTTCTTCCCACGCTTACTCCCCATCTGTCTTATTTGTTCTCCGTTTTTTTTGGGTTTGGTGTTTGTTTTTTTTTTTTCTGCCTGTGTCCAGGATCCTTCATGTGCAGCTATTTCCCATACAGATGCCTAAAGCTTCTGGAACTAGTGTCCCAGGCTGCAAGGACCCTCCTGTGGCTGCTCAGGCTGTCTCAGCCAAAGGCTTCCAGGTTGCCCGTGAGGAAGACCCTGGGGGTTGCATTAGGACATGCTTTCACTTTGGCTTCCACAGAGGAGTCCCTGAGCAACGGTCCACAGAGGTGACAGCAGGCAGTCCACTCCATTTTAGAAAACGTAAAATTTTAGGCAGCAGCTGCCCCTAAACTTGCTCTGCAGCTCAGTGTTTTATCTTCTTCTGTATTGAAAGGAAAACTGCTCACCTTTCCCAGCTGGGGAAAATCTGTGCTTCAGACTAGCTCTGGTTAGCAAGCATGTTACTTTTCCCCCCACCACTCCTCCCTGAGACTTCACCTGCCTGAGGAAGGTGAGGAAGACAGCTTCTGTCTAGGAAGGTGTTTCTTTGTAAAGCTGGGATTATTCTTTTAAAGCCCAAAAGCTGGGTAAAACTGGGGGGCCAGAGGAGGGCAAGACTCTCAAGTGGAGGAGAGAGCTGCAGTTCAACCCTGGTTTTGCATTTCACTCAAAGGGAGCCAGATGTCTCCTGCACTCCTTGCGTAGCACTTGGGGCTACTCGGTAAAGTTGACAGCAAGGCTGAAGCTCCCTTGTTTGCAACACGAGGCTTTGCAGAGGTTTTTACACAAGCACAGAAAGTCCTAGTGGGTTTGGCTTAAACAGCCAAATCATCTCTTACAGGGTCTATCCAAGCACTTGCATTTTTCACCTACTCTTGTTGCTTGTATTCTTTGGCATTTGCAGATCAGGCTGTAAATAAGGTTTGACATAATGTTCCTTCTTTCCACTCTGATTTTTTTTTTTTTTTAAACAACCCCTCCTTTTCCTCCCCAGTTTCTTAAAAGATCCTGAGACAGGGAAGAATGGATGTGGTGGAAGTATCCAGCATCGTTTGGCATTGTATCTCACCTTAGCTACTTCATTAATCCAGTACTCTTGTCATTATGACACTTTTTCTCCTGGACACTCTCCTGGAATTGCTCTGCTTCTAGCAGGCAGGATTTCACTGAGACCAGCAGAGGCACATAGCTCAATCAGGAACTGTGGTGGCTGATGCATTTTGCATCTTGTTAAGTCAGGGGAGGCAAACAAGAAATTCTTTGTTGCTTTGCCCACATTGGGGAACTAAAATTGAGTAAAAGTCTTGCCCCTGCTCAGAAAAAGATGTCCACTTGAAGTAAGGAGAGACAAGGATTTTTTTCATTGCATGTATTCAGGCCGCCTCCAGAGTAAAAAGGTCATCTTATACCAACTTCTTAAAATGGTTGTTTGTGCCCTGTTAGCTCTCCCCACTCAGGTGCTTGCTGTTGAACTAGAAGATGTGTTCTGCTGCAAACAGCCTATTAATCCTGTTGTTTTGCTGTTTTTATTTTTAAGTATTATTTTGTCTATGATGAGTCTATTCTTTTTGTGGGGGTAAGGGGGTGAAAAAAGGCTGTATTTCTACCCAGCCATTAACACTGCCAGCAACACGCTCTCAATGTTCCCCTTGAAATGCCTACAGAAAAGGGTTTCCAGCAGGAGTAGGTGCTTGAAATTTTCACCAAGCATGAGTCCTTCTCCGTGGGCTCTGGAGTATTTTCCCTAGAAGGATCAGCTGTGTGAGCCTGCAGTCTGTGCTTGATCTGCAACTGCTGCTGAGGTAAGCACCTGACTGACCAAAGCTACCAGGCTTGCAAGAGATGCATTGATGAAATCTCTGCAACAGGTTGAAACTTAAGCAATCTAATTGCTCGTACAATGGTCGCCCAAAAAGTGGGAGCTGCTTCTGTAGAAGACATCACTTTTCTTGCTCAAATGTGAGTCTATGTCTTGATGACAGTATACGTGGAAAAAAATGCGTCCTTGAAAAGGCCTTCCTCTGAAGAACATAGACCACCTACACTTCTAAATAGTTCAGGCAAGAAGCTTGTAAGTATCTTGGGGAGTAGCTAAGTGTGAAGATAAGATCGTGTATGAGAAATATTCTTATCCAACAACAAAATGAAGATGGGCATGGTTTGTGGGCCTGACAGAAATAGAAAAGCAGGTACATTTCAGAGTAAGGGTTATGACTAACTTTTGAAAGCCTGCAAGAAAGGCTGAGGTCTACAGATTAAATGATGTTTAAAACTCCTATGTGATGGTAAGAATGAAGTTGGACACGAACATTTCATTTATAAAGCGTTAAAAGGCTTATCTCAACAGATCCATCAACAGCCTGGATCATAACCAAATTTCTCTATTCAAATTCTCTACCACATCATTTTCATTGTGTGCAAGCCGTACGCTGTAACGGTAGCTGTGCGGTCAGCCTGTTGTGACCTGTCACCTGACCCACCACAGGAAATAAAGACTGTATTTTTACTAATGCCTGTTCTTTGCCCACAGCAGTAAGAGTGAAGCGTGCTTCTGGCCCTCATCCTAGCTTGGAAATCAGTGCTTCCTGCAGTGCTTATTTCTCAGAGTTTAAAAGAGTAAGAGCATGTTCTCTTTTCTCTCTCCCCAGATTTACCATCATTACTAGTTGTTTTGGAAAACAAAGGAAACTTGCAGGATTCAAGACACAAACCTGAGCAGGCATCATGTAGTTGCAGTGCAGATTACAGTCAAATTACCACAGAGGAGTGCAGCTCTCAGTTTGGTTAGGGAACTCTATGAATGTACTCTCTGGTTTTGAGGGCTTATAACTTGGTGAAGGGGGCAATAACTTGAATTCTGTAGGAACAGAGTTGCTTTAATTCAGAGTGTGTGCTCCCCATACACACCTATTTTTGTGGGGAGCTGGGGTAAGAAGAACAATACGTGTGTGCCAATTTGGAATGCACCTTCCAGGTTTGAGCTTTGTGCTGTTTTGATTTTCTCTCTTTTTCCAGCTGAGGGCTGTGCTCCTTAAGTAACTTAATGCTTCTGAGAAATCCCACTTCAAACCTGCTTCTCAGGCCATTACGGATTCAGGTGCAATATCCTACTTGGAGGTTGCTTTTCAGTACGTTTAGTCTTAACACGTGCAGGTTGCTAACCAGAGAAAAACGTATCACATACACAGACACACTTAAAACTAAGGTGTTTATTACATGCTAATTTTACCATAATCAGCGCTGGCAGAGAGGATCCCTCTCTATTGCAGTGTAACCAGACGTATGCATAGTGTCTTGGAATTCCTTCAGTCTCAGCCATGTGCTGCCTATTTGAAGGATTCCCAGTCTGGGAACTGGTATCACTGTGCTGAACACCAATATGCTCACTGTAGCAACGTAAACACGGCCAAGATTCAAAACCCCAGGTGTGCAAAGAATTTCAGCAAAGAGGACTTTGTGAAAGGTTTTTGTTTGAGATTTAATCAACATACACACCTACTTCTTTCCTTAAAAGATCATTATGAGCCTCTGGAAAAGGAGTGTTATTGAACAAACTTAGATGCTTGGCTTCTGTCCTCACCATTGTTGTTGCTGGCAGACACACCGAAATGATGCAGTATATTTAAAGGAGGCCAAATATATCCTCACTGGCATGTAGAGGAAGTTTCCACAAAAGTCAGACAAGAGAAAACACTGAGCGCAGAGATCCGTTCTGCTGTGTCCGTGCAACGTTCATCCAAATGGCTTACTTGTGAGAAAATAAATAGTGCTTTATAACACCTTTCAGCTAAGAAAACAGGGCAATGGTTGAATTTAAAAGTACGAGGTACGGGAAAACTTCTCATGGCCAAATGTGGTCTGTGACAGTCCATCAACTCTTACTGTGTTACAGTTGTCGTCTTCATCTTTCTGTGCTTCAGGGTGAGCAATCAGCTATCCTGTAACCAAAAGAAAATAGGTACTTACACGGTAGCAAAGATGGTCAATAAAAGTGTAACCATTTGGAAGTATAAAGTTTATGGGCGACAGCAACAGAAATTGGACTGACATCCTGCCCTAGCCTGGACTCGTATATTTATCAGAAAGCTAGTTCTTGTGAGTCTAACACGGAGCCCTGAACTGTGCATTGCAAGGGTACAACAGCACAGAATTTGGTCAGATATCCACCAGGCTATTTTAATGATTTTCAAAAAGAAAAGTGCCCAACTCCTAAAAGCACATACTGACACCAAGAGCCAACTTCCCCCCTCNCCCCCCCCCCCCCCCATTACAGTGTTACAGTAAATGGAAACTGCAGTGTAGAGAATAGGTATCTATGGACAATTTGGCATTCTTCTGAAAGTGACTCTTGTGCCAAGAAGCAATGGCAAATTTGACTGAAAAAGCATCCTGAAAATCATAAAATAACCTTATGAGACCTCAGACTCTCACAGATTTTTAACCGTCTTGGCTTCTTTTGCAACTCACCTCAGATTCTTGTGTTTCTGGGAGGGTTTCTATTCCGTTGTGGTCCTGTGTGTGTTGTGGGGCCTCGGCTTCTATCTCTATATCAGCCTGCACGTTGGGCTTTTCGTTCTCCCATTTTGCAAAGCCTTTGTTCTTCCCAGCTTTGCCGTGGAACTTGGACTTCATTTTGGGGAAAGTATGGGAACCTGAATCATTCCAGCCTGGCTCATGCCACAGTGGTTCTGTCTGTGTTGCTTGGCTGGTGGTTGCCCTCTGCAGCCGCACCGAAATTTTCCGCGAAGACCCAGTGACCAGGGTGATAGCTCTGCCATCGAGGTCCTGGTGTTCTGCAGCAACACTGGGAAATTCAAATACTTCATCTTGGACTGAAAGAGAGGGTGGAATTGTTTATTTTAAATATTCTACTTCAAGATCTCTACAAAAAGATAACAAGCCTGGGACGGGGGGAAGTAACTCCCCTATATGAAGCAGTGGTATAATTAGCAATATCCATATGCTGCTTGGAAACTGATTCTGGCCTTGTGTGCGCACGTTTCCTTCTCCCTCCATCTGCGTGCTCAGGGGATAAGGCAGAGCTAAAATTGTGCCCTATCGCTCCCAGCCCCTGCCCAGAAGTGGCTTATAAGGAGAAGTGCAATTTCCCTAATTATAATTTTATTTCTTTCAGCTGGGATAGGGATGCCAGTGTAGAGGATAGGGAGCCTCAGGCAGGAGACTCAGGCCATCACTGCAGAAAGGGATGTTGTAATTCAAGCCCTGAGCACAAGCCACGGTGCAGTGGAAAGTACATGTGCTGCTCTGTGTGTTGATGCAAAGGAAAAATTAAAAATGGCAGCAAGGACACTGGCTGTTAGAGAGGATTCCAGAAATGCTTTAAAATAGGAACAAAAGTGCTCTCACCTGGAGGCAGAGACGGACTGTTAGGCAGAGAGCCATGGTTGCTGCCTACTGAGGTTCCTCTGGAAAATTTCCTGCACGCCAGCACCAGCAGGTCTCTGCATTGCTTATGACAGTTGGCACCGCAATCTGTACAGAAAGGAATTGTCCAGTCACCAAATGCAAAGTCACAACTATCTGGTAATGCCTCAGGGCTAGTAGCAGGCAGACACTAGGAGGGACTTTGAAGGAACAAATACTTTGACAGAAGGTGCGAAGGGAGTTTCAGAAATGGATCATTTGGTGTGAAGAGTGTTACAAAAAATAGATCATTTCTGTGGCAGCAGAAGGGAAGAGGGGGATGATATTTTCACCAGAAATTAGTTTCAAGGAAGAGATCTGGAATTACTGGTGTGATCCCGTGTATGCCATGCATAAGGCCTCTGCTCCACTGCATGAGTCTCCAAAAAAAATTGTTTTGTTTTTTTTTTTATTTGACCCAGCAGGGCCCATTATAGTAAACACACTTGGTCAGAAGACACTGGAGAGTCTATATTTTGAGCCTCTGGAAGGACAGCTGGAGGTCAATGTAGACCACTGTAGGTGGTCTTCTCACTTACGTAGCTTAGCAAGCAACATCAGCACAGAGTGAGCTCTGCGCCTGTGCATCATCCACCTGGATGAAATTGGTGGAGTGCCTGCACACCTGGCCTGGGCTGGGCTTGGCATCCCTGCAGATACACCCACCACTAGGTACATTCCTCTGAAGTGTGACTGCAGTACAGATCCTGTCTGCAAGAAAGGGTCAAAAAGTGGAGGATGCGTGCCCCAAACGCAGGGTCTCTCTCCTCTGTGTCCCTTGCCCTTGTTTGAAGATTTCCATCAATTTCCAATTGTTTCTCTGTTGCTGCTTCATGACCTAATATTTTGTTCTAGGTGAGCCACTGCCAAAGTGTTGTTTATAACTCTCTGCTAAAAGAACAGTTCTGCTCAGAGCAGCAGCTCTAGCATGATGGGTGAGAGTTCTGGTTTCTCCTGCCACCTTGTTCATATGACTAATACAGAAGTACCTGCCCAGCTGTGGTTTTGTCTGCCCTAAATGTAACAACCTCCCCCCCACCAAATCTCTCTTGGCAGTGGGGGACCTCTTTCATCACTTGTAGACCACACAGTCTAGTTTTATCTCATTATCCACAGTGCTGGGGTAAGCAGCAAACCTGAACTGATTAACTCCCTCCCTGCTCCTGCTAGCACAGTGTCAGAGGTTCAAAACAGAAGATGACAGCTCTGTGCTGAAAGGCAGAAATCATCCCCGACGGGTGCAGCACTGTAGCGATGCCGGCGTACGGAGCAGCTGGTAGCTGCTGCAACAAAGGGCAGGCACAAATTACACTTGTTGAACACAGCAAGAGCTGAGCGAGCAGTTCTGCTCTCTTGCTCTCATGCTCCGTTGCCTATAATTTTGACTCTACAGAACCACTTTTGCTCTCACTCTACTGGGCCGCTGTTACAAGCAATGATGCAGGACAGAGCTCAGCTTTCAGATCTCAAGTTGAGTTTACAGGGCTGCTGTGACAAAACCCTGTCTTCCTTCCCTCATCCTACCAGTAAAAGTATAGACTGCACCTAGTCCTTTTGTAGCTGTTCAGGTGACGGTAATCAGGAATGGCTGCATTACATAAATTGGTTTAGCCATGGACGTTTTCCCCTGAGGAAGAGATGTTCGTGGGTGGAGAGGGAGATGGGAATATGGTGGATCCTAAAAAACAATCCTGCCAATTCTTCACCCTTCTCCTGGGAGCCAGTGTAAGACTAAGGAAAAAGAGGGTATATAAATACAACTATGAAGCTCCAGCATGAATGTTCCCCTGTGAATAACTGAGATGCAACTCCAACTGTGAAAATCAACAGTGACCTTCAGCCAGAGCTCGGCTGCTTGAGAAATAAATAGGTCCAGGAATTTAAAGCCAATGAGGACCACTACAATGTCATTCTTGGTTTGACCTGCTCAGTATGGTGCAAGTACTGCATAAGAAATTAAACGTTTTAGGAAAGCAACAGAGAGGGCTATAAGAGCTCTAGGATTCTTTTTTTAAGTTGAATGTCTGCAGAAGATCTTCCAACGAGATCTGCTGGGCAGTCTAGGAATTAAATATTTCTCTATTTCTAGCTCATCCACTATTGCATTGCCAGGCCAGTTAGGCCTCACTACAGGCATGCGGATGTACATGACAGACAGCATTGCCAGCAGACCTTTTCCTGACCCCAAGTCTCAGGAGATATATTTCAGGATATCTCCGTGTTAGGATGAGGACACTTGGTTTTCCAAGGTGCAAGGTCTTTGCTGGTAGAAAGTGACACCTCATGGAGTCAGTGGCTGCTTTGGACCTTCAGCTCACAGAACCTGTGTGTTCCTACTGGGTGCTATGTCCCCTAATGCAGTGAGACTTCATAGCATACCAGCAGTCACTGTTCACGGACAAAGTGTATAAGCAAAATTGGGACAAACAGATGTCATTTTAGTAAAAAGTACAGTTGACCTACTTGTGCTAAACCCCACCACCTATAGCTTGAAAAATCCATGCAATATTTATTTACCTTTGCATTTGTAGCCTTGTTTGATTATACCCCAGAGCTGCAAAGAAAGACAAAAGAACGTCAAGGAATCAGAAAAGAAAGCTGGAAGGAAAACAAGGTCACAATGAGGAAGTACCAATGGCTACAAAAGCACAAACAGGATACAACTGCTCTTAACACCCTTCCTGTTAGGCAGACCTCCCTCTCTAATTGTGATAAGACTTGTGTGGCTTCCCCCTTATTTCTACTACTTACAGTGGAACTACCAGAGAAGGAGAGACACCAATGACATCTGTTTCCAGGAAGGAGTGAAAAATTGCCATCATATCAGGTGTACTGAAACCAGCAGAGGACATTCTGCTTCTAGGCTTACTTAATGTTATCTGTGGGGGATTTTCCATTGTACATCCATTCTCCAGATACGTGAATGACCCGTGCCATTCAAACACAGAAGAAGAAAACACTGCTGGCGATAAAAATTAGGTACTTGGTTCCCGTTCTGGTCCCCTCCACACCTAGCCATGGCAATCTGATTTGTCCCCCTGACTTTTTCCATGAAAAAAAAAAAGGTTGAACACTGAAACAGGCAGAAAAGCCACTAAATTCCATCTTTGCCTCCTCACAGAAGCTGTCCTTGTTGAGGTACATAACAACCCAATGCTAACCTTCCAGGAGGCAGCACGCATGGGCCCACTTTTGGGAAGCTTTCACTGCAACACGAGCAGGATTGAGGCAGTTTTTCTTGCTCTAGCATTGAAGGAAAAAAATTGGGTCTCCAGTGTTTGTTTATCCTGAACTCATTTGAAACGTTACCAGGGAGGGTGAGCACATCCAGGCAGCTGAAACTGCATGTGGCTTCTCACCATACTTGTAAGAATCCATGCACAGAGCGCACGGCATGAATATGGTCATTAAAGAAACGTTCAAAAGGAAGAGCTGGAGAACATTCAGAATACAAAGGAAAGAGTAAAATAAACAGAATAGGAAGATTCTGGGGGAAAAATTCCCATCCACTGCACAAAAGAATTTGCAAGGAAAAATGGGGACTTGGAGAAAGCAAAATAGATTAAACAAGGTGGAAGAATGGTGAATAAAAGAACAGAAGGGACAAAGTGGAAGAAGGGTCCATAGAAAGCCTGCTGCTTGCTCTCTTTTCCTGCTAATTCTGTATATATGCACAGTGAATGCAGTTGCTGTGGTCAGGCAGCGACAGTGGAGCCTCACAGCCCCTCTTGGAAGAGCAGCAATGACGTTTTTCCCCACGTCTCTTTGCCAGGATCGCTCTAAGAGACATGGATCATTATTTCTTTCATTTAAGCTCTAATCTGTTCCCACAGAAGAGCTTTCTCCTCACCTTCTTAGCTCTGCACCTTCCACCTACTCAAATTTGGCACCACTGTTGTGGTTACACACAGCAGAGAAAGCTTAGCTGAAGTGCCGTGTCGTGAATTCTGACCTAAAGCTTTGAATCTGTCTAACACAGCTTTGCTGCCTTGAGCCAGCTCCGAGGTAAGAGGATCTGTGCAAATTCAGATTATAAACCTCAGCAGGACGGCTGGTCACCTGCCCTGCCACGCACTGCAACTCAAGCTGTGGGACGGAACTGCGACTGGCCACGGGCATATCAATTGCGTGCTGCTTAATGGCACCAGGTTTTAGCTTGACCTTTGAAGTTTGTATCGGTTTAATAACAGGTATTTTATTGAATACTGAGTGCATTGCACTGTCATGTCAATTCATCCTCCTGCACTGCCAGTGCACATTATTTTGACTGAACCAGTGCATCGGTTTGAAATTAGGTTTCCACCCATGGACGAGCAGCACTGAAACACAGAACAAATACGCAGCAGATTTTGTAGTTGGTTCCTGTCCTATCAGCCCAACTCATTCACAGGACAATGGCAATGACTTCAGTGAGTTGACAGGAAAAATGACCTTATTTCCATTTCCTGTACAACCCCTTACTCATTTGTATTCCTGCACTGGATGTAATCAGGGAGACATGAAAAATCCAACAATGGCCAATTAGCAAATTGATGCGGGAGAAAAATATCTGTTGGAGAGGACATTGTAGGGCAGTCCTCAGGCCTTGCTTTGCTATGGAACCCTTCCAAACACGAACCGAGTGTCACGAACGCAATGACGTCTTCCTGAGGCTGCAGGCAGCCTGAAACAATAGGCTCAGGCCAGTGACCGCCCCTACCCCATCAGTCTGCTGGAGCTGTCACCTCAAGAGCCCACCAGCACGCTCCTGAATCAGCATTGACCATGTCACCTCCGAGGTTTTTGCAGTTCTAGCGGAAATGGGTGGAATTCCTTCTTCCCCGTGGCCTTGATCAGCAGTTGCAATAGGGACCACGAATGTCTGAACAAGACTGACACATTGCAAAAGAAGCGAGCAGAAGATGGGAACACGGACAAGAACAGGAACACCAGAGCTGGTCTGAATGGAGGCACTTTTTTTGCACTTCGCAGTGCTGTTATTGTTACTTTCAACCACGAAGAAATATTACTTAGTGGAAAAGTTCACGTAGTACAAGCTGGAGATTTTGCTGCCGATAGCAGAGGCAGATCTGTGCTGGAGAGCGGGGATGATGGTCTGAGTTTACAACCTGTATGTTGTCCACATGTAAGCAGAGGACATGGCCCTCTGCCCTAATTGCTTTAGCTGTCTAAATGTGGACATTTGATTTCAGCAGGGTGTGTGCATTAAAGTAACTTTTAAATCATAGTCATTCCTTTTTCTTTACTATACTTGGTTTGAAGTGGAAAAGTTGGAGGAGGTTTATGAGCCACACAAATGTTCATAAAACCAATTTCCCAGCTATGTACAGAGCACTTTAATAAGTGGCATCTGGTAAGTTATGGCTGAGAGAAAAAGTGAATTAAAAAAACCCAATAAATAAATTTTAAAAATTCTTATTGTACAGAACTGCTGGAAGCACTTTCGATTTCTTGACCAAATTAGAAGATCTGTTAATTCAATAGAGAAAGGATTAAGGCTGTTACAGCCATTCAGAGAATTATGAACATAGCTATGTTGCCATGTGCAATTTCCTGAGAAAGAACGGCTTTTGCTTCATCTACATCCTCTGTTCCAGACACCCATTTTCCCTTTAGCTTGTTTGCATGGGAAATCAAGCCAAATTAAAGAACTTAAGATAAACCAACTAAAGCCATTCATATAGTTTCTAATATCCTTTAGCTAACATAATTTTATTCTCCCCCCTGCCCCCACCCTGCAACATTAATTCTTACAAATGCTTTCAGGAACCCCTAAAACAAAACTGGATAGCACAGCTACAACATCAGTAAATGTTTCGTGCTTCTGAATGCAATGAGATATTTGGCCATGAGACTTTAACAATGCATGGAGACAGTTTCACCCTCTCTACATCAAAGGGTAAAAATATGTTTAAGGGATACTATTATTAGAAAAAATGTTTAAGGTATACCATTATTAAAAATATACTTACAAATCCTGCACAGTGCTCGCAGAAAGTTGGTTTAAGATAGGTCATCTCCTGAAAGTTATGGATAAACCCTGGTCCCATTTTACACTGGAACTGGGATTTAGCTCTCAGAAAGTAAGCCATCATTTCTTCTTTGCTTATAAGACCATCTCTGTTAGGGAAAAAAAAGTAGAGTAGATCTGCCACTGCTGATGGCACTGAACAGTTCAGGATTTTCTCACTGCAAAAAGCATGCGGTAATAAAGCACATTATTTGAAAGAGCTGCAACAGTCCTGGCAGAAAAAAACCAAACCCTTAGAGCCTTTGTGGTTCTTACCCTTCATTAAACAGCAAACACTGAACTTATATCATGGACGTTGTTTTCTCACCTGTTCACAGTATCAGAGCACAGACCGGGCCATTAAGTGAAGGATCTCGACCTACTGCTCCCACAGACCAAGCAGTTATGCCCCTGGCTGACCACCAGCCTTGACAGTCACAGAGATTCTGGCCAACAAGAATTACCAAGCCCAACTGGGTAGGAAATATATATTATATATACCTTCTAGGATATTTGTTACCCTTGGTCTGCTACATACACTCGTTTCCCCTGTCCTGTACACAACTTATTTGTTTCATCAGTCTGATGCCAGGTCTGGGTACAGCATCTCCACTGTAATTTGGTTGTACTCTAGCGGTTGTGACTCAGTCCCAGCAGGAATTCCTCATTAAGCTATTGCATAAAAGATTTGGAAAGTACCAGGTAAAGCAGAACTTCAACTCGGGTAGTCTTATAGGACTGACTGCAGCATAAGAAGTTAAATGAGAACAGAATTCAGGCTTCGGTGATCTTCAGTTGCTTAAGTGAGGAGTCAGACACAAGAAGCTTGGGAGACACTGTTCCTTCAATATTCGGTTTTCATGAGTTTTTAAATTGAGGAAAAGAAAAAAACCCACAAAGCAATCTCCAAACTTACTGGTCTTTGTCCAGCACACAGAAAGAGTCCAAAAAGGGGAAGTTGGCAGCTATACTTTCAAAGTCTTCCTGAGAAATATAGCCATCGTGGTCATGATCGTAGTTCCTAAAGACAGACTGGGGAAAAAAAAGGAAATTATTGTCCTAATATCCAGCCTATCCTGAATCTATACCAGCTCTTCAACCTTATAATTGCCTGTAAATTAATGTTCAACATTACTAATCAACTGCTCTGCTGCCTTGTTTTATTCCTTTTGTTCCTACTCGGTACTTCAATATGCACATTTATTTGACCGTAGGCTAATTTTTAAAGAAAACTAGACCCCAGTATCTATCTAGTGATGGTCCTCCACACATCTTCAGACATAATTATTCTTACTATATTTTTCTTGATTGGAAATATCACTAAAATTCTGCCCATGTGACATATTCCTTTTGCTTCATTAAGTATGCTTTTTAATTACAAAATAGAAATAAAACAAAAACAACCCAACAGCAGCTTTCCCATGAGTATTTCAGATGTTTTTAGCTTCACTTCTCTTTTAGCTGGTCACCTCTGCTCCACCACAACACTGTTTCAATCTGATTTGTTTACTAATACTTTGACATCCAGATCATGAGCACTTTGTATTTAACAACCTTTCCCTCCTATCAACCTTCCCCCAGCTTACCAATAAGTAAAAACAGACATAGGATCAAATATCAGAGTTTGCATAAAGTGACGGAAACCCTCCTTAGCTGCTAAGGAGTTACTATATTCTCTCTTACTGATTGCAGAAATGTGTAAGGGGCGTTAAAGCTACCTGTGACACTAATGGGAAAAACATGCATGTCAAAGTCAACATGACTATCTGAAACACACATATCAAAGCATGAATTCTCTCATTAGATTAAGATTTGGTTGGCAAAGACAAGAATTTAATATACTGAGACCTCTGAAAGGCATTGTCCTTTCAGATGAAGCCAATTTCTAAGCCTCTATCAAATGACCTGTAACCAATGACTGGCAGACCTCAAAAATACATTGTCAAGGAATCAATATGCAAACCCAAGTATTATTCAACACTTTTAGTTATAAAACCAATTCATTAAAGCACAACTCAAAGCAGCTAGTAAATGACAAAGACTGGCAAAACCAAGACAGCTGTACAGAGTAGTATGAGCCTCTTGGTAAGCTGTATCCATAACAGCCCCAAACCACGTTCTAATCCTGCCGATCTCAAGACCATATGTCCCAAAAAAGGCCAAAATTGTAGAATGGGGGACCACATCTCCCCTACACACAAAAACAAGAACAACCCCCCACTGAGCACCTTCTGGAAAGACTAAGGAGTTGCGACAGGCTTCCTATTTAAACAAACTATCAAAGAGAGATTTGGATGTGCAGTGTTTTTCATCAACACATATGGCACTGACAAAAACAACACAGGAACAGCATGTGCAGTTCTTGCATCCCACATTAAGAGAAAAATGAAAGTTTTTTTTAAGAAAGAGCATGTACAAAAAGTAAACCACAAGACGTATTTGAAGTCTGAGTGAGAGAACTGAAGACTTAGTTTAAATTATCTTAACAATATAACCCCAATTAATGTTCTGTAACACAGACAAGGTCAGAATTTAATAGTTCCTCCCAGACTTAGTTATTAATTTGTAAAAAGCAGAAGGAAATCTTGCTTCATTATCTACAACACATTCCTGGTTCCTCTGCACGCTGCTCACATCACTAAAAGTCCCTTAGGCACCAACACAGCAGGGCTCAGTCTCTCCAAAGGAACCCGATAGTCTTTGGGTTTGTTTGCATTACCTAACACGTCACCTTCCAAACTGAAGCTGGAAGATCCCAGCTATAATTGTCCATGACCTTATGCCCAGGTTTTTAAAGTGATACCAAGCCAGTGCTATCTTTATTATACATAATATGCTCTGGACAGTCAAATGACAGCTGGGAGCTACCCAGAGGGCAGACACGGTACCTCCCACCCATCATCACTCTTGGAAAAGCAACTACCAACAGGGAATTTGCTAGTCAGCATTTGCATTCTCTCAGGTGGCTCATTAGAGAACAGGAATATTATTTTAACCTTGCCATGTTGGATAATCAGTTCCTAATCAGTTTCTGGTACACTGTCCTGAGCAGTAGACTTGATCTGTGGCCTTTGGAGAGCTTGGCCACCTGGCACTAACATATAGATGCCAAGAAACCTGTCTTTTGCCTGCAAATTGGCACAGTGCACCACTTGGTGCAGGGGAGGGTTTTCAGAAACCTTTTCTGGACACGTTAATGCATGACTCCTTATTTCTGAGTATTTTTGTTTCCAGCTGTCTGTTACCAGACATAAACTGTGTGACTAGAGCTGTGAAAACTCAACTTTGCCCTTTCAATTTATATTTGCTAATAAAACCTATTGAACAGGAGCCAGGCTTTGGATGCTCTTGAAAGTTTGCTCCTTTGCATCCCAAAACCTGCTTACTAATCCCATCACTGATTGCAGGAACAAAATAAATATTTCTCAAAGTATCAGTAAAAGCTCAAATTTGTTATCGGATGCCTGAAATTAATCCCAATCGTAACAATTTCTTGAAAAGATTGAAATTAATTATAGTGATGACAATGTCAAAGCTATTGTTCTCTTCAGCCAATATATTCTTCGAAATACTTACGTCTACCAGCTTTCTTATGTGCTTGTTAATGACTGTAGGGTCAGGTTTTGGTACCACTCCAGATGCCCACTCCAGTGGCACTACTGGCTTGTTAGGGGTCGTCGGGGAGGTAGGCTGCTGAGAGATGGATCAGAACACAAAGATTTTCAAATCTGAATTATGAAGTTAAATTTCCCATTAAAAGCAGCTGCATATGTCAGAGCTACAACCACAAACTACCCCACCAATAGCTTCAGTTGGGCTCTCCGTGGCACCTTGCAGCTATGCTAGCAGCTGCAGCGCCAAGCGAACTCAGAAGCAAAACCAAGCCGACTTGCCTCACTGCTGTTCCTGGAGGGTTCAACAGCAATGAGACTCAGAGGAAGAGGAAAGGAAGAAGGGTCTCTGGACAAAGTGGGCATCAGAAATGGATAAGCCCAGAATCCTGCTTTTCTCCTTCCCAATACAGCCCCCGAGGAACTTGTCATCACAACGCAGGCTGGCCCCAGCTCTCTGCCAGAGGGACCGTGCCCAGGAGCCACATGAGGGACTGCACTGCGGCGGCCTAAATAAGTTAATGCTCCTGCTCTGTGCGGCACCAAGAAGAGGGCAGGATGCAGGAGCAGGGCAGAACTGTGCTCAGCAATCCCACTGGTTTCCAGCTGAGATGTGCCAGGACGCACAGCTTAATTCATTTAGGCAGCCTGAGCAGAAAGGGCGCTAACCTTTGACTTCCTCTCCAGATAACACTAGGCAGACTATTTTATTTTGAAAACAGCTTGGTCCTGATGAAATGGTAGCTGACAGCTCACTGGATGCACAGAGCACGCAGCCCAACTCCCTCCACGCCACTACAGTACTTTGGGAGAAGCTCTGGCACGCAGCTCAGTTTGTTCAAGTAGAAAATATAGGACAAACCCAAACACAATCAGGTAAAGCTTCAAAACCCACCAGGCAGCATGAAAAATGCTGCAAGGCATACGGGCCTTCTCCTGCATCTGCCACTGGACATCCAGCAGGTGAAGCAGTGTCAAGCAGAAAAAATTCAGCATGGTTTGGATCAGGAGGGAGATGACCCACAGCCTCAGAAGGCCCCCGTATTAGCCGATGAGCAAGAAATCTGGGTCCCATCTGCCTCCCTATTAAGTGGTGTGAGTTAAGAGGGAGACCATTAAGCTATCTAAAAATGTAACAGTTGTTATTGTGTATAACAAAGATATTGTAGACTCTGACACTGAGATGAAAAATGGTCACAAGGTCAGTCTACCATGTTTGGTAAGGAAATAAAAAAGGATGCGTTAGTGGATTGCTTTACTCATTTGGCTTTTCCTTATTCAATTGTCAGAACAGCTTTTATCAGTTCCTCAGTGGCTCTTGACTCATCATACAAATCTGCACAGGTAAGTTTAAGGAAGAAAAAAATCCCTATATCCGCAGAATTCAATTCCAACAGGAAATACAGTGAACCTGGACATCCAGCTCTATATGCCAAAAGCACTTGCAGAATTTTTTAATCCTAAACATCACACCACAGTGATGGACCAACATGCTGGCAAGTGTTCTTTGCTCTAAAAATATGCAGAAATGCAACAGTCTTTTATAGACATCATGTTACACGATAACATGTAATGTCATTATTGTGGTGTTCTCTGTGGCCACAGAAGAAATTTGACGTTTCTTCTCTTAAGAAATTCTTAAAGGGACTCAAAGCATCAGTATTAAAGTGTCAGAGTGGTGCTAGACTACCAAGTCTAGCAGAAACTCTAGTTCAGAAACACTGTATCTGGTCATGCTGTTTGTGATGCGGCCTGTGTCTCCTGTCTGTTTCACCAGCACAGGGATAATGGTGTCATAGATTTAAAAAGCATTTTCAGATGGATGCAAACCTCTGCGTGTTTTGGCATGGAAATAAGTCCTACTCAGAAGCAAAAAACCTATGTAAGTGTGTCTTCAGTGGCATAACTGTACCAGGTAAAGTTGTATTCTAGCCAACAGCTGTACTAGTAGAAACCCCCAACAAGAAGGTAATTAATGTGCAGGAAAAAGCAGGACAGTGTGACAGGGAGATGCTATACTACAACTGGCGGTTGGTCTTCAGGTTTTTGTTAGGCTGCTATAGTGACTGAGGAGTGTCTTCCCAGTTTTAGCAGAATGAAAGTCTTGCTCAAATCCCTGTTGACAACAGGCTCATATGGTAACAGATCAGCTCCACTTTTGCCTCGAAAACGACCACAGCAGCCGGAGGCATTTCCTCTGCAGTACACCTGCACGGGAGTTGTACCTGTACAACAATAAATCAAGGAGCAGTTGGAAGGATATAACTACGCTGTCATGTTGCCTTTGACAAATTTTTCCACATACAAAAGCTCTACAGATTCTTTCCCCTCTAAAATATCGTGTGTGCTTTGGCACTCCATCAAAGAGAAGTATGCTTCAAATAGTCCGGCTTCTGTCGATTCAGCTGTAGCTTTCTACCCATCAGGGTGCTGCAGCAGCTCAATGTCACTGGTTATTCATTGATCATCATGCAGAAGTCTCCCACAATTGCTGGGTACTGTTAAAGTTCACAGCACTGTTTATATCGCTTTTGTCCTTCTTAAAGCTCAGGCTGGAGATCAAAGTAGCGACGTGACAATTTTCTTCATTTATAGTAGTGGCCCATTAGTCCTTCCACAACACAGAGCTGTAACAATTGCAACTTTGCTGGCAGTAATGGGAGCACAAGGGAGCCAGAATGACTGTGATAAATGGGAATTGTTATGGTCAAATCATATCCAACAGGGACTGGAGACTCAGTAATGAAATTCCAGGTGTTCAAACTGAGTTAGTGTTGACTGTAGAAATATTCAATAGCTTCCTTACTATTGCTCATCATCCACCACTAAAAGTGCGCACACACATAGTCCTCAAACTGGTCTCCAAGTGTGATAAACTATCTTAAAACCCAGAAAAGCACTACACTTGGAAATTAAGGGGTTCACCTTCCTTGATTGCTTTGAAGAATACTTCAAAAACATAAAAAGCACTGCAATGAATCACCTCAGACTGCTGGACTCTGCTCTCACACCCTGCTAAGCATTTCCAGCCACCCTTAGTTTCTGCTGGTGTCAGACTTGAAAGAGCTCAGCCTGAAAGAATCACATGCTGGATCTGATAGGTAATAAGGATATTAATGGACTGATGAAGTGCTCAGAGGGAAGAGGAGTCCCCAGACTTTGGCAGCAGAAGAGAGAGTAAGGCTTTAAATGAAATTCAACTATTAGGAGATTTATCTGTACCCTCAGACTTATATAAGCAAACAGTTTTGAAAACACTACAGCTAATGCTGTGGCTTACCTAAAACAAATCTTTGGACTCACTGTTGTTTTATATAAGAGCACCAGCATCCAGAAAATGAAGTACTGGTCACGCAATAAATAATTGATATAAACTTACAAAGGATATCTTCACGTAAAGCAGAACTATGTTTTCCATGACTTGCAGAGGTTTTGTTGAAAAACAATTAAAAATGAAGTCTAGTATATTTCACTATTTACTTCTCCCAATATGCACAAAACCCTATGAATAGCGACTGTGTACAAGTGCGCACACTAAAAACCTTCATGTGAGTATGAATAAGGAAACATGTTAACTGTCATTTAAAAGTTTAACCAGCTGCATGCAGACAAAATAAGCAATAGGCCAAAATGCAGTAAAAGATGACCTACAGATTTGGAGTTCCTTGGTTCCAGCACCAGTGAAAGCTTGTAGATATCATCCTCAGTGTGATAGAGGTCCAGGGACAGCTACATGTAAGAAAGAGAAAAAAAAGGGTAATATTTATTAGCAGAGGTATACCTCCCACTGAGGCTAAACAAAAAAGTTTGCTACTCAGAGCTCAGGATACACGCCAAAGCTGCTTGCAACTTTCCACAGAGCTAACGTAACCCAACGTGTGCTGGTGAGCACACACTGCTGCTCATGCCTGTACTGATCCGACCAGGCACTGTACTTAGAGGCGGTCACAACCTGCACCCAAACACGTCAAGTGCGAGGGGCTGCGTACTGACCTTCTCCAAAGGGGAACATTGGCACCAAAGACCACCCTTATGCAAAACATATTCTTTTAGCAGCTCAGTGGTCACGACAGATCTCAGAGAAATAACCTAGTGAATACAAAAACTGCAGGAAAGAAGTTGTAAAGAGGCTAGGCTGGAAGTACTTCAGATTGTGTTCTGGTCAAATCTTGTTCCTGAAGAAGGGTCAGAGTACTGGAGCTCTTCTACAGAGATCAGCCCATGCAGCGAAAGCCTCTCTGGAAAGCCCTGGGCAGCAGCTGACCACAGACACTGGCTGGCGAGGGGCAGACCAGGTTCGGCACTGCTGTTGATGCAGCAAAGTGTTCCATGAAGATCAATCCCAGTTACTCTCACCCAGCTTGGCCTGTTGCCGATCCCATCTCACCAAGTAAGGCAAATTCCCTTTCAGCTTACGTTTTCAGATAAATGAAAGACTTTTCTTCTGAGTTCTCATTGTTTTCCCTAGAGGATTTATTGAGAAAAAAAGAAGGGGCATAAACTTGCTTAAAGTAAAATGGATTTGTTTGGTTTTACTTTGGCAACTGTGGTCTTGTGCCAGTCCAGGTCTGCATTAAAACCCTCTGTGCTTGGAGTGATGAAGGAGAAAAGTAATCAATACTGTGGCTAATGATTTGCAATGAGAGGAAACGAGCATCGCATGCTTCCTGTGATCATGTCCCTTCATGTCCCTACATTAAATGGCTTTGGAGTAACTGACATGATTTGAAGTTATCATCTACCTTGCAAATCCCCAATTAAGCTAAGATTGAGTTAAAAGGATGCTTCCCAGCAGGCAGATAGAATTACTACTGACTAAATGACTGTGACAGAAGCTTATTTTCAGAGACCCTGAAGTGCCACATGAGTAACAAGCAGGACCAGTGACACCGTACTGCAGAACCACCTCTAGGAACGAGCTTCTTTTAGGCAGAATTTTGTGCAGTAAGACAGGAGTCGTGCCCTTTCCAAAGATAGGTACACATCCCAGAGTGAACATTGTTTTCAAGATATCTGGATTTTGCATTATTCATTTTGTCTAGCTGTAACACTACGCTGATTTTTGCACTTTGTAATTTGGTTATGGGCACCAGTGAAAGCCTGAGCATCCTGCAGGTTCCCTCGTGCAGCCAGCATGCTGCTGTCCCAGGGGAATGTAAGGACCTGTCCTAAAGATAATGTAGATCAAATAACTGCTGTAACAAATATGTATTTAGTTATTCAGTGACTGTATTCTTAGGTTCCTGGGTGGTATAAAATAATCATAGAATGGTTTAGGTTGGAAAGGACCTTGAAGATCATTGAGTTCCAACCCCCCTGCCACAGGCAGGGACATCTCCCACTAGACCAGGTTGCCCAAGGCCACGTCCAGCCTGGCCTTGAACACCTCCAGGGATGGGGCCTCAACAACCTCTCTGGGCAACCTGTGCCAGTGCCTTACCACCCTTAAAGTGAAAAACTTCTTCCTAATGTTTAATCCAAACCTGCCCTCTTCCAGTTTAAAGCCATTCCCCCTCGTCCTATCACTACATGCCCTAGTAAAAAGTCCTTCCCCAGCTCTCCTGTAAGCCCCCTTTAGGTACTGGAAGGCCGCAATAAGATCTCCCCGGAGCCTTCTCTTCTCCAGGCTGAACAGCCCCAACTCTTTCAGCCTCTCCTCATAGGAGATGTGCTCCAGCCCTCGGATCATCCTTGTGGCTCTCCTCTGGACACACTCCAGCAGGTCCATGTCCTTCTTATGTTGGGGACTCCAGAGCTGGATGTAGTACTGCAGGTGGGGTCTCACGAGAGTGGAGTAGAGAATCACCAAAGAATCAGAGCAGAATCACCAAAGGATGCTTCCCAGCAGGCAGATAGAATTACTACTGACTGCATGACTGTGACAGAAGGTTATAAGCAGAACTCAGTTGCAGCAAATGATATTATTGGGTCAGGCTGGGATTGACAGAGGAATTGCTAGTTCAAAAGGCCTTGGCCAGTTCCTACTGAAGAGCACAGTTCTCTCAGCAGGCCAGATAAGCAGGGTGTGGATTTGGAGGTGGAAATGCATTAGTATGAGCAAGTTTGTATCTCTCCCTCCCTGAACTATCTGATCTTATCATAAGCAGCAGTTATAACTTCATTTGGCACAATGTGTAAGCACACAGTGAAAGAGGTATTGTCTAGTACAGAATTTTCAAATACTAGCAAAAAAATTACAAGCATGATGACTATGCAGTTATATAAGCTCTCATTTTACATTTTATTTACGGTATCGCTCTGAGTTTTCCTAGGATAATCTTTACAGGGGGTGGCAGTTTCCATTCTAATTTGACTTTCACTGCTGTCCTATTTTTCCAAGCAATTTGGGGGGATATTGAGGAAGGTGGAGGAGGGATCAGAAAAGCACGGCTTTTTTTTTTTTTTTTTGTAAGTGGAACTTACTGAACACAAATTAGGGAGGGTGACTTTCAGTTTGATTGTTTAGATATTTCTCATTCTCTTCACTAGACTGTAAAAATGACTGGGACTTTCCAGTCATTTGCATATATTCTCAGAACAGATTAGATAAATAGCTGTTGAGACCTAAAAATAGTGGGGGAAAAATGGTGGCACCAAATAAGTTCTAATGCAGTTAGTATAAATACACTGTAGACTAGTTGAGAGACTGAGATCCTCTTCCAGTCCACAGAAAGTGATGAAACATTTGCCCACAGGCTTTTATTCACGTTGTGAAACAAAAACAATGTGGAAATACTGCACAGCAGGTAAGGAAATCCCTTAAGCATTCTCACCAAATGTAAGTTTTCTAATGATGAAAATGTCATTAGACCAATTATTACTCTCTGGTGCAGTGCTAGGCTCATGCTCAGGTCCTCTTTTACTGCTCCAGGTTTCAGATGTCAGGGACTGGTACAGAACTGGGTACGGAGTCAGTGGAGATGGAGTGAGTGAGGCCAACAATGCAGGAAGGGAGGAAAAATCATGCAGACTAAGAGCAAGCATGCACTAAGGTGTGAGTCCGTCTTCGTGTAACACACTCCAGCCCACTAGCAGCTGAATTGTGGCACATTTAATTCTCTCCGTTCACCCTTTAGGTCTATACACACAATACCACCTGAAAAATGCCCATCCTTGATCAAGTGGCCTGAATTTTACTACCAAGCCCTCGCCCCAGCTTTTAAGCCAGCTCTCACTCCATAGCTCTTAACACAGTCTCCCCAGGCATCACCATTTCCAAAACACTTCAAAAGTATCAGCTCCCCCATAGCTGACAGGCATCCACCACTGAGGAAAAGAAAGACCAGAGCAAATTCTCACATGCCCACTTAGCCCATGTAATACCCATTTTATCTTTTTGTGCAAGTTGTTGCACTAGCTAACCAGCACCCAGTGATTTACTCGTCAAGCAAGCACAGGCCAGGCTGTTAGCACTTGCTAAATGTGGTGTAAAAGGCAATACTGCAAGGGATGGAGGCCAGGCAAGAGATTTACACATTGCTTATCAGGTCAAAACACCTACTAAAAGCCTGCCTGGATAGAAGCGGCTTAATGGGAAAAGAGCATAAATGAACAAATAGTTGGGTCAGCAGATTCACACGCAAATGAAAAGCACTAAAGCACTCTACATGTTTATGCACATTTACTAGTTTTGAAAGGGAGTTTCTATAAGTAAGTTAAAGATGAGAAAAATTTTTACAGTTTACATTAGAGACGGAAGACCTAGCAATAAATAGAATAGTTATTTCTTCGGGGTCTGAAAACTGAGGATGACTTTGGCGGCAAGGGAGACTAAATCTGCTAAAAGACCATTTGCACATAACAAGGTCAAGTATTTTTAGTCAGTTCTTGACAGCTTTGGGCTGCAATCCTAGCTTTCTTCTCCTCCTTCTCTGACCCCAGCCTATTATTTAAAACTTATTAACAAAAAGATTGACAAAAACATTTCACCTGCTATGTAAGTTCATTATTACTGTTCCAGAGACCACTGTAAAAAAAAAAGTACTGTAATGTATTCATATGTACAAATGAGGACCAAACCTACATGCTGGAAGAAAAGTGAGAAAATTTATAATATTATGAGATGTACCAAAATTCAGGTCCAGGAACATTTTGTAGAAATTTGGTTTTATCCTTTCCAGGAATCACCATCTTAAACCAAAACTCCCACACTACCCAATCTACTTGACTCACAACTACACTTCCAGTGACTACTATGAAGACAGAATTACCCTCAAAAGGTTTTAGGGTACTCACAGCTGTCTACCTAGGATATCTATGGCTGTCTCCATCATTACTGAAAGGTACCACCATGGAATTATGCTAACGGGTAAAAAGCAGCACAAGTTAATTTTAACCCATGATCAGGTCTGGAATCAACACTGCAGCATGCAGCTTCGTTTATTTACAATCAGATTGGCTCAACTGTAACCAAAATCAATACAGTTATATTAGGAATTAACACATCAAAGAATAGTAAGTGAGAAAGTACTTGTCATGTACTCAATTGCTTCTCCTGGTAAATGGAATATACTGAATTAAGTATTAATGTAGATATAAATAAAATCCATATCATTTTGCTAAAAACAAACAAAAAAGGAAAATATTAAAAAAAAAATAAAATGATGGGAATGAACCTGCAAGGTCTTAGAAAAATTTGAAGCTTTCTGCTCCTTTTGGAAAGCATGATGTCACCCAAAAGAGAGAAGAACAGCTAATGAAAATGTCAGCAGTGGTTAGCTTCCATGTCTCACTTCACATTGTCTAATTTCTGCCCTTTTGGACTCAGTTTCTTATTGCTCAGTTCTCTAAAACCTGCATTTCCACTTCCTCCTACTCACAGCCAAGCTTGTAAGAAACTGTGAACTTTCAGAAACAAGCAGGGAGGGAAAGAATGGCACAAGATAAGAAGGTGCCTCTCAATTCCTATTAAAACAAAACAAGGTAATAAATATCTACCTTTATAGTCTAATATTTTAATTAGGTGGGTGTTGCAGTGTGCAATACACAGTCCCTTCTTCCCCCTGTCCCACTAACAGTGCTTAGGACTTGTTCCCAGATTGCTCCACACAAAGTGCAACAGGAGATGGTTTTCATGGTCCCCCAAACTTTCCCATTCCTCATCACAATGAAGCCACAGGTATATCTACACTGTCTTGATTGCTTCAAACTCAGGCTCATATTTGTCAGCCTCTGAAGTGTAAACCCCTGTACCTGATCAGTCCCAGCATAAATCCACCGCAAACTACAGTCTCTGCTTAATTACTAGATATGCATATTTTTGAGCAGTTTAAAGTAAAGCATAAAAGGAAAAAATCCGAAGTTCCTGCCCAATGGCCCTCCAGATAAGTCATTTACCTAGAATGAGCTAGGTAAGAAGAGTCACCTCAAGCCCGTGACCTGACTGAGGAAAAGCTGGAATTTGGTTCCCACCTCCCCCGGGAGTAAATTCTGAGAAGTTCATGCTATTCAACAAGATAAACACTGGAAAAATCCTGAAATCTGCCCTAGTTACACACAGATCTAGCTTACTTCTAAGTTTATTTTTTTAAAGAATTCTACTGATTTCAGGAAAGCAAAGAGATTTTCTTTCAGTCAGGATTAGAGATCTGAAAGACAAAGTTAAATAAAAAGAACAGAAACAGCAAAAAATGATTACATATTAAGAGAACCCTTTACCTAACGTGAGGCATTTCAGAGTACTCTAAGGAGGGTAGGTGGCTTTTATTTGTTTGCAAAATCAACTGGCTTAAAACAAACAGCATTCCTTTTTTCAAGTTTCACAGGTTTTATCTTTAATTCCAAGATGCTGTTTTTTGTCTCTGACCCAAACAAACTGTGGTGTTGGGTCAAACACTGCTGCAGTTAAGACCAGTGCTAAAATGACTACATTTCGATAGAATCAGGATTTGGCCTGATGGTTCAGGCTCCATGATTCAGTATGTTTTGAAATAAAGTGTAGTATTTATTAAAATTACAATCATTGCCTACACATCAAAAAGGGGACTGAAAAATAATTCATTTTAGCATTGCCAGTTGGAACTTTAAAAAAAACATGTTTTATTCAGCCTTTTTGAAATCTCACTTTCCTTTGGTTTGAAATGGGATATTCAAGTCTATATCCGTAATTTGTGTGTGCAAGTTTCAAGCCTCTGCAAATGAAGCCACTGCCAAGAGGGAAGGGGAGGGGAAAGAGCAGGGGTTGCAAGCTCTCTTTAACACCATTCAAGAGCATTTTTATCTACTGGATAGAAAGAGTACTGTGTTGCACAAAAAGCACAGGGAAGCAAGAACAGAGTGATGGCCAAGTTGGACTTTCACTTGTGTGTCCATGACAACACTTCACCCAATCTTTGCACAGGAGAAGTAGGTCTCAATTCTATGTAGTCAGAACTTAGTTTTTACTTCTCCTACCACAACCACAGCCCTCCTTCTGCTCCCTTAAAATAATTACTTGATAACAATCCTCTTGCTGCTTCCAGCCATCACATACTACAGTAATGAAACTCTCTTTGACTTTATTCACACCTCATGTGAACTTGTTTCTGTTTTGTATTCTCTCCTTTTTCTTTTACAAAACTGGGATAACAATGTGCACTTATCTCTATAGATATGAACATTCCTACTGACATTCAACATCTGAATAACTGAAGTAAACTGAAATATGCTTAGTACTTACAGTTAGCAGGTTAATTAAATCCATATTAGGTTCTAAATGATGAGAGGCAGTTTGCAGGGAAACCAGTTCACTCAAGGTGATGGAAAGCTGCTGCATTTTCACTATGTTAACTTTGTTCTCATCTATCCAGTCAGGAAAAATGACATGGACAGCAATCAAGTCTTTCAAATGAACTCCTAAAATAGGAATTTTGAAGCCAACACAGTCAGCAAAAGCCTTGCGGTAGTTGCAGTAGTTTCCATTGGAAGAGACCAGCTCTGTCATTTCATTCCAGTCCTACAAATAGTCAGAGAAACAAGTCTCTGTGAAAGTATTCATAGCATATCCTTAATTTGTTTAAAATGAGCACAGCTCATGTCAGGGTGCACCAGTGTTAATTTCCTCTCTGGCACAGGGAATCAAGAAGAGGATCTCCATGAGCCGATCCTTCTCCACCAAGAGGAACACAATCAAAGTGCCTTTTAGGATGACCTGCCATGATCCAAGTATTGTGCTGGTGAGACACCTGCACTGCAGAACTCATCTGACCTCAAAGAGGTGATGTTCTGCTCAATATGTCTATATTCTGGACTCCACCATACCTTTGTGACTTCTGAAGACAGATGAGAATGAGTTTCTTTCAGGCGAGAAATAGAGCTGTGGCTTAGACCTCCCACAACTGCCATCAGTGTGTTGAAGTTCTGGAGGTGAAGGAGCTTCTGCAGAAGAGATTGATCATGCATAAGTAAAAATCAAGGAAATACATGTGGCAGCTATCCAGTGTCACACATGACAAGCAAAAGGAGACAACCTATCACTGCAAAAGTAGAAATCACTAAACCAGGGGACATAACAGAATGGTTCAGCATTTCTTTTTTGAAAATTTTTGAATTAGCTTAGCTAATTCAAAACACACAATAGTGACAGTTGTCAACCAGCATGCAACAAAGAAAAATTATTTTATAGTTATGTCTGCTAGTTAAAAAATGCAGACATCCCACACCTGAACAAATAACCTGCAGTGATGTTGAACAGGCTGTTAACTGAGAAAACAGCACAAAGAGCATCCAGTCCATCTGTTCACTGCAATCTCTATTTGTATTACTACTTTATACTGGAGGAAAAAGACTCAGATGCAGGACTTACCTGTGCAACATTGATAAACTTTGTGATTACTTCTGCCCTTTGCTGGGGTGTTGGTTTGCTGAGAACCATCAGCTGGACCCATTTGGAGATGCCATTAAATAAAGCAATAGATCTCTCCAAAGTAGGATTGTTCTCCAAGCAGCCATGGATCACATAGCTTTGGTAGTCTGTGAACTAACAGAGGAAAGGCATTTTCAGTAAACCAGTGGACAACTTAAGAATCAAATTGAAGCTTTGATCACTTTTTCCTTTTAAAGCTCCTCTTGTTTAGAAAGTTACCAAGACTCAGGGTCAGCAGACTCTGCTGCACATCAATTCTTTCTTAAAATTTTAGTGATGGTGGTGTTTTTTTTTATTACTGAAATGTCAGCTTAAAACTTTAGTGTTTGCGTGTCAGGTAATGCAGCAGCATGCATGATGAGCATGACCACTACTTCCATGGAATCATCTTTCCCATAATTTACTCAACACTTAGAAGAATTTATCTTGTGAAGTTTTGCTTGACATCCTCATGGCATAATACTCTATAGGAATTACCTAGTGCTACAAGCAAGGAGCATATAAAAAAGAGCTTTCATCCCACTCCAATATCCTGACCAACTCCATTGCTGATGTAAAGAGGGAAATCTTGGCAGCACTGAAATTAACAGGAGCTCTGTAACCCTTCACAGGAGCTTGAACTGCATCCCAAGAAGCTAACTATGGACCCATTTTCTTCCTCCTATGTCAAAAAAAATCTGCAGCATAAGGAGCTGCTTCTGCTAAATCTTGCTTCTTTTGATGTTATTGTTCAGTCCCTGCACATTCATGGACATAGTTCTACATGGGAGAGCTACTGCTCCCAAGAATTAAATTTCCCTACATGTTTGGAAAACATTTTTCAGCTGTCTCTAAGATGGATTTTCAGAAGCTTATGACATAACTTTAGCTTATGCAAGGAGTTGATAGCAATGCCAGCCAACACTGGTTTCTTGGTCTTAGCTGATCAAAAATTGCCTGCTAGAAGTCCATATGATGGCATATGCTCTTACACAGCAGATGATCGTCTCAGAGCTGCAGACAAACAGTATCTCAGTGTTCAGATACTTTAAAATGTTTTCTGTTGTGGTTAACACTGCCTTTCCTTCTCCCCCATATTTTTTTAAATAGGTAAAACCAAAGACAGGATTCAGACTAATCATCTTTTACAATTACATAGCTTTGAGATAACTCTTTCATCTACCTTGCAAATGTAAGTGGCACTCTTACATTTCTGAACAGCTTATAGTAAATCACCTGGTCTCATTGACATCTCTAAATAAATGCTGGTTTTTTCTCTATAGCAGATCTCAATTGTTCTTTAAATTAGATTAGTGATACTGGGCTCGTTTTTCAAACTCTATGTTTTGAAGTGTGCCCTTCGCTTTATTTCCTGGAAATGTACCATTCTTAAAACTTTTTGGTTATCAGTCTTATATAAACAAGTAACACATTTTTCAGACCTCTTAATTGCATTACAGGAGGGTATAAGATTAATTAACTCTAATTGGTTGCAGAAAAACATCTGAGATATAGCAAAATTCAAGCTGCAGAATTATCAGACAGATTAGAAACAGCAACGAATAAAGAAAATTCATTGCAGGTCTGAGCTGTCTTTCTGGAATTCCCAAAGGAATTAAAATATATCTTAAGTCTAGTTAGAAATCCATCCCTTGTTTCTTGTCCCTCCCTCCTTCTTTGAGGTTAGCATTGCACAGATCACGGTAGGGTATTTTCCTATGATTTGAAGTCTAGAGTAATAAACCTTTGAACGTTATTAAATGACATCAAAAGCGGTTCTATTTAGACTGATCTCAGGTCCTCATTGATCTCTTTTTCCTTCCTCTCTTGAAACAAACAAAAAACCTCATGTATTTTTCTTAGTTTTGGAGTTTGGCTTTTTTTCATGCTCCTAAATACTTTAAAAAAAGTCTCATTTTTTTTCTGAAGAGAACTTGTCATCTTGAGAACCTACTGCTTCCATTTGCCACCAGATACAGTGGCATCATGTGACTTTTTCTTATGGATATTTGCCAGCAGAAATCAGCCTTTCTTTTGGCATTTGTGTTACTCATTTGTTTTCCTTTAGCTTCTACTTTCATTTTCATCCATTTTTGCCTCTTGTTCATGTACAATCCTGTGTGAAAACAAGCAACTGTATCTGAATTTTCCTCAGTGCCAATATGGGAGAAGGAGGAAAGAGAAGTTGTGCTGTCTTTGTTCTTGCAGGTTTTCAAGATCCAACTGGCTCAGTCCCTGAGGAACATGATCTATCTCAGAGCTGACCCTGCTTGGGGCAGGGGGTTGGCCTAGAGGCCTCCCGAGGTCCCTTGCAACCTGAATTATCTTCTGATCCTAAGTTGGCAAACGAAAGGACTGTTTCTGAAGAAGTGGTTGGGAGTGAATGGAGACTACAGAAGGACTATATATATTTCACTCTCTTCAAAAATTATTCATTGCAAAGACTCTGATGTTTCCTGAAAAGTAATTAACTAATTTCCTCAGAGAAAAAAATACCCAACTGAAGATTTTGAACAATAATGTTAGTTTAATCAATTGCTGCAACACATGGCTGCAGCAGCTTTTAGCAGTAATTTTTGCCCAGAATTTCTCCACAAAATTAACTTTTATCACTAAAACCATCAGTCATGAAAAAGATCAAGGAAGTGCTGGTGGAGCCACAGCCATGTACATCATATGCAAGATTATAAAGATTTACTATACTGAAATGTAGAGAGGAAAAAGTCATAAATGTTAAACCATGTGAACACTCTTTAAGGACAGGCTCCTAATTGCAAGTGACAAAGTTGTAGGTTTCTTACAGAAATTCTCCTAAAAGATTTATGCTCCAGAAAAGTGAGATGTTCAGCTAGCTCAATGGGCTCCAGATGGTCAAACAGCAGGCAGGCTTTTCCTTTCTTGGAAATCTTCTTCCTCTGTGTAACTCTTCTCATCCAGTCATAGGAAGGACTGCAACAGAAAATAAGCACAATTCGCATTTCTGCGTGGGTACATGTGAGTGTAGCAAACGGTTTACACACACAGTATAAAATTACCAAGAGACAGATCACGAATTTTCTGTTCTGTGACATCCAGCACATAACAAACACTCAGAGTAAGACCCGTTCGGGTGCATAACAGAAGATAAGTGATTTGGAGGTGCTACTGCAAATGATAAATCATAGCAGATTTCTATCAGAACAAAAGGACAACGTACTCTTCTCTATGATACAGGAAGCCATAATTAAAAAATGCCTTGGGAATACAAGAAGAACAAGGCACACCAAATTCTGATACAGAATAAAAAAAAACTTGAATAGCATCACAGATTAATTTTTACTCTGTAAAACCACAGGTCTATGAAGCTAAGTTTATGCAGAAACAGTCAAACAGCTAACAAAACAGTAAGAAGTGAGTGGACAAAAAGGTAAATCATTTGCTTGCAAGCAATGGAATAATTCCTACCCATATACAGTAAAAGCACTTCAGAGAGCAGAAAGAGGTTGCAAACAACATTTTAAAATGAAGATTTAAGAGAAAATATTAATGTGATTTCACTGGTATTGTTCTTGCAGGAAGTCTTGCAACCTTCACTGAGATTAGCAGTGCTGTCCTTCCAGGTTACTATGACTTTTTTAAATAAGGAGAAGTCACTATGCATATGCCATATTTTAAAAGAAAAGCTACAATATCAGGCAAGATACAAGAGCCTGTCTGGTGATCTTTAAAAAGTAACTTTCCTTTCAGCATGTCAAGAAAATAGTAGTGTAATCATTTTGATGCAATAAAACTACAAATGTGAATGCTAAAGATTATCCCATTAAATCATAGAAAAGAAGTACACAGAAAGCAATTAGAAAAAATTAACAGGTTACTGATGAGAGAACAAAAAGCTTCCCTGAGAAAATGCAAGATTTACACAACATGTGAGTCACCGCACAGCTTGTCATTCTGTATGAAAAATGATAGGAAAAAAGTAGTATTAATCACTTAATTGGCACTAGCTTTGTCAAGAAAATTATTTCTTAAAAACTTACATCCAGATAAGAATATTCTATTTACTGTGACACTACAACTAGAATTCCAAATTTTTAGTAACTTCAAATTTAGAAGACAATATAATCTTTTTGTAATCTTTTTTGCTCTCTCAGGATCAAGATGGCCCTTAAAATTTTCATATTTTACACAAAACTAGAATTCTATTGTTACAGAGACAGAGAGAGAGATATTGAAGCTCATAACATCCTTACATGCTGGAGATATCAATGAGATGAATGTGATCCTCATATCCGAGCTGGCTGGCTACTTCCCGAAACTCTTCAGTCAAACGAATCAGCCCAAGATCCAAGTTAAACTCCGCAGGAAATTCCAAAATCCAGTATCTGAAATCCACAGACAGCGGCTCAGAGACGCCCAGGGATTCAGATGTAACATTCGGTGGCTGCATATATATACTCACATTTTATCTGATAGGACTTATAAATATTTCAAACCCAATGGCTCTTGGGCAGAGAGGGTGGACTACCCCAACTTGCTGCTGTGATTACCTGTGACACTGAAGTGGGAAAAGCCTTTCTATCGTATAATTTCCTTTGGTTAACTCACCACAGCACAACACAGCAGCATTCTATTGAAATGCAAAATTAAAGTATCAAGAATAGTGTGGTGAGCAGGACTAGGGAAGTGATCATTCCCCTGTATCCAGCGCTGGTGAGGCCTCACCTCGAGTACTGTGTTCAGTTTTGGGCCCCTCACTACAAGAAGGACATAGAGGTACTGGAGCGTGTCCAGAGACGGGCAATGAGGTGAGGGATCTGAAGAACAAGTCTTATGAGGAGTGGCTGAAGGAACTGGGGTTGTTTAGTCTGGAGAAAAGGAGGCTGAGGGGAGATCTTATCGGTTTCTACAACTACCTGAAAGAGGTTGTAGTGAGGTGGGGGTCGACCAAGTAAAAAGTGATAGGACAAGAGGAAATGGCTTCAAGTTGTGCCAGGGCAGGTTTAGGATGGATATTAGGAAAAAGTTCTTCACAGAACGGGTTGTTAAGCATTGGAACAGGCTGCCCAGGGAAGTGGTGGAGTTGCCATCCCTGGAGTTTAGTGGTGGTTTTGGCAGTGTTAAGTTGATGGTTGGACTTGATCTTAAAGGTCCCTTCCAACCTAGACAATTCTATGATTCTATTAAGTGATGCCTCAAGTGACACACACAAAAGGCACACACAGGTGTCCTGACTCACACTGCTGGGACACTCAAATGACACTTCCAGTTATCCCTCATCCAAGTGACACACTTTGTCTAATCAGAAAAGATTTTTCAATGAAAATGAGAATGTGAATTTGAGTGGCAGTTCTATCACAATAACCATGTAAACAAGATGTTTTCTTCACTGTTTAAGGAGGTACGGAAAAGGCTTTATCAGTCCTGCTTTCAATAACACCCCTTGCCTTTCTTCACAGTGATATAATTTAGTCCAGTGGAAGGAAGAAAAAAAAATTGTTTTAGGGTAGCAGGTTATATCATGTTACCTTAAAAATTCATGCTTTCTCTTTTATGCAGAAATGTTCCTATACAAGCACAGCCTAACACATGAAAGCTTTCCCATAGAAACAAGGTCAGAGACAGTCGGTGCAAGGGTCAGAACATACCCGACCTATAATAGCTTTGGCATCACTAACACACTCCTGTCGTCATACACTATGTAGGGATTGCGTGAACTGAAGCCCACAGCCCAGAGACAATCTTCCTCTACCACACCAGATTGCATCTTGGAGCAAAATGTGTCTCTCCTCTGTGTGGCACTGAACTAATCTCATTCTAAGAGGTGTCACACTCAAACACCAAGTAAATCATAGCACAAGTTTTCAATCAGCTTTTTAGCTCAATGCAGATAAGCATCTTAAAGGCTGGATGGCTCAACTCAGACAATTGTTTTCAAAGCACATAATTTCACTCTTTCAAGTTAAAAAAAAAAAAAGAAAAGCTTTATATTTCCACAGTTTAGTTTTAATCTTTACAAAAAAAAGAAATTATATTGACAGTATTCACAGAAGCATAAAAAAAATGCTAGCGGACCAGATGCATGCTTACCTCATGAAATAGCAGATTTTTAATCTGAATTCATTGCAGTTCTCCCCATTGGCATCTCTATACGTAGGCTAGTTAAAGAAAGCTTTGTGTGCCTCGATTCAGTAATGTTGTTTTTATCCACAGAAGACTGTGACACTAGACCAGCTGAATAAAAAACAGTATCAAACTTCGTTATCTAGAGATAACGACAGTATGCTCTGATATTTCATTCACTTTCACAGCATCTCAGGACACACAGACCATTTCCTGGCTGCCACTTTGTTTTTACCCTGGCAAAAATGCCTCTATTATACTACTCTGAATACTCTGTTGAACAGTTTCTTGCCAGCTCTGACTAATCAAATACGATAGTACTTCTGATTACTGAATTATTTAAGAGGTATAGATGACATGTAGGTGCTTAGTGACCACTGAAAGTTCATACTAGTCCAAAGCCAGACAGCCATTACACATTTGAACAGTTATCTTGGTAATATATTGCCATTTATTCAAAGTTAATTCAACGTATGCCTCAGCAAACTTTTACGTATGGAGAAAGTCCACAACCAACAGCAGAAAGAAGTTCACAGACTTCCACCTTTTAGGCTGAAAAAATCTCACCCCTAGACATTGTTTGTCACTAATTAATTGACACATTTTTACATGCAGTCACAGAAACAATCTGCTTTTGACATTTTAATGTCGATTTGCAGGACTTCCTGAAAGGATATGTGGCCAGAAGCTTGCCAGCCAGCTCTGTGGAAGGCAGATACCACCGGTGCATTAAAAGAAAGGTTCTGGGCAAATGGCTGGAGCACCGATTTCCTTTGTCATCTGCAAAAGAGAAACAAGTGAGTTAACCACATTATTCACGAACAGAGAGGAGGTTTTATCCTTCAAGTGGAGTCAGAAAGAAAGGATCAAAAGTGGAAATGTTGGATCATTATCAGTTGAATAGGTAAGAAACAAAACCAAAGAACACATGCTCCTTTAGTAGTAACAACTGCTAGATTGTAGTGGTAGGTAAAAAAAAAAAATAATCAGTGTAGATAACAGGCCGTAGCTAGAAAAACTATGGGGTATGGATAGCTCTATGCTAAACGTTATACAAAGAGACTGCCAGTAATCCAAAGAACAAATCCAAAATTAGTCCAACAAAACGGTGGGGAGATTATTTATATACAACCACTTCCATGTACAACCACTTCCAATATTTATTGTATTGCAGCTTTATACCTTTATGTTAACAATTAGATTGTTAAAAAAGGGATCTGTCTCAAAGAATTCAATATCAAAGCAGCACCGCACGTCTGTGCCCAGGGTGCCATCTCCAGCTGCCATACAGACCCTTGTGTCTTTGCAATGTAGTTGCTGAAACTACACAAAGATTTATTCCCTGACCATCAGTGCTCCTCAACATCTGCAATCTTAGATTATTCTCTGTCTGTCACTCTTTTAAAAGACAGTAGACAATATGCACGTATGGAAAGGGAACCACACAAGGACTACACTTGTCTAAAGAGTGTGTATACAAGGAAGAGAGGTGTGATTTCCAATGGACAACAAGTATATGGGCTCTGCTACCTCTCATTAGGTATTTAGAACATCAGGTTTGATGGAGGTTTACAAACATGGATATAGGGGGATGCACTATGCTCAGTAGCAAGATCTGCCCCTTAATTATTTAATCTATCTCACCTTTAGATACTTGTTTTTCTCCACATGGGAAAAAAAAAAAAAACCTCATTCAAATCAAAAGCTGTCCTGCATTTCCAGAGAATCTAAATGTAGCTTTGTGAATTGAGGCCCCATTTCAAAGCATTTAAACCCATCCATGAACTCATCTGACTGCAATGTGACAAATGTCATGACTAATGGTGTTATGGATCGAGGTCTATTTCATCACTTCTCTCCCTTAGACCTGGTACATCACATTTTAATTAAGAGCAAAAAGATTACATGAGCCTTAAGTCATATTATTGCCAATTACTGTGTGATGATTTGGAAAATCTTTCAAAAAAATGACTGGTCAGAAAGGCAGCTGTGTAACCACTCAAGACAAAGACCAATGCCAAAAATAACTCCTTGAATAATTCAACTAAACACTTCTCTTGGTGAAGGCCAGCATTTTAAAAGCCACTATACCCACCACTGTGCATTATCTGTATTAAGAAAATTTAATACAGTGTGCATATGATTAAAATTCTGGCCTGTGTGATTCTGGGCCAAAATGAAACATGGAAAATTTTACAGAACAGAAATGTTGTTTGTCAGGAGAAAGACTGGCTAAATCAAAGAACAGCAGGGGTTATATTACAAGATGAATTTCAAGAACAGCAAAGTAAAATATTGAAAAAGCCTACCAAACATTTCAATACAAGCGTTCAAAAGCTCATCTAACGTTGCAGCCTTCCCAAGAGTGTTTGACCCCATTGTCCTTTAATCGTTGTCAAAAAATAAGAGACATTTTCACCAAGCAGAAGGATGCTTCTTCAGCTGCACAGCTTTTTCACTTTATTGTTGGTTGCATTCTTAGCTGGACTTCAAGGAAAATCTGAGTAAAATAAAAGAAATCATAGTTATATGATTATATGGAAGACTTATCAGGATGCAATGTTTACAGTTCAACTCATCTTTTCTATAAACGGTTTTTTCCTCACACGATACAAAGCACGTGAAAGACTGCCATAAGGATTCCCTACGTTCCAGCTTGTGTTTTTAAATGTTGTCCAACTGTTTGTCCACTAGCACAAAATAAATCCATAGCAAGGGTCATAAACCAGAAACCAGATGGTAAATGAGGGCATGCATGTACAATGACGCACATTTTGTTCAGGTCATTTTATTTACACTTGATAAGTCACTTTTGTTAATAACCCTGCTTTTATGTTTTTAAGCATAACCTTTTTTTTTTTTTCCTAACGTTACCAGTTCATGTAATGTTAATGGTCTTAATTGGAACAGACTGCATAAAATGTTTAATGAAGTTGACAGCAAACATTAAACTAGGAGACAATTTTTCAAAGAACCTTAAGATCAGTCCCTACAGCTTTTTAAAATAAACCTTCCCACGGTAGCTGAACACTCACAGAAAGCTGAACACATATAGAAACTTCTAAATTGTACCATACATTTACTATGCATTTAATTATCAAATATCCAGTTACCTGAAAGATGCACAAGATACTGTTACAAATGTTCAGAATTAATTTTACAGGTTATGTTTAAAGAACAGAAAAAAATCAGTATTTTATTGTTTGTCTTTGACCAAGACCCACTACTGCCTGACCATAACAGGTGTTTGAAATGTGACAAACAATTAGAAAGTACACCCAGCAACTTTTCTAGGAAAAAAGGCAAGAGTAGAGCTAAAACAGTACTTGAAGCGAAACAATGCAGGAATTTGGGAAACTTCTTTTCAGAAGTTGCATTTAACATAACTTTTTAATGTTGGTCATGCAAAGCACTGATGAACTATATAAATGCTTTAATTCGCTCACAAATATCAAGTTTTTCAAACCCACCATATCACAGACCTTGTGCTGCAAGTTGAGTCCTGGTAGGACTGGCACCCTTCACCCTTTTTACTAACCCACCCTGACCCCCTCCCAAATGCCACGGTCACAAGGAGCACAGGGTGCCCTGAGCTAGGTCCCTGTGAGCTCGCAGCCCTGCAGACGTCACCGCAGTCCAGCCCCCCAAGGGACACCAGGCAGTGGCAGCTTTGCTGGCCCTGCTGGTGCCACCTCATCCAGTCAGCTCACACTCCCATGGCACGGGCAGGCGTGCTCCTTCCTCAGCAACAGGCAGGGCTGATATATCCTGACACAAGTCCCACTTCCCAGAAAGAGGAGAAAACGCTGCTCATCCAGGCTAGGTCTGCACTACTGAACTGACCATGCCCAGTCTGGCTCCCAGATGTTGAGGCCAACTAGTGAGGCCGGCCTGTATCTACATCAGTGAAGTCTCTCAACCTCCCAAACAGAGTTGGCACATGCAAACTGCTCGTTGCTGGCCTATGCTAACTCCCACCTGCACCTCAGATCCACTTAGAAGACCACTGACTGGTCAGGGACCCTCTAGCAGCACAGTGCATTGCACCCCAGTGCCTGGAAGAGTGTCCTGCATTGGATACTTCTCTACAAATCCAGCTTCAGAGTCTTGTGGGGCTCAAGCTGCTCGTAGCATGCAGCAGTGTTTTGCTTGCAAGACCTTCAAAATACACCATTCAACCAAAGATACTATTATTTTTAGATGGGTTCCTACAGCCAGGTTCTTTCTGGTCCCATCCAACAATGGATTTAGATGTGACACACTCTTCTCTGAAGCTGAGAGAAGGACCCTGCGGGAAATAAGCACATCTCACTGAGCAGAGAGTTTCTACAAGCCACTGCACACACGATGCTGCAGCAGCCCAGGGCAGCCAAGAGGAAACACGAGCAGAGAGGTGCAAGCATTCAATCCTTCTCTGCCAGTGCCTTCCTCCTAGCCAGAAGAAAGCAGTTTCCTCTGTTTGAATTTGGTGGTGCAGAACCCCCTTTTGAAGGAACACATGTCTGTTTTTTCCAGGAATCACGCAGATTTGCAATGAATTGGGGGAAAACTGCTCCTTTCACACAACAGTAAGCAGTCAGAGCACTCACCTAAGAAAAAGGGGAAGGTGAGTACACAGTGGTCCTTGGGGTTGAACCCATGCTCGGCATTGTAGCAGAAGGCATCTAACAGGTAGCTCCAGGGCTAAGCTGGGCAGCATCAACCCTTCCTGCTAGAGCTGTGCCGTCACGCAAAACCCAAAGTTGTCTGAAGTGGACCAGAGAGAAAATACCAGGGAGATACAGGGCTCTCTAACCTGCTGGTCAGGCAACACATGAGCCAAGGTTACCCCAGGTTCAGTCTTTCTTCCTGAGACTGTATATATAAAGTGAAAAAAAATAAGTCGAGCATTTGCTTGGTTTACTCGTTTTGAGAGTTAGCCAGCAGCTGAGCGGAGTTTTCAAGATCACAACTTTGTACTTTGGCACCTAACTTTTGCTAGAATCCCACTTTGGGCATGTTTGTCCTTTTTGACCATCCCAAAATCCTTCTCTAAGTGCTTAAATTACAGACCCAGCTCTCTAGCTCTCTCAACTTCATCTGGCAGGTTTTTTTTTCAAGAGGAGAAAAATAAAATAATAATTTTATATTGGCTATTTCAAAATATTTTTTAGTCAGCTCTTCACAGAATAGAATTGAGAAAAGCTATTGTATTTTCTGCCTATCCCTTGAAAATTGCTGAACATGAAATGTAGGAAGGGAAGAAATTTGATCTGGCTTTTCAGTTTTGTTAGTATTACCATCCTCCATAACATACAGCATAGGAGAGTATCATCTCTCTCTTCCATTGGCAACAGTATAAAGGCAGCCATATAGTAATTAACAAGTAACGCTCTGTGTAAAATTGCAGGATTTTTTTTTTAAATTCTATGTGTAAAATTGCAGGATTTTTTTTTTTAATTCTATGACAACTACTTAGCTAGTAGATACCTAGATCCTGATGTTGCAGTACCATCACCCCAAACAGCCTATCTGACCAGTAAAGGGTTTTATTCTCATAATGCTTCTAAAAGAAGAATAAAACATTTCCACTGGAGGAAGAACTGGCTGACTGGGGCTCAGCCACATACCCACAGCTGAGCCAAAACCTGATATCACATCTCTTCACTGCAGACTCCAACAACCACAGCCATTACATCATTATTTGTGTGATTAAGCACTGCTGTTCTACTAGAACAATAAACATCTTGTCTATATCATGCCACAATGGTATCCAAACCACACCAACGCCTCTAGAGATGGATGAGTAAAATACAACAATAAATTTCATCTACATAAATTAAATGAGACACATGAGAAGCACAAAAAAAATCATACATGTAATAATACATGTATATAATGTATACACATACACGTATAACATGTATATACGAAAATGTATAATATAGGTATATAATACATACATATAATACATGTAGAGAAAAAAAATTGAAATAAGTGGTTACTATTAAAAAATTGATTGCCAAAAGTGCAGTTGGACTAGCAAATAAAGATAACCTAAAGAATTTCTGACCCCAGGTGCTTCCTAATGTAACTCTGAGACATTTCATTGCCATCTAGCTGTTTCAGAAGGATTCAGGAAAGCTGGCTAAGAAAAACAGAGCTCACTCAATGAGATCACACAGTGAATGACTGATTGCATACTACAATGAAACTAAAAAAAAATACATTTTTGCCTTATAATGGAATTATAAGTTATTGGNTTATAAGTCCTATTGGGTTTACTGCAGTTAACAGAGGCTATTAAGGACACAGGAGGCACACAGTCCTCCACAGCTATCCATTCCCATTTCTTAACCAGGTCACTGGAAACAATAGACTCCACTATGACTCCCGCTGGGAACCTGACACATGCTGGGAAGGGGCTTCAGGGCAATAGTCAGGAATGGGTGAAAGATGGTAGGAAAACGATGAATATAAGCCTTAGAGTTCCCTCAAAGCCTAGACCTTTATTTAAAGGACGCCCTTCATTTAGGTAATAGATACAACCATAATATTCCTATGAACCAAGTCATGGTATCAGGCATGTCATGTTTATTTCATGAAATATTACCATTACGGGATGTGCACTTCCTTCTTAGGGGGAAAGCAGAAACATCTGCAGTGATGTGCCCAGAGGGCAGAAGTTCGTGATGGGCTGAACTACAAGACACAGAGTTCCTTCCAAGTCTTGCCATCACCCTCACCACCACATGCACACAGCCAGTTACTTTGAGCAGATGGCTTTCCTTAGCGCTCTTCATGCAGTGTAATTGCATTTTGTGTTCAATATTTTGGAAGTCTTGAGATGGCGCTATTGCACACTGTCTTGATAGATGTATTTAAAACAAGCGTGTAGGCTATGAGCTCCTGAGACAGATGTGGTCAGGTGTAATACATTAGTTTTTAAAAGAAACAAGATACCCTGCCAGTAAACTTGTGGTCTTATGCAAAAGCACCCAACGGCGTGAACAGAGTGGGCAGCGTGCAGTCAAGTTTTAAATGTTGACTACTGCCATTAGTAAAACCAAAAGACATCACTTTTACTGCTGGAGGCTACTAAGGGGAGGTCCACACCTACAAATTACAGCAGTTTAACTAATATTAAAATGTCAAGCCAGCACAAATCCCTGTGTGGGCACTTTCACATGGATTTCAAGCAAGTTATATTGGTTACAGGTGCAAGCCAAACCAATAAGTCTGGTTTAAATAGGCTTAAATTTGACATACAGTAATATTTATTTAGCTAAATGAAATTTAAACAGCTTTTTAGCCAAGCCGAAGTAAATGTACATGTAGCGTTTTCCCCATTAATTAAAAGTGGGCTATTTTCCTTCTACTTAGCAACAATAAATAGAACCACACGCAAACAATTCAACTTTGACACAGAGGCACCTCTATGGGTCTCAGTTTACCCATAAACTTTCCAGAGGCCTGCACACAGGAGACTTGTATTCTTTACAAGATTAGGACATTCTTGGGGGTTTAAGTAAGCCAGACCTCCCCTCATCTCCCCCTCCTCCAAGCCTACACAACACACCACTGAATGCTCGCATTAAACACCTTCCACCTGGCTGCTGGAGAAAGAGTGCTAAATGTGAGCAACCAAACAGGGAAATCCAATCAGTAACAGTGCGCAGAAAAAGAAGCCGAGAAGAAATCTAGAGTCTTGAGTCTCGTGAGAAGGTTTAAGGGTAACTTCCCTTGCTATACCTTCTTCCGGTCTTGCTCGTGTCCCAGGCAAGCTCTTCAGGACAGAGGTCATCTGCTACCCTGTAAATGTCGTGGAGACTCTCACAATGAGGCCCTTTTCTTGTCATTAGTCTCCAGACATATTAGTGTAATTACCATAATAAGAATCCCAGCTGGGATACATAATGGCTGCACCTTTGCCTACACAGGTGCAATTAAGACATCTGTTTGGGCTCAAGTCAGCACAAGTCCTAGGTTGCTAAATGCATGGTTCCTGAAGATTTTCCCCTCCAAGCAGTTAAATATTTCTTGTAGGTGGTCAGTACCAGTTTATTTATTACAGTACATACAAGTCCACTTCTAGAAAACTCTGAGCAAGTGACATACCTGGTCAGGTTTCTCCAGCACCTGACACAGGCCGAAGCTGTGCTAGGCAGGAAAGAGCAGTGATGCTGGGCTGTCAGGCAGCCTCATGCCACCACTGCTGTCCCAGTCCATGATCTCAACCATCACATGCAGCTGGGTGCTGGATGGCACATCTGGCTTACCGATGACGTTTGTCATATGGTGCGAGGACACAGAACAAGGGAGAGATTGTGGCACTGCTCCATGAACGCAAGATACAAGCCTTGCTGGGGCTACGAGAGGAATGAAAATGAAATATGAAAGTCCTGGGCTTAACCTATGTGACTCACCAGTACTCATTCACTTCTGCTACACACCTTCAGACAGTTGTTACACAATGAACCACAGTAACTGTCTGCACCCTATTACTTTGATTCACCCATCTTCTGGATCAAAGGGGAACTTCAAAAGACACTAAACAGAGTGGGACGTCCATGTCTCAAAAGGGGAGGGGACAGTAAAGTGTACACTGGTGGTGGATGGCTAAGGACAAACCTCGTATTAACAAGGGACACTGCACAGGGGATGTTAGTGGCTCCACAGCTCTACTGACTCCATGGGATAAGGTTTCACCTACTCCATTTCATTCACCTACCCCAAAGGTAAGGTCTGTAAAACTTAACTCATTGCCAGTTAAATAATTAATTACTGATTTGGGTATTGGGAAACAAAGAAACACAGAAAACAAACAGTAAAACACCTTTCCTCCCACTTTCCCAGGCTCAACATCACTCCAGAAACCTCTCCTTCCCCCTTGTTATTGCTGCAGGTTGCACCCAGTCCCTTTGGTGAGGCAACGAGCAGTGCTGGAGGTCAGGGTCAGTATACAGCAGTTTCTTTTTGCTGTTTCTTCCTTCTCATTTTTGTCCTATGCTCCAGCATGGGTCTCTTACGGGCCACAGTCCCTTCAGAGGTGTACTTGCGCTGGCATGGGCTTATCCATGGGCCACAGGCCAGTACCTGTTCCAACACAGAGCATCTCCTCATCCTCTGACCTTGTTCTTCCCTCCTCCTCTCCATTCCCTTGTCCTCTCTGTGTTCCCTCCCCCTTGGCATTTTCCACCTTTTCTTAAATATGTTTTCACAGAGGTGCCACCAACTTGGCTGATGGGCTCAGCTGTGGCCTGTGATAGGTCCCTTGCAAAGACAGCTGGAAGTGGCCATGTCTGGCACAGGGCAGCCCCTGGCCTCCTCCCCCAGAGGCCATGCCTGCAGCCCCCCTCCTGCCAAAACCTTGCCATTTACATCCAATATAGCTTCTAAGGCATGAGCATTTGTAGCCTTAGCACAAAAGTATTCAAGTTACAAACTGTCAAAATGTATTTCATTAAGCTTAGTTTTGAGACAAGAGTCCACTGGGCTAAATATTTACTTTCAGGTCAACACAGGTCACCCAATTGACATAGAAGGGTATTATAAACGATTTCAGGGCCTAGACATCTACTCTTCTATAGGAACTGAGGTTAAATGAATAGGACTGTAGGTAAGAAACCAAGTGGGAAAACGGATCCACTGATATGCACTAACAAACTATTAGCAGAGACACATAATGCCTTGTAGAAGTTCATAAATTAGCATACGGCATACAATGCATGCTGACCTAACATAAAAGAGAAGCTTACAGAAATCATGAGGAATGCTAATGGACAGTCACACGACCAAATACTTCCAGTAATCAGAAAGTCACTTGATTAACACTTGAGCTGCTTAGACAGCATTTTGGTTAGCATTCTTATTTCTTTCTGTGAAATATAACCAAGATGATTTCTGATATAACAGAAAAAAAACCCCAAGTTTCCTCACTTACAAATGCCCTAAAATAATGGATAACTTGATAAATTGATAACTGGATTTGTAAGAGCAACAAAGGTTTCATTCTCAAATGCAATTCTAGCATTTTATGGAACTGGTTATCTACTACTTCAGCTTTGTCCCATCCACTCCTCAATTTACCATGTTGGCATTTGCCTCTGTAATGGTAACTCCAGCTAATAATAGCAGTAAAATCTGAACATGCATCCTTGAGTTATTCCATGTACTATGATTACTTCCACTTTCCATGGGTCAAGGTAGTACAATTGCCCAGAATGCATCAGGTTAAAAGGAAGAGCTAAAGGAAGATTTTACTTTGTCTTCAAAAAAGGAAAACTTTCAGCCACACTTCTCAGTAGATTTGTGGCAAAAATTGTTTTGCTATTCCCAGTTAAGCAAAAATAAAATCACAAGTATCAGACATTTGATTAACATGTATGATGCCAGGGGATGCAGCTCTTCTAAGAATCTTTGTCCTTCAGACACGTTAGACGATCTCCAACAGCAAAGTACAACCCATCCAGGAGAGGACAGCTAACAGCAACGAGAGTTCACATACTCTAACACAATCTTTATTTCAGAAACCAAATCAATACACTGTCAATACCTCTTACAAGTTATACTACTGCCTGTAAGTCTCCAGAGAAACTCTTGGCAATCACCTCTGCTATTCAGACTTGTGTACAGCTCTTCACAGTTTTTCATGAATAAGCCTCTTTTGTTAACCTAGTCACACAGGTCAAGTCAGGGGAAAAAAACCCTTATCAGCATATATTCTTTACTGGTTACACTGTTACATGCCTTTAATGAGACTGGACCAGCTCAAGAAAAAACTTTTTTTTAGTTATTGTAAAAAATGTATGGGGAAATAATCAACCCTTCAGTTCTGAAAAACAAGGACCCCATACATTTATTATCATATATCTGTTACAAAATACGTTAATATTTTATTATTATCTTTGCCAGGTATATTCTCTAGCCAAGCTAGAAAAATCACACTTATTTATTAACTAGGTTACTAGAAATCCTAGGCCCTATTTACCTAAACTTTCTGACATGTTCAGCTTGGAGATCTACATTTTCCCCCACAAAGTTATTTTGTCTTATTTTTAACTAAGCCAAAATTCTTTTATAGTAGCATAGTCCCTGGGTAGTGTCTTTTTTGAAGCTGTTAAATCTTCCAAGAGTTATGACAGTTTTAAGAGCACTGCTTTCAGTTTCACACCACTTTTCAATCAATTTTAAGGCAAAGAGCCTCTAACGTGTATTAAAATTTAGGAAGTTTGGTATCAAAGTGCTTGTCTGATAAACCCATGGCTTCCAAATCAATTTTCCCTTGGACAAAGCTTTTTCACTCCATATAATTCTGTAATTTCCAGTTATTTCCCACTGTAGACTAACTGCTCATGGCACAATACTTCCTACATCCAGAGTGGCAGACAGACACATTGCAAACATCCACGCCACACATGACAGTGATGCCACAGGAATTACAGACATGTATGGAGCTTCTCAGGCATGTCAAGCTCTACAGGCTTGTGCTGGTCACCCAAACAGTAGAGGTTATAGCTATGTGTCCCAAAAAGCACTCTTCCCCTTTCCATCTCTGCAGCTACATTGTATCAAGACAAGACAAAATAATTATCTGCAATCACAGATACCAGTGAAGGGGGACTTCAACACCTCCTACCTACCTGCTATCATTTCCAGCATTGATGACCGTATCTGATTTCTCACTCTTCTTCGTTTCCAGCGTTCTCCAAGCTGAAGAACAACCGCAGTCACTTTACATCTAATAAAAGCAAGGGTATCACCTTGTGAAGAGGGGAGGTTAAGTAAGTGTTTATTTTATCTTCTTTGGCCCTGTTATCCTGAACATTACCTCACGTGTCTCCCCATGAGACACAACCCTCCCTCTCCCCAAAACCTATACCTATCCTGGTGTGAGGAGTGGCCTCCCCATGTAGTTTTGCTGCTGACCTTTCCTCCTGCCTCTACAATCAAAACATGGGTCTGTTTCAGAAATATCTTGATCACACATTTACAGCCTGGGAAGTACTTATCAGTGCAGTAAATTGAAGGCAGCAACTGGCAAAACAATAAAGGCAGGAAGAGGCTTTCAGAGACTTAAGTAATGGGAAGCTGGATTTCTGAGATGGAGCAAGACAGAGTTAAAAGGACAGAGGGGCAGAACTTTGGCTCCTTTTGCTCATTTGGCTGTTACGGTGCATTTCTAATGGAATCACCCTTTGTTTTCCCTTTGATGAATGTAGAAAATGGTTCACATGTAACTGCTGTTTCCCCACAGATGTGCTAATAGGTCCCAGACAAGCAGAGAGACTGGACCAGTTGCTAATGGCCAGTAACCCTTCTCACTCCCTGGAGGCAGCTTCCCATTCATTTGAGAGCAGTTGCTCTTTAAAGAGAGAATTAATATGGTACGCTAGAAAACACTGACAGACACACATGACAGTAGACAGACCTGCTGTGTGACCCTACGAACTCATGCAAATTGCTGTCTACTGCACGCTCACACGAATCAGGGATGCCTGCCTTGTGCAGCGCTGCAGTTTTGCATCTGCAGAAGTCACCAATGACTCACAACTCCCAGGCAAGCAGGCGTACAAAAAAGCTGGTAAAAACACAGCCTGGAGGTCAGGAGAGATCCAGCATTTGTCTTGTGAAATTCTCTTAGCAGATGCTGGACATCAAAATACATAGGCAGTTCCTTACATCTAGTTATTTTCTATAAGTTTCCCTTGGGAAGATGGGTGAAACAATGGCAGCTTCAGATTTCTTAATGATGCAAAGAGAATATTTTAAACACAGGCACAGTGTTTCTTCACCTAGCTCAGAGGTTTTTAAAATAGTAAGCCTCCAACAGAGAAGAGCAGGGAAGAGACTATTTGCTCTTTCTAGTGTGTCTGACCAGATTTTGTACTTTTTTTCAGAGGTAACAAAGCAACTGTCAGTCAGCTGACTAAACTTTGCTTCCTTACTAAGCAGTCTACTAAGAAACGCACACTGGTTAGTACAACTGTATGAAGACACACAGCAAACCTCTAAAACTGTTTATGATACAAGAAGTCTACTGAGTACAGGATACGAGAACAGCGTCACCACAGTTGATTCCTGTATCTGAGCTTTTGGAAGAGAGAGAGTTTTATTAATAACCACGTACCTTCCTAACAATAAGACAATTTGCAGCCAACAAGTTAAATGTCTTCTTGAAAAAGAGAGTAATGGCAACATAGAAATTTCTCATCAAAAGACTTGAAACATAAACACAAGCTCATCTGAAGAAGGTGCTATATATAAAAATACACAGAACAGCAAGACAATTAGAAAAAGGGGAAGGAGCAGTGTTAAAAAAAAGTCTATCTCAAAGAAAAAAAGAAGAAAAACATCTTACAGCTCCTGTCTTAATAAGTAATACATTAAACAAGTAACTTTGATCTTCAGTTTGCTAACATTATTTTGGTAGTTAAATATTTATTGTATGAAAGAATATTTAACATAGGATTGCAGCTACACAAATATCCTACTTCCACAACCACAGAACAGGACCACAGGACTTCAGAGAAACAAACCTTATCAAAACCCATTTGTTAAGTTTGCAATGCTCATGTCTTACAATACAACACTGTAAGACTCTAAACCTCATGTATTTGTAGTGCAACCTGTATTTTCTGCCTAAAAGGTAAGATTTGGAGAAAATCCCAAAATGCATACTTTGTAGAGATGCTATGCCAAAGATTCTCCATTATTTGAAAAGCAGCAGGAGCAGTTGCTGTAGCTGTAACAGTTGAGAACCACATCCTCCACCAAGTATCTTTTTGGCTGTGTGGATAAACTCCCTTCAATGCCTTTGCAGTGGCTGGTTCAGGCCATCCCAAATACCTGATGCCCTCATGAGTAACTTGGAAGACACTTATTAAATTCATCCAAGCCTGTTTGCTTTGTATTTATAGAGGAAATTCATAACTATTTTCTCTTTAGCATACATTTATCAAATTTACGGAGCTTATCAGAATTTCTCGAAGAGTCTGCTTAACTAATAATGACTAAAGAAAATATCCTGTGGCTGTGTGGTAAAGCTAATATGAAGTGAAGGAAGTGGGCAAGTAAGGAAAATTAAAGGGTAAGGAAATTAAAGGGTGGGAGGTGTTAGGAAGATCTTGATTTAGAAGCTGAGATAAAAGCTTAGGGACTTGTTTTCCCTCCCTCAGTATTTGGCATTGAAAGACTGACTGCTATTGCAGTTTTAAAAACAGCTCACACCTTCTCAAGTTTATTTACAGGAATTAATTATATTTGTATAAGCACTACTATACCAGATAACTGTGCCCAAGTCAGAATTTACAAGAATTTCTGAATCAATATAGTTAAATCAGTGCAAGAATTCAAAAAAGAGCAGATTTTTGAAACACAGGCACAAAGAAAATTGCAAAAGAGCCTTTAGTTAAGATATATTAATCTGAAAACCACCTCTCTTATTTTGGTTCCGCAATGTGAGCTGAGAACTAGATACAAAAAAAGGATTAAGCACCGAAATCCTGGCTCCCTTTCACTTCCAGTGCCTGACGCCAGGGGTGTGATTCTCAGCCTGGTCTCTTACTTCTCACCTCCTCACCCTAGAAGGCGACTGCCTAGAGCTCTTAGCCTCTTTCTGCATTTTCAGTATGAAAGTCCCCAAATGCCCAATGGTGGGCTTCGAGAAGCCTATCAGAGTCAGCAACACCAAGCAGCTCCCTGCTTAGGTCAGTCCTAAATCCTTTTGGGATCTGTACACTGGAAACTTCTCTGCCTTACCTGTCTTAAGCATCCTCTGGTCACACCTAGCACATCTCTCCCATACTAGACAGGTGCAGCTGTGATGCCCAAGCTCTTTATCCAAGAAACTCCTTAAAGCTGTGAGAGATACAGGATCAATTCTGCCCATTAGTGGAAGGATTGTGAATCTCCCACTGTCTTGGCTGAGACTACAGAGTAGATTTACCAGTCCCAGAACATCAATGGAATTCCATATTAAATGAAATAATGAAGTTTCTTTGGGCTGCAGGGAGAAAGCAAGCAAGAGCATGACTGTATAATTCAAGGGGAAGAGCACTCACTCAAGAAGAGGGAGAAAAAAAAAGTGAATTCTAGTTCCTGCTCCAATGCCTACTTCTGATAAAAATATACGGACAGTCATTAGGGCAGGGTCTGGAAACCAAGAGTTTTAGGAAGGGTGGCAGCTGTTCCAGGAAGTATGTGTTCATGAATTCGGTAAAGCAGAGCATGAGTAAGCAAGCTAAAGTAGGCAAGACATCTTTAGCAAAGGAGATTATTATTAGACTTTTAAGGAAGCTATTTCATGAACAGTGTGATAAGGCTGGAATGTCACGGCTGTTCTGATTCGGATGACAAAAATCCCTATATATCCAGACAGTAAATTGACTCAAGCCCTAGTTTAGCAAAGATTTTCTGATGTAATTTGCCCCACTGATAATCAATTACATAGTTGCATAAAGTTTGTTTTGTTTTTGTTTTGGTTTTTTTTTTTACTTCCTGCTAGCAACACTGGAAATTTCAAAACAAGCTCTGGATTCAAACACTGGGTCGCTGCAAAATAAACAGAATTTACCAATGCATGCCATATGAACCAGCACCAAGATTACGGATTGGGTGGACCTAAGTGAATTACAGGTTATGAATGGAAGCCTATCTGTAATAATGTTATTTCAGGTCAAGGAAATTCAATTTGGCGAGACCAGAGTTTAAGCTGGAGAAATGTTGCATCTTTTTAAAGAATATGAAAAAGAATATAGCATCATGGCAAAGAATATATGCAACCTTGGGTCATGTGCCAAAGGCAGCCTCATCAACGCGTTTAGCAAGCATTCAGATATACCCAATATAAGTCATGTTCATTTTTTTGACCATAAAATGTATGGCTTACTTAAATACTAGCCTCTAAGACTGATTTGTACATTGAAAACCATCAACCTGTTTCAGGCACGGGGAACAAAATATACTTCAAGAGGAATGGAAAATCCTTGTTCATCTGGGAGATCCTGTTCCTGCACACACTTCCTGTGCTCCAGACGCTCTCGCACAAGCCCACTGCTACTCTGAGTGGAACATCTGTTTCCACAATTGGGGTTGAAAAGAGAGGCAGTTTTAACAGTAGCAGAAGGAGTTGCACATGGAAATGTGTTGATACACATAATATGTAATATCAATATATATTAGCTACTGGTATATTAAGCTTGGTATGACTTTTGTGGTAGTCCAAAACAGATATACTGCTGAATCATCAATATTAAATTTGTGTTAATTTAAGATGATACAGTTATTTTCTGTTTGCAGGAGCTAAATATATAAAGTAACCGAACAAGAATAGCTCAGGTTTCACAAATTTTGCAGAGATTATTATGCCTGGCAGGTTCTTGAGACGTTGAAGCCTTCTCCCCCTGCCTGAGAAACTCCAGCTCATTAGTAAAGAGAATATGCATAAATCACAGGTGGAAGAGTACAGTGTAGAGAGAGTCAACCCATTTCACCTATTTGAATGTGGTCAGAGGACACTGCAGCAAGGGGAGCAGTTATTCGGAGAAGTGAGACAGCAGGTGGCCACCAAAACAACCAGAGTAATTCTCAGGGGTAATCGTATTTTCTGCTGAGCTGTAAACATCAGTCATGTGGGTATTTCCACACGCCCACACTTTGATCCTGACCCCACACACACTTAGAGGTAAGCTGAACTTTCTGATGGGACCACTCATGAGTTCAGCTCAGCAAATACCTACGCGTTTGCAGGATTAGTCTTTGTTTCTGAACTGGACTCACCAAGTCTGTTTTGTTGATCTTGCCAGTGCTTGTAGCTGATATTTGTTTACCTTCATTATAAGAGAAAAGTTCTCCCCTGTCCCAATGCCTGTAATCTGGTGGTCAGGTGGCTTTTAGACATGTTATACCAATAAGCAAACCTATTGATGAAAAAGTACTACTGCATTGGCAATTCAGATCGAGTAGAAAAAACGCAGAGAAAAGCAATTGAACAGCAAAATCAGAAAACCTGAGTATTTGTTTCAGCTTTTTTATTCAAACACATTGAATAAAGACATTGCCGTTCCTGACTTAAAAGAGAGGGCCAATGTGAAAATGTGTCTATCAAATTTAGTGGTGAAAAGTGATTATACAAATATGTTAACGGGAAACATTCTGTGCTAGTTGTTTACAGTACCTATACAAATGTTCTGTAGCCAGGCCCAGACAGCTTAGGAAAAAAAGAAAACCACACAAGTACCCCTTCAGTACTTTTAAAAGTAGTTTCCTCTCTTTATTCAGGAACATCCTGGGAGTGGCTCCTCTGTATAATGGCATTTTCAACTAGAGAGAGGGACTGGCAAACCTGCAGTTACTCTTCAGCGAGACGTTTTGCTACAGAGCAGAAATATGCCCATTCAGAGAACTGTAAGGCTGTGCTGATCATTTCCTCAGAGTAAATGAAGAGGATCTAACAGCAACCTTACAAGGCTGTCAGTGATATGAGTATGCACTGAGCTTCAACAGAGGGACAGCAATGGTCACGCTGTTATCAAATCTCCTCTACTATGTAATGAAAAAAATTCCAGGATGAACAATTTCTGTTGGGTATTGGACTTTCTGGAGGTGCGTCAATGGGAAATACAAGGGCTGAGCGCTTCCCCAAACAAAGCACGATGAAATTTAATTAATGTACTTCATGCCTATGCAGAACTGCCTCGACTTACATGAACATAATGGAGGCAGCTATATTCAAAAAGCTGAGCACATGTTTCCGTGAGATCTGGATATTATGAAATAATATAAAAGAGTGGTGGTACAGAGGTTGTGCAAAATCAGTGTGTGCCCCAATGGTGTCCCATGACTGGTACTGCAGTAACAGATGTTGCAGTTGGAATTCATCAGAAAAGCCATAAAGTGAGGGGAGCCTAAAGACGGCAATAACCTTGTTTGTCTATGTACACTGTGTTTAACAGTAAGTATCCCTAGCAAAATGGGTTTGTGATAAGGATTGAAACAACTGCACACTTTTGAATCTTTTAATGTTGACCAAGTTTTCTTTATTTTGCAGAGGACTTTAAAGTCTAGCCAGGAGTCTTGAATTTCATTTGAAATAATATATAGTAATGACAGCTGGAAGATGTAAATAAAGCAGGGTTGTTTACCTTAAATTTTGCAGATCCAAGTGACGAGTTATTCTCCTTTATTGTAAATGACCTTAATAATCAATAGTGTAGTGGCACAAAACTGAGGTCTCCTTACCATGTTTCTCTGAGACAATTCAGTTACTGCTGCGACAATGTGTTTTCAGACGTATATTACCTGAAGGAGAGCTCAGCAGTGCAGTTACCTAATTTTTACTATGCAGTCATCACTAGTTCCCTTTTATACTACACTCAATTCCCAGGGATGCCTGAGAATAAAATCAGATTGCACAAAAGGCACATATAGCTGGCTCGTAATCCAGCTGATGCGGAACCATATGGCTTTACATTAGTTTTCTGCACCAACCCTGGTACAGTGGTTGGGCCAGAGATAGGGAAGAAGGTGGTACAGTAGGAATGATCTGAGCTCCTATCTATTTTCTGGTGGATTTGGGATTTAACTTAGGTTCAAAGCAAAGCCCTTCAACGGTCCTTTTCATCTGACTGGGCAGTTTGCCTAACAGAGAATATTAATCACAAACATAAAATATGTCTGTAAGCAAGCACCCCGTGGCATGGTCTTACCCAAAAATGAAGAATTCCTACAATTCCGAAGAAAAAGAGAGCTATTCTGAGGTCAGAATAAAAAAGCAACAGCGGACCAGTTATCCTCCCTGTGCTACATGGGATGGAGACCTGGACAGGCCTTGCAGCCAAGGTTCCCGGAGGACTAGGGGCTCCTGAGCTCAAAGCCAGGCACCTTGGGGCTCCGCAGGCCTGCTGCATTCACGGCCTCGCGTGCCATCTGCGTGGGAGGGCTGCAGTGTAACCGCAGCCTGATAGTACTTGAGCTCTTGGTTCAAAGGCAGTCTACCCTCGGAGATGTGAACAGGCAGGAAGCCAGGCAGACTTCTGGTTTTGTGAACAATTGAAACTGATTGGTTTTCTTTATTTTGATTTCCAGTTAACTATAAAATTTCCAGTTAACTGGCAAAGCTATAAACTATAGTTTAATAGAAAAATAAAAGTATTCGGGGAGAAATAAACCAAGTTTCTCTTTCTTACATGAGAAGTCTTTGAATCAGGATTATTCTCCCCATCTTTAAAGGAGGGACCACATGATTCACTAAATCTGCCAGTGTTTACCCTTGGTCCTGTTCTGAAATTTGGGCTTTTTGACTTGATATACACCTTCCTTAACAGGACTCCACTGGTCTCTACCTCTGCCCTCTTTAACGTTCCCCAAAGCACCTGGCATCCCTCAGTCTCAGCACATATCAAGCTCTATCATCCATTCATTTGTTCCCATTCCTCTTAAGTTTTCCTCCAAAAAAACTAATTCATCTCTATGTAAATAATTGATCAAAAGTTCCTTTATATATCTCCTATACTCCTATTCTTGTGTTTTAAAGCAAAACCTCAGACCGTAACAGAAAAAATTATCAGATGGGGAAATCAATCTTTCATGAAGCAAAAACATCAAAAATGCAAGTATCCAAAAATAAATTGAAATAAATACCTGGAGATATTTAGGAGACTTGATCCCTGTTTTTAGGAAGGATTTTTTTCAATCTTCACAATCTAGTTAAGCATTATTATCCTGAATGACTTGATTATATCTTAATCAGTGCATCTTCACTGTCTTCCTGTATTTCTCTGCTTCTACACTTGTCTTTCCAAAAAATCTCTTCATTTACTCCCAAAAAGTAACCATTTACAATAACTTTCTTCAGACCGATCACACTATTTTGAGGAAGTACCTCTGTCTATTCCTTAAATGAGTACCTTTAAGCTAAATACCGAAATTGCTATATACGCAACTTGCATCATTACCCATTGACTAGCTCTACAGAGAAAGCAAAATACGTTCATCATAAACAACCTCTTCACGCCATCATCTGAGTAAATAAGCACCATTTTCCCTCCCCGACTAGCATGAGGACAGAACACCGTACCTGTCTTCTTCCTGCAAGAGCAAAACCAACGCTATTGTTAATCACCAGTCAGAAAAATATAGGCATTCTGAGCATGAATGACTGCTTATCAATGAGGTGACAAAAATACGCCTCACCCTTAAGTGTTTTTTACGAAAGGTCTAGGATGAAAGTGGCAGTTTAGGAAAAAAAAAATAAAAACAGGGAAAATCACTTACTGTACTTGGTTCTGCAGAGGTATTCAACACAAACATCACCCTTCCTTGTCCAGCTGCCAAGTGCTAAAGCATGAAATGAGCAGCTGTTTCCTTCAAGCCGGGGCTGTGTGTCTTAACTAGTCACATGCCCCTCCTGATAAATCTCACTGCCGTGCCAGGAGGTCAGAATCTGAAGATCATTATTCCCCTTATTAGAAAATCCTTTTCATAACAGCAGCCTTTGCTAAAGCATTTGACTGGAACGTGGTGCTATGTGCTCCATAACTTCTTTTTTTTTTTTTTTTTTTGATGCCTAACACCAAACAGTAGATAAGCCTTAATCTACTGTAGGGGCAGCACAAATGGAAAGTTAAACATATCCCTGTTGATTGCTTCGGGTTTGTTTCTGACTTCACAATTTGCTGTGTTTAAATTTAGGAATTTAAACCATAAGGAACGGGACAATTTAAAATGCTGTGGTGTTCATGGCGTCCTTAAGACCAGGCCACTCCACAGATCACACAAGATATGTGAACAACCCCACTTTTGGGTATTAGTTGTACTTAAGGGGCAACAGCGCTACCTTTCATATTTGGATAGTAGAGTGATGACTGGCTTATTATTACTAGAGATAATTTTAATTTTGGTATCTAGCATTTTTACAGCACGCATTATGGGGCTGCATTGTGCCAGACATTGTCTAGTCAGACTCTGATAGCCCTTTTGAGGTGGGGACTATCAGTCTAAACAGAGAGACCAAAATGGGAAACAAAAGCATCCTTATCCCCGTGTTCCCAGATGTAGGACAAATGAAGGAGAAACACTGAAGTCAAGAAACGAACAGATTCTCATGGAATTTTCCAGGGTGACATGTAGCCGTACGTTACTGAAACTCAATTGAGACTCTGCGCCTAATTCCCTTTAGCTTGGTCACATATTAAAGCTATTTAGGTATTTCAGGACTAAGGCATGCTGTCAAGGGGATTTTGAGGGTGAGATGTAAAACATCGTTTTCTGAAATGCTTAATTCCCATCCCATTTGTAGGATATACTGTGCTGAAACTCCGGCGGTACTTTAAATTCAAAAGACTGACACCACACAGGCAACTGCCATGCCTCAGTATAGGTTGTGATCGGTAGTAGTATTTTATTGTTTGGTAAGCAATCCAGAGCTTGCAAGATTGCTCGGTCTCATTGGATTATAAAGGGCATTATAGGGCATTTTTTTTCTGAAATACAGCCTGCACTAATAGTACTGCAACTGAGATTTGAACATATTCAAGGAATTGCTCAGACGGGTGCCTATTAAAATTATTAAATTATGGTAGCATAGCTGGCACATTTGTCAGAAAGCAATGGAAGCGGGCAAACCACCGGGGACGAGGGCTGCACCAACAGAAGGGTAACTCAGGTTGTGCCCTTTGGCCTCACCCACCTCTTCGCGTTATATAAACTGGCACAGGGTTACGAAACCGCACAGCCGCCAGCGCAGCCTGCAGCAGGGAAGAAACCCCTCGTGCTAATCATTACCCGGGCCTTCAGGGCTCTCTCGTTATCCTCGGCATCGCCGGGAACCCGCTGGCTTTCCTTCACAAGTTTTCATGGAAAAAAAACCCACCCAAAACCTCCCGCCTTTACATGGACTCTCCTAACCCTGCCAGACACGGGCCTACCCAGCCCCTTAGAGGACCTCGTCGGCCGCCTGGTAGGCGACGGTGCCCCGCATACCGGCGGCCGGAGCCCCGGGGGAGGGCCCTGCCGCCGGCACCGCGAACCCCCGACCTTTCCCCGGTGACGCGACGGCGGGGTTTGGTGCCGCCTTTACCCTCCTCTGCCTCTGCGCCCACACCCTGGTAACGTGCGTAAACAACGCATAAGCGAGAAGGAAGCGCCAGTTGAGTGTCTCTCCGGTTTATGGCCGGGGGTGGCTCGCTCCTGCTTTTCTCCGGGAGGACGCGCCCGGCGCGGCAGCCTCCCCGCCCTGCCCCGTCCTGCCCTTCCCCTCCCCGCCTTTCGCCGGCGGCGGGGGCAGAGCCGCTGGCGCGCGGCCCGCCAGCCGTTAGGGCCGTTAGGACCCTCCACAGAAACGGGCACCGCCACCCCCTCAGCGGCCGCGCTTCTCAGAGACTTGGCCCTTTCGGCCACACGTTTCACAGGGCCGAAGGGCACCCGGCGCGAACGGCGACGGACGGCAGCCCCTGGATGTCACCCGCGGCCCCAGCAGGGCCGGGGTTTGAGGGGCACCCGGCGCCGGCGGTGAGCCCGAGAGGCGCTGCGGGGAGGCCCCACAGCAGCCCCCAGCGGCCTGAGGTCCCCGCTGCAGCCGCCTCAGGCCCCTCACCTCGGAGGCCTGAGGTGTGGGATCGTTCATGCCTGAAACGTTTGAAGGTAGTAGTACCATGCCAGGCCTCTGCTCTGCGTTGGTAAACGGGCTATAAGTGCAGCGCAAGGAGGAATGCGTCTGGAATGGCAGGTTAATGGCTAGGCAAACAGAAAATGCTTGCCGCGCCATTTTGTCCCAGTGTGCCATCAGGCCTGGCAGTACGTCAACAAGTTGCTCCTCTTGGCTGTCCTGGGAGGCTGCATTGAGGAGGCCTCCCCAAGCTTCCTTGGGAACTTTCATCAGGCCTCTAAAGAGTGTCCCTATGCATGGGGCTCTCTGACCCTGAGGCCTTCTGACCTGCTGAGGAGGCTTTAAAAGAAGAGTAGAGGAGACTGTAAAACCTATGAATTTAAAAATGAGAAACAGGCCCATGAAGAATGAGTTCATTTAAGTTTAGGACACTGGTGGGATGATAACTTCAAAGAGGGCCTGAGAGCTGCCCCTGCAGAACTGGGTTGGAAGCTCTTGCAGACCCTGGGCACGGATGGCTGCTCACAGAGCTGGGCATAAAATACCAGGTCTCATGCAGAGAAAGGAGAAAGCACTCACTGTGCTTCAGTGCATGGCCCATTGACCAAACGAGTTATCTTTGATAAATGCCATTTCATTTTCCCTAAAAAGCATTTTCATTTGCGATCAAGGGTAAAAGAACTTTATAGACAGCTTTAAAATTAATCCAAATTTCTTTACAAACTTTGTTACAAAATTACTCCCAACTGATACTGAAGAAAACATGATTGAAATGTGTTCCACAATAGTCTACCAGTCTACAAATGCCTTTAATATTACTTTGTCCATTTCCCTGATTATGCAATATCAATTGCACTCTTTTACTTTGGTATCATTGTTTAAATACTGTTAGTACCTGGGCCATTTGAAATAGCACACAGAACAGAATCATCACTCTGCACTGAATAGCTGCCTATTTTTATTTGGTAGTCATGCTCCACATAGGAACATAATTTGATGATAATGAATGAATGGCAATATTCCACAAACAACTTGGGATACACTCCCCAAAAAGAAAAGGAGCCTTTGTACTTTCTGAAATTAGTAGGCAAATAAATGATTTTTTATGGCTCAGTAAAAAATGCTATAAACTGATTGTGGTTTATGCGGGAAAAAGTTTATCAGTTCCTCATGCTAGATAGACAGATTTAAGTCGCCATGAAACAGAACAGAGAAATAATTTGGGTATAATTCCCAAAAACAAAAGTCTCAAAAATTTTGTGGAGGGTTTCTTGTTTCACTTCTCTTTCCTTGTTTTTAAGAAATACCAACATACAAAAAAGATAAGGTAGCTAATGCAGACACAATGAATATAATACTGTGTTCTTATATCTATTAGATGGCATCTTCTGTATGACAAAAGCTTTGCTGTTTGAGAAATACTGAACAGGAACAACAAAAAATGAGTACAGTTAGCACTGAATTGTGATAGGGATGGGTGCATGTAAGGTTAAAATGTTAATGTCAAATAGTATGGATAGCTTTTAGAAAAGTCACAAAGAACTAAAGAATGGAACAGTTGCCCATTTTGGTTCAGTTTGACATCAGGAAGTTGTTTGCTTTTATTGATGCTGGATAAATGGATCCAGAGGCTCTCCTTACTGTAGGAGAGTCTTTATTTCATGCTTTGTTTTTAACTGTTGTTTCTCTTATCTTTTGAGACATACTTGGCTGGGTCTTGCTTATGTGTCATTTAATTAACTGTAGGTGCGTTCATTTATAAATTGGTCACTGATAAAGAGCTTATCTCTGCCTCAGTGCTTTGATACTGTGCACAATTTTGGAATATGGAATTATTTTCTGAATATGGCAATTATGGACGGCTGTTTTGTGGTTTGCCTGAAAATGTCGTCTTCTGTTAATGTGTTCTTCTGGAGTTTGTGTAACAGGATTCTCAGTGGACATAAATGTCAGGTTATACTGACTGCAAGTCTGTGTTTCTGCATTTGTTTCCTAAATGGTTGCACTATGATTTGATTGCAGCCTTTTAGAATATGTGGATTCCATAACTAATAAACAGTGCCTGGTTTGCTGGTCTACCTCACTGCCTCAGATACTATATAGCTTTCACTATCAGCAGAAGTGAATGAAAGCAGACCACGGAAGCCTTCACTGGACAGGATGTTTTATAAATACCTAAGTGCGATTAAAAAGTCTGCTATAAATAGTCCAACAGCTTTTACACTAAGGTGCCAGCTAAAGGGCATCTGAAGGATATAATAGAAAGGAAACTTAGCTGAAAAATATTTTATATGTGTCTTTCAACCTTACATTACTTTAAATCAGTTTTAAACATCTATAGGATATGTTATATCCCTAGCAATCTAAGTCAATTCCAGGTTCTACAATATAATGCTCTAGGGGGCACAGGAGTACTGCAAATGCACTGTCTACCTCCCCTTTCACACCTAAGGGTACACCCAATAGTCATGTTATGGCTAAGAAAGCAAGAGGTGAGAAGATAATGTATCATCAAATTAGGTCATCCTTAGCTATGACCCTTGAAATTAGTTCTTTCTTTGTATCAGCAATTATAAGTCATAGGTGGAGGCTGTAGCAGTGCTTAAAGTTGAGGTTGCTGGTTGCATTCCATTGGAAAAAAATGCTTTTGAGCAATTTTAAGTATATGAGATATAGTAATTTAAACTGAAATTTGATGTGCTGTGTACCTGCCTGAAATTTGGAGTTCATGAATTAAGCTAAAATATCTGATAATTCCATTCTCAGAAATAATGGAGGGAAAAGTTGTTGTGGTCTGTTAAACATTTCTGCCATGTATGGCATTGAAAAACAAAAACACTTCTAGGCTCTGAAGTACAGACCTGCCTTTTGACAGATCAGTTGCATAATGGCAGGCAGTGGGGGATTTTTTTGATGACCTAGTAAACATTCAGCCCAGTTGTAAGTTTCTGACTAATGTTTTCACTTGCTCAGTAGAGATTTGGGTGTTTGTTACTGTGGCTGCTGAATTCTCTAGGGATTAAGCCACTCTGCCAAAGGTCCATGTCCTCAGTGCTTCTCATGCCATGTTCCAGAGGAGCTCCTACCCGTCCTACCAGCCATCTTCCTACTGCTTTTGGATGGCTCTTACTTTTCTCCTAAGCGCTTGGTCTGCATAATGGAAAACTCAGAAGCAGTATGCCTGGAATGGAGGGGGAATATGGAGAAGGGGTTACTGGAGTTAGGAGGAGGGAAGTGCAGGTGCTAAGGTGCAGAAGAGGTGGATAGGGAGCTGGAATAGAATGGAGTGGAGTGGAGTGGAATAGAATAATTTCAGTTGGAATGATCAATGATCAGCTAGTCCAACTGTGAAGTGCAGATGTATAAGAGTAAAGGAGAGAAGATCCAGGAGGTAGAGGTGGGAGGTGAAAGGATGAAGTTTGACGATAAGGGTGGATTGCATAAGAGTGGTGGGAATAGCATGACCAAATCACTTAATGCAGCCTTTTCACTCATGTACGTTACTAGTGGCTCCCCCCTCCTTTTCCCTTTTTCCTCTTGATGTCCAGCTTGGTATCTGTGCTCTGGTTTGTGGAAATGCTGTGCACTCATAGCTGTAAGTTAATGGTAATTGTGCCTTAACTCATGTAATATTTTCTCTGAAAAAGTATAGGGAGATACAAGATTTTAGGGATTTACAAATTTGGCATGAAAAATAAGAAATAGTCTTAATTTTTCTGTACCTTTGGTCCTCAGATTTAGAAAGGGGATGACAATGACTAATGGAGTGAATGAAAATCTCATACATAGTCAAACAAAACCCAAACCTACTCAAGCAAAAAGCAAATCCACAAAACCAACTCTCCTCCTTCCTTCTTCCCTCCCTCCCAAAGCCCACAGTATTCACAGAGAAGCTGGCAATTTGTTATTCCTTCCTTACATCAACATATGTAAGAAATTTGAATTATTAAAATTGTTACTGTTCTTATGTTACTTCCTTATTGTAAGACTACAATGTTTTTTATTTCCAGTTCATTTTACTTGGTTGTGTTTCACAGACAGGGGTCATAATTCTTGTTTTTGTATTTGTCTTGTTGCAATATATTCATGATTGTTTAAAAAAACCCAACAAAACAAAGCAACAAAAGCTTTTCACTGTCTATTACCAACTAAATTGAATAGCTATGTTCCACAAGGTGGATATGCTCATTTCAGAAACAGAGCCTGAAGCATGTGTTCCTACAATTCTAGACTTAGATGCAGTAGCACCAGTAAGCACAAAAGCAAATCTGTCATAAAGGGTATTTTTTCCAATACTATCTTTATTGTTCTGAAGTTGAAGATTTCTAAACAGCCTTGAGCATTTAGAAGAGATTTGTTTTCTAGGTTTCTCCAGCCATCCTCATTGTGGAAGACCTGCTGAACAAGGATGGGGCATTGCTGCAATGTTCAATGTACAGTGGCTTTCAGTTTTTGTTGTCTTTTCTGCATCTGGTAAGTTTAAGTTAATGAGCAGTTCCTTTACCATTTAAAAATTTTCAACAAGTATGTTTTTTTCCACAATTGATGCAAATGAGTACAAGTGAACAAGATTATGACATCAGCACTTTTCCCAGAGCTCTTTATTACATCCTCTCTCAGACATGAAGTGGAAGTTGGACAAAAAGTTTTCAAGTCGATGTATATTTTATAACAACTTATTTCTGTTTTACAGAATGTACTTAGCTTTCTGGGACTTCTGTATTTTACTTATCTCTCCTATTGTAAGTTCAACTACTTTCAGCTTTGTCTTGTATAAGTCACCTCTGAGTATGTTTTTCACTCAAAGCATACATCAGAAAGAATGTAATTCTGCCAATTTTGCATTATACATAAGTAGTGAAAAGTGTTTTTTCTGTTTTGTTAAATTTGATGTACATGTTGCCACCACTGATGTCACAGTGTTTCTAGGTTTGGTAAGTATGTCTCTTCTCAGTGAGGCAGCACTAGCTGCTACTGAGTATCTGAGTATCAACCTGAAGCAATACATCCCACCTTGCAGCTTGACATATTCCATTTGCATTGACTTTACAAGAGCGGAAGCGATAGAGCCTAGTAACAGACCCAGAAAAGAGCAAAAAACCAAGACTGTTTCCTTCCTCTCCCTAGAAAAAAGCTGAACTTTTTTTTAACAGTTTCTGTCAAAATATTGAAAAATAATGCACTGCTCCCTTGTAATCAATAGCACTTTAAGCTTGTGCTTGCACTGTAAAATGAGGCATGGTTCACAAATGCCTAACCTGGTAGAACTGGCAGGCACGGTCTCTGCTAAGTCCAATACACAGCATGTTTATCACTCAGACTATGTTATCCAGCAACCTATCTGCTGCTAAGTCCAATACACAGCATGTTTATCACTCAGACTATGTTATCCAGCAACCTATCTGCTGCATTGCATGCAAACATCTTGGGGTCTGTGCTTCCAAACTTACTGTGAAATGCCTGAATTTGGATTCATCTGTGCCTTTTATGTACTCTGTGAAGTACCGAGTGCAAAGATGAGAGAGAGGCTATTGCTTCCATGCTCATTATTTGTGAGGACATTTGCTTATTATAGTCACAACACTTAGTGTTTTTGTATGCCAGAGCCCCTTGGGGCCAAGGTCTCTGTACACATAACTCTGCTGGATTTATTACACTTGTTTGAATCTGGGCCTTTCTCTGTTGCTGATGTTCCAGTTTCATGTTTCTTAATAGTATGAGGATAGTATCCTGCTTTTTTATCTTATTTCTGCTTTTAATTATTGCTCAAGACAGTTAGTCACCTTCCTACTTTAATAGAATAGATGTGAATGAATAGAATAGAGCTATAATATGATGATACGCTGTGGCCAGAATTCCATATAGGCTGTGTTGCAGTATAAAACTACAGCATTATATGAAGGCAGTATGGAGGTTCCTTGTTTTAAGAGAGAAAGAAGAGGCTAGCCATGACTGGGAGGAAGGTCAAGCAGCTTGGAAGAATTCAGCATTAGTCCACTCTCCTCTCTTGCCTCTTCCAGTTTCTGAAATTATCATAGAATGGTTTAGGCTGGAAAGGACCTTAAAGATCATCTAGTCCAACCCCCCCTGACATAGTCAGGGACACCTCCCACTAGACCAGGTTGTCCAAGGCCACGTCCAGCCTGGTCTTGAACACCTCCAGGGATGGGGCCTCAACAACCTCTCTGGGCAACCTGTTCCAGTGCTTCACCACCCTCAAAGTGAAAAACTTCTTCCTAATGTTTAATCTAAACCTGCCCTCTTCCAGTTTGAAGCCATTCCCCCTCGTCCTGTCACTACATGCCCTAGTAAAAAGTCCTTCCCCAGCTCTCCTGTAAGCCCCCTTTAGGTACTGGAAGGCCGCAATAAGATCTCCCTGGAGCCTTCTCTTCT
>VUYV01000020.1:424306-617705 GCA_008711295.1 Anarhynchus alexandrinus | reverse complement strand
GGGCTGCGATTGCACATTGCTGGCTCATGTTGAGCTTCTTGTCAATCAGCACACCCAGGTCCTTCTCCTCAGGGCTGCTCTCCAGCCATTCCCTGCTGAGCCTATATTTATGCTTGGGATTGCCCCGACCCAGATGTAGGACCTTGCGCTTTGAATTATGAAGAATACTTTGTAGTTCAGTTGAGATTGAATGCTATTTCAGTTTTCCTTTCCCTTTAATAATGTCAGCTGATCTTTGAAGATGTATCTTTGTCTCCAGCCTCCCAAGATAATTGGTTATAATCCAAAATAGCAAGGAAACATTTTATGATACTATGTTCGAAAAATAAAGTATGTTAGTTTATAAAGGATTCTAAGAATGCTGAGCTATCTAAACAGAGACGTTGGTACACATTAATTTTGCTTCTTTCTAACTAAATTGACCTACAGCTTTATAGTGTAAACTACGATGAATTAATTAGTGGGACAATGCCAAACCTGTTAGCTTGACAGAACAGTTGAGTTATTGTGCATATGGTTGAATCATGTTGGTAGAGTAGACTACCCACAATGCTTTGTATCACACCATAACTACTCTGGCTGTTTACTACCTTTGTGTTATCTTCACCAAGTGGCATCACTTCTTTGCAATACTGGCAACAGCCTGGCCAATTTGCATTTTCATATTTCTGGAGGTGTATGGTCCTGCATGATAGAATTGTTACAGCAGGGCTATATTTTGCATCATGCGGTTGCTTGGGTCCATATAGTCTGTACCACTGTAATAAACTGTTCTGTAACCATTACTAAACAGGTGTCTGAGAAGAGTCATTTCAGAGATGATATCCAGTGCAGAAATGAGATCAAATTGCTGAAATGAGTTTACAGAAGAGCTGAGGACTGAAACATAGTAGTGTGCTTGCCTTTTTCTCCTGCTGTCAAGAGTTGCAACAGATTTCTCCTTCCCCTAGGGTATTTCTCTGCTTCCCAGGAAGTACTGTGCTAAGTAACAAGGAGATTGCCAATCCTGAAACTCAGTGGAAATAGGAAGAAGATAAGATAAGAATACTTCTCAAAGCCAATATATATTTTTTGTTCTGACCCAGGACATGAAGATGCCTGAACGGTTACTGAACTTGCAGGTTCCTTGGATGAGTCTTCAGCTAGTGTGTCCTATTGTATTTTTGATTAAATTTTGCTATGAACAAGCATTGTTAATACTATGTCATATAGTGAGGTTTTACTTTGTTCTAGGTGTTCTATGAATACGGTCACTTGGGATGTATATCAGCTTCAGTGTTTTTAGGCTCTTAGTCACATAAAGGATGGGCCATCCTATTTTCCCTAGCTGTGTTTTCAAAGAAGCCCTGGAGGCTGTGTGTTCCAACTCCTCCGTTCTGCTGCAATGTGGGAGAGCCTTTGCAGTCAAAGGAATCTTTGAATCCTGGAAATAGAGTATGAATTGTGAGCAAGGTGGACATGTACTCCAGGACAGTCTTTCTCATTCCCCCTCCCTTTGTTTTTTGTTATGACCATATGTTGTTTCCTTCCGCAGTACTGTTCTGCTGTTGTGTGTTCATGTAATATAAACCCACTGTTACTGATCCTTGTAAAGGAGGCCCCAGGTCAAGTTTCCCACTTTTTCTCTTGTCTTTTGTTCAAATAATAAGTCTTTTTGAATTGCATATGTTTTCAAGTGATGACTTGACAATTTCATTTTTGCTGTATGTCTCCATTTAGTTAACACTTCTATGTCTCATCTGCTTCTGAACATTCACTCCTTATTTTGTACCACAGTTTGCACATGGTGTGTGGGAAATGAGAGAACTGAAAGCAAAAAATATAGCTGCAGTTTGGCATGAAGATTGACTTGTAAAGCAGCTTTTTCATTCATCCTTGCTTATGCAACAGTACTTCTCTAGTCCACTAGAAGAGTAGGAAACCAACCAAAGTAAAGTTAATGGCTTTTTCTGATAGCACATAGACTTCTGGGAGCAACAGCCCATCTTCCACACACACATTGACCTTCACCCTTGTGCAGTAAGCTGGTACCAAAGCCTGTGCAACATTTAATTTCTGTTGGAGCTAAGGGATTTGTGTCAACTTGAACAATTCTCACTGTAGTGAGTCACTACTCATGCATGCAGAACATCATGATCTTCCCCTTAAACTTTTATCCTGAACATACTATATCCATATGTTCTGTCGTAAGCAGGCAAGCTTTTGCGTTTCAGACAAGAGGAATGGTGAAATTAGCATGCTGTGTTTGAAGTTAGACTACATGATCTAATGACTCTGCCTGGCTTTAAATTTTATCAGCCTGTTGAAATACTTTTGCTTGAAATCAATGGGACTACTCATATGCTTAAATTTAAGCACCTGTATAAACATTTGTACGAGTCAGGATGTTATTCAGCACATAGTTATAAGCTGGGTTTTTTAGACATTATCAAAGAAATTATTTTTTAGCACTAACATTTCTGTTCTAAGTGTTGAGCAGCTGCTTCTTATTGTAGAATTGTTTTGATGCTGTCCAATATTGAACTTTGATAATGTGTTTTAGCTGGGTTTCTTTTTATGTTCCCTCTCCCTCAGTTCTGCTTTTTGAGTGAGACTACTGTAGACTGTACATGTGTTCCCAAAAAATCTTGCTTTGACTGCCCCAAACAGACACACTGGTACTTCTAAGTCTCTGCTCTTTAATGTTAGCGGGCTTGACTGTGACTTGGAGCACAAAGCTCCCTTGTAAGAGTAGCTGGTATAGCGGAATAGAGGCTTAGGGAGAAATTACGATATTTACAGTGGAGCAATTACATGAGGAATAATAAGTCCTACTAAACCTGAGCTAGCTTTGCATGAAAGCATGGCATGGTTTGTCTGTCACCCAAAGTGCATTATTTTTTAAGTCATGTGATTTTTCTTTAAGTCAGTCAGCTTTCCTGGAACTGGAAATCCACGCTCCCCACACAGTAGTGACAGTTGACTGAAGTATTTATTTGACAACCCTAGACTTCTTTATATCTCCTGGCAAAGTAATGTCAGGGCAGAAAGCGTGTGAACCTCCACTTCCTTCTGGTATATCAAATTCTCCTATTTAATTTTTAGCTTGGAGTCTTAATAATTGCAACCCTGTTAGTACTTGTGAACTCTCAAAAGTGTTTATATAAAAAGAATGTCCTGCAGAGTAGTTAGACCCTAGCAGGTAGTAGGGTTTTATAAGGTGCAGGAGTGTAAATTTCATTCTAAGAACTTCTGGAATGATTGTTTCTTCAGGACAAAACTCTCAGTTTGCAAACTTTGAACTCACAAACTTGTGAACTCTTGCAGTTTTGAAACAAATATTTTTATGTGTGTGGGTTTTTTTTCCCTAAAACTGCTACTTCTGCGCTTATGTAACTGTGTAAGGCAGTTTCTGTTTTTCAAACTAGGGTTACTAAATCTTGCAGTTACAGAGACAAGCTTGAAAACACTGGCCTTAAGTTCTTGAAGACAGAAAACCTAACAGTAATTTCTAAATAATTTTTTTTCTAAGACAATCTGATTTTTTTTGAAACAGCATAGTATGTTTTGAGCACCACTAGCCATACTGCTGACACATTTTCCCCAATTCTGAGTTGCTTTGAGCCTGTCATAGATGCTAAAATGGGAGAAAGGATTGAAGAAAGATTAGGGTAGCTTTGAGCTACTGTCATGTTCCCTATACAGTATACTGTAAGAAACAGAAACTAGTTGAGTGGAGTACGTTGTCCTTATCTTCAGAACAAAAAACTGTTCTCAGTGGCGTGAGCAACTCTCTTGCCTTCAGTGGGTTTGCATCTGTGCTTCTCATCAGAATTTGTTCTGTTAATTCTTCATTAAGTCTATAAATTTATTGAGTATTAATTATGCAATTCTAAGTACCATCTAGAATATCTTTTCTGCAGATAAATGCAAAAGTGCATCAGTACATTATTTTATCACCTCTTCCTGTATAATTACAATGTAGCTGGCTGATTTGCAAATGATCTCCGTACAGCTAAACAATGGTCTCTGTTTTTGTACGTTCATGCAGTGATACTGAGCTTTAAAATTACGTTGTGCTGAGTATTGCAGACCCGAATACATCTGAAGGATCCAGTGTTTGCTGTTCATTAGTATTGTAACAGCTGTGCAACTGACATCTCGTGGAAATGATTGCATTTGTTTAACAGCAGAAATTGCAATGTTCCATTGCTTGGATATTTATCTGCAGATTTGCCTCCATTCCTTCCCTCCGAGTTTTACAAATGCTTATCTAGTACAACAGTGGTTACACAGTTTAATCTTACAGTTTTTACAATTAAACCCTCTTTTTTGGTTTCTGCTCAGTCTTTGTGCAGGGGAAACAGTTACTGAAATTGAAAGCGAGGAATGTTACCTGAATAAGAGCATGCTATGCTAGTTACTCCAATTGCAGTCTAAAGAGCTTTCTCTTGCAAATATCTGTACAGACCTCTGTTTTTACTCCCATTACAGGTGTTCTGTTCTTCACAAGATCAGGTTTATAACCTCTTGGAAATGAGAATTACAGTAAATAACTGAGTACTTCGAAATGAGACAAAGAAAAGCCTGATCCTTTCTGTGAGCATTGACTAACATCTGCTTCATTGGAATTGCTGCTTGGCACCTCCCTGGATCAGATGTTCAGCTGACTGTTGCTGTTTACAACAGTCCTATCGCAGCTTTTCACCTACATGGATGACATCCTGCCTTGCTATCTTCACAATAACAGACTCTAAACATAATAGCATCCTATGGGGATACAGTAGAATAACAACACATCACACTTCCTTTTTACTCACCAGCAACTTTTTACAATAAACCACTAATCCTAAGCAACATCTGAATAACAAATGAATAATCTGAATGACGTATGCATAAGGGTAATGTGTTAATGCAAGTGATACTAATACAAAGGTTATTCTCATAGATGGTTCAAAGAAGATGAAAATCACAGGATGAAATCCTGAATCTAATATTCTACAGCTTCTATCCTCCTGCCTTCAAATCACAACAGCATTTCCTTTGTTAGAAAAACAACAGACATGTTGGAAATTGAAGAAATCAAACACAATCTTAAAATAATTTTTAATTTTTCCTTCTTAAAAGTCTGCCTTGTTGCTGCTAATTCAATGAATTAATACAGTCTGTACAACAGCATGTCTTAAAATGGAGCTTTTTACACATGCAGTCATGACAGTATAACTCTGTGTATGGTATCTGAAAATAAGCAGATTAAAAATTTCCCCTCGCATTCTACTGCCAGTTTAAATTAGACCTCAGAATGGTAACTACATGGTATTGCAATGAAAAACCACAATGAATAATATATATTGATATCTATATATAGTACATTTTTATATGTGCGTACACACACACACACACAAGTTACCTGCCATAATAAATTCTAAAAATACTAAATTCTGTGGAAACTTTCAGGTGCTTTAATTTTGGCTAAGTTCCTACCTTCAAATGTACCTCACGAATATAAGACTTAAATTCTCAAAAAGTTTCAATTATAAATTATATACATTTTGATATGTATTCTAAATTAACACATCTTGTATAAATATGTTTTACACATAGTTCTCCCGCCCTCTCTCTGTCTCTAAATCCATATATTTATCCTAATGCAGAGTTGACTTCATTATTTTTCTTTGGGGCATATAGTTACCATCAACATTGCTCTAGTACTTAATTGCAGATTATAAGATGAACATGACACAGGTGAGGAAAACAGCAAAGTTATCTGATGGATATATGGCACAGGCTTCATTTGCTTAAGGAGAGTTCTGAAGAATCTGTAATTGAATGCAGATTTCTTTATCTAAAAATCAGACATCCTGCCAGACTTTTATCTAAAAACCCAATACAGTTCCTTCTCCAAAGCTCATTCTGTTTTTATTTACCAGTGTGACCACATCTGAAAAGACAGAGAATGCAGCAAGTAGAAATGCCAGAAAGAGCCACTTACCTTAATTTGATGGGTATCTAACTTTCAGTGCTCTTTTTTTAAAGAGTTCTTCTCAGGGTGTTGAGATGCTGAGGTTATTTGCTGCCCGGCAGTGTCCTGTATATGACTTTCATGCTCAGCAGCCCTGGTAGGGCCCTGGAGAGAAAAGCAGGATTGTGCTCTGTTCACTCCCAACAACTTCACTGAGGCTGGGGCTCTTTTGAGCTCAATTAGTTCTAGATTGTTTGGCTAAATGGCAGCCACACTTCCTTCTATTCTTTCCCAACTTAGTTTTCCTGCCTCCAGTGGTGCTTTTTCCTTTCTTTGGACTATAAATAGGCCTGCCACAACACAGTCTATAGCAGTAAGGAAGGCAGGAAATGCATTTAAACAAAGGAAAAAGATCTTAGGGTTTTTTGCCCTCCCCTGCCAATATAAGTACAAGAATTTGATAAAGATTGCTCTGCAGACACAGTTCTCTTGTGTGAGGAAAACACTTGTTCAAAAACATGCTAGGATCTCATCTTTTGTACTCTACCAAAAAATGAGGAGACACAGTAGCGCTAGGCCTTTTGACCTTAGTCTCTTGAGTGATTATCACTTCCTTAATTATTTAATTTTGATTAAATTTTTGAAATTGTTTGAGACTGGAGAGTTGGAACAAAGATTTTCTTTGGCTAATAAAAAAGGACAAAGATGACCAACATGTTTTAGGATGACAAAATATGTGTTATGGGAGGTGCAGATCTTGCGTGCTTAAGAATGACGTTTAAAGTCTGTGAATCATCGTTTCATCTGAGTACTTTCTTCCTCAGTGAAACTTTGCAGCCTCAAGCCAGAGATTAAGAGGTTGGAAGCGTTTAAGCAAACTAAGTGCGTTTACATGCAGGGAATCAATGAGGGCAGCTGTGCAACTACAGCTCTTGAATAACAACTATGTTAAAATACTTAAATATGTTTTATTAATTAATTTGAGATAAAGAATTATTTGGATGGGGTTTTGGTCAGTTTTTTATCAGAAGCTTTCCAATTTTGATTATTTTCAGCTTAGTGGTTTTAAAAATACATACCAAGCTTCAAGGCCCTGTCAAGCTTAAAAACAAAATTAACCTTTTTCACATTATACTCCATTAAGATGATATATAGTACTGTACTTACTTGGCTCTTTATCTCTTCTCCCTCCTCCCACTTTCTGCTGTCTGAGGTTCATGCCTTTCCTTCAATTTATACGAATTAGGTAAATTGCTGTAAAAAGCTTTCTGCTGGTCTTTACAGTGGTAGTTTCATGTTAGACTAGCAGTGTGCTTATTGAAGATAGGTAAGACTGTAATGCATGGTTTGGGATTGGTGATAATTTTAGTGGGAAGGTAGAGAAAAGATAGATGTTGCTATGTGGACAAGTAATTTTTCTTCTGTTTAAGATTTGTGTGTGAAATATACCCACACTACTGAGAGTGGTGAGAGTTAAGGACCTGTGGCATTTGAAGAATTTGGACAACGTTAAACCTTTTGTTTCAGTCATATTATGTAGGCAATGATCATGACTGTTAGCTAGTATGGTGTTTTATATATGAATTTTCAAATGTGTGTTAGCTTTGGGTAGACTGGATGATGCCAGACCAGTTTATATAAAAATGAAGAGCATCTTCAGGAAAGTGCCTGCCTTGTTGAGAGCTTTGCAAAGATCCTGTTTCTCATGACAAGAATGTGATTGTTTATGAAAAAACAAGAGACATACAAGTGGTGGTGAATAAACATTTTTGTTGATTTCTTGAAAATTAATAATAACTCAAGACCAAGGTTTTCCTTGAAAGTACTTTTTTATAAAGTTAAACCAAAATGGAATGCTCCAAGTGAAACTCCTCTCAAAACCAATAATTTAATTTATAGAAGGACCGGAAAGTTACAATATTTATGATATTTTTTCTTGTGTTAATGTTGGTAATTAGCAGACAGGTTTAAAGTCTTAGAAAGGTGTCGATCTTCACAGATCACGTACTACAAATCTGACAAAGAGGAATAGAATTCTTTGTAGTAAACATTGGATCAAATGCTGACTTCAGCTGAAGCATGGAACCAATTTTAGCTGAGCAGATTCTGTCGTGGAGATGACTGAAAGCAAGCTGCAGTCTTTCTGGCTTTTTCAGACCTTAGACCAAGGCTGAAGGACTGGCAATGTGTAAAAGTTGTTGAATTCATTATTATGGAACAGCTGTGGAATAGGCCTAACTAACCCTGTTTCTGCAAAGTTGATCTCCACAATATAACGGCACGGAAATGAAAAGCTGCTTAGTGGTATTTCACTTGTGCATACCTTTATTCAAATGTAGTTTAGTTTAAATCTTAAATCCGCTCAATGAGTTGCTAGTGGTTACAGACTTGAATTTGCATCACACATTCTCTGTGCGCTGTGGTGCAGTTAGCACCAAGCACTGCCAGAGCCCTGGAGAGGCTTAGTCTTGAATAGCTGCTTGCCTTGTGTCAGCTCGGTGCCAGTAGAGCCCAATTGCAGGAGTCTGCTTGCACCGATTTTGCTGGTAGCCTTCCTTTCAAACATACACATCTTTTCTCAATGTCATTCAAAACAGCTCCAAACATTAAAAATAGAATGCAAAGTTAAAGCAGGATGTCTCTCTCCTGTCATTCCGATTGCACACTGGAAGAAATTCTCACCCAGTGTGCAAACTTTTTCACTCCCACTTTACCCTTGCAGCCTTGAGGAGAGTCTGTCTTGAGAGGCCTTCAGAGTTTCCACTTCAGTTTCCTTTGGGGGTCAGTCGTGTAGCTGGTGGAGCCACAAGAGAGCTATGAGCAGGGTGAGAAAGAGTTGCTGAAGGCAGATGCTTGTAAGGTGCAGTTAAATTTTTCTGTGTCAAAGCAGAAGGGATGTATTTTCTCTGACAGCCCCATGTTTACTCATCTTTCTTATGCATTAGCCTCTAGGACAAGCTGGCTGCACGAGCGGATGCCGAGTAACACTGTGGTGCCCAGAACTCATGGAGATGTTTTTGGTCTCCTGAAATTCAAAGCAACTTGTCTTCACAGTTCATTTACACTCTGTGCCCTGAAATAATGTGCATGTATGAAGGATGTAATTAAACTCTTTCTTTTCGGTGAGTTCCTGTATGCAGAGTCAGCTTGTTCGTGTAAAGAGAATTGTGAATTCTTCACCACAGAAAACTTAGACTGAGGTATCCTATGGCAGCATGACAAAACCACTGCTTTTTGCTGGACACCTCAAAGGTTTTGCTTTCTACCAATAAGCCACAAAACATGAATCTATATGCTTTGATATGGTTTACCCCCTAGTGCTGATTACTGACTTAGTTCTAGCTCTGCATCTGGCTAGAATGGAATTAGAATGGTAAAAATGGCATCCAAATTCCCGTGAAATTTGAATATGGAAGCTTTTCAGAACAGCTTCTAAAATAAAGAGCTGAACTACCTGAGCCTTCTCTGCTTTTTTGCTGCCTCTCCTGTGTGCTGCTGAGCAGTGTTGTGTTATGCTACTCTTTCCACTGACATCAGTGGGAATGGGTTTGACATAAAGTCAGCATGAGCAGGGTAGCACGCTCTGGTTTGTCATGCCTATAATTCATTAAGTAGCTTGAATTCTTTATAGTGTTTTTCCTGACCCTCTTCTCTCCTCGGTTGTCTCCTTTTTGCCTTCACATTTCATTGCCTCATGGAATATTTTGCAAGAAATTACATAATTTCCCTGGTAAAGCTCTACTGAGGAAGAAACAATAATAGGTTTTTATCTGGTATAGCTGTTGTTTAGTCTACCTGACTTAACACCATGGAAATGACTTGTCTCAGTAGTATTGAGTAAATTATAAGGACACAGACTTTCCTTTTGATTTCTGATCCTGTTAAACACAGATGGTCTTTCTGGACTGCAGTGCAGGCTGTGGGCCAGATCCTTAGTTTCTACAAATTGGTGTTGCTTCATCAACTTCAGTGGAGCGACACTGATTTGAGCTGTCTGGGGAATGTGGCCAATTGGTTTTAATGGATCTGTGCCAGTTTACAGCAGCTGAGGAGCTGTGAGTTTAAGGGCCTTTCTAATTGCAGCTTATATTCACTGTATAGAAAATGTATTGTTTTCCTCCTCTTGACCACTCAAGCAAATCATCAAAACACAGAAATATCCCAACAGATCTGCCACTTACAGTGATCTTAAAAAAAGAAGTCGGGGAAAACCGCAGGTTAGTCTCAAGCTGTGAGTCAAGATACACGTAGAAGATAATGTGCTGGTTATCTGCCCTGTGTGTTTGTGGCCTTGTGAGGTTAGCTCAGTTGTGGTCTGTAATCCCTCATCCCATAAACTATCTTTGTGTGTTTAAGATTGGCTGTGTGGTAATGAAGGGAGACCATGAATAGGAGTTTAATTTCTTTTTCACCATGCTTACCAAAACACAATGTATATGTTTTTCTCTGTACCTTAAACAAAGAACATGCATTAAACCTGATGGCAGCATAATAGTGAAGAATAAAGTTAAAGCTTCATTTACAAAATGTTAAAGTTCTTAAGGCCCAAACCTTCTGTATGTCCCCATCTTTTCCTTGTGATTGATTTCTGTGCAAACAGCTGGGAGTTTAAAGCTTTTAGGGAGGTGGTGACACCAGGAAACATTATCTCCATGGTATTGATGAGGAAATAGAGTAACTTGCCAAAGGTCTCACAGGAAGTAATACTTTTATCTGGAAAGATTACTCTGTTGGTTGTTTCTGCTTTTCATCTTCCCTCTCTCCCCTCGTATTTTACGTGTCTCCTATTCCCTTTTCAGTCACATCTTTGTATTCAAGGTTCTTTGCATTTTACTTCTGACCTGCTTAGGGTGTGCATAATTTAGTCTAGCAGAGTTGATCTTTGCTTCAGCCAGCTCATGATTTCGGCACTTCTAAAATTTTCTTGCAAGCACCCTTGTGTTTTCTCCCTGACTTGTGAGAAGCTGCTATAAACAACTGCAATATTACCTCACTGTTCTTCAGAACTGTCCTTTGTCCCACCATCCTCCAACAGTGTCAACACTGTTGCTGCAGGGTGGCAGGTACTGTTTGTTCCAGGAAGGTATAAGGGGCTACTTAAAATTTCAACAGGTTCTTTAACTTATCTCCAACAAGTTCTTCTTCTGGTGCTGCCCATCTTTGTGGGTGGCTTCTCTGCTCTCCTGGCTGCTCAGGATGCCATGTCAGAAGTCCCCATTCCTGACTGCATCCCCTTGTTCATACAGGGTGAGCAGCTGCTCTCACTATTACTACCATTATCTCATTATTTCCTTGTATAATTTTTCCACCTGTGTCCGCCTTATTTTCTCATTTTATACCTCTGTTGAGAGACAGCCTTTTTTACAGCACTTGGCACAACAAGGTGCCCATTTTTGATTCCCATGTACTATGATTCAGAGGTATTGGTAATTGATAGAAGACCTCAGGGGTTATAGTCCTGCACTTCAGCCTTTAGATGTTTGATCTTTTCTACTCTTGTATTTATTTTAATGTGTGTCTTTTAGAATTGACATTTCCAAGAAAAAAAAAAGTGAGGAAACATATAGAAGTGACAAATTGTTTCTTCCTTTGTGTATAATGTACTAATAAAAGAGCAATAATGTGTTTTACAGGTAATGCATCTCTAGCAAAAAGACTTCCCTACAGGAATCTGTTAACTTTTTCATGTTTGCTAGAAGCTGGGTGCACAACATTTTAGTTATCCCTCGTAGCAAGCTGTAGATTAGGAAAGAAAATATTTAAGAATGGCTAAAATCCCCCTGCTTTTTGTTAGGCTGATGGAGTTATGTTCTCATTTACAGTAGTTTCCCCTTGCTATAATTCATTGACCAAGATGAGTCACTTTCCCCATATGTCAGTGTGAATTTATTCTCCTGTCATTTCCTTTGCCACTGTTCCAAGGGGCTTCCATTTTCTGATGAAACATTTCTGGATTTCAAGGTGTTGCTTTCCTTTATCTGCCAGAACAGGGGAGATATAGACTAAGTTGTGCTAAACGCTGTTGTGTCAACTTATGGAAGACGCTGTAGTCCAAGTGCCTTTGCTGCCATTTGAGGTAGGGCAGTCTGTACTAAATGGCTATTTGGGTTATAGCTGCACATTTCTCTGTTGGAGTCTGTGACATATTGACAAACCTGTGCTCTTTTCCTGGAGCAGTGAATTGAACACCATAGATCATACCGGAACATGGATACCTTTTCTGGCACAGGCACTGGGAGGCGAGGTGACTGATTTGCCCTGCTGCAAGGTGACATCTCTTCAGTGTCAAATCTCTATTGCTTGCACCTGTCTTGAGAGCAGCTGACTGCCGCAGCCTCCTTTCCTAAGAGGAAGAGGAAGAGTTGCTCCCTCGTGGTTCCTGTCAGGTGCTGTGATGGCATGTCACCTCCTGGCTGACAGTAATTGGGCCTTTGAGAGGCTCCAGGGGACAGGAATAGCAGCATGCATAGTTAGACTCCCTCACCATTAGGTTTCTCCAGTGACTTCAAAGGGACAAGGATCACACAGTGGATATCTGTTTTGTTGAGTTGGGAAGATGAGTGTCTGTTTCTGGGTTTTTTTTTTTACCACTGCATTCCTAGGAATTGTTCCAGTGCAGTTAATGCTTTCCCTATCTCCTTGACCTGTATGTAGGAGCTAGCTTTACATGAGCTAGACCAGCTGCTCACAGCCTGGGGTAGGAATTTTGTTGTGCAGGGAGATTAAATAGTTTATTTCTCATGCATCAGGAAGAGTCTTCACAAGTGTTAGTCAGCTGGGCCTTTTAGGTGACAGCTTTTCCCTTAGGTGAATGGGTGTTTTAAAAATAGCCCTTGTTAGACTCTAATTGCTCTATGGGAACATTTAGACTTCTAGCATGCTGTTACTCTGATTTTGGGTTCAAACTTTTCGGTTGCTACTGTGTTCTTCTTTTTCTGAGGCTTCACATTTGACATTTCTCCCATTGCAGAAACACAGATTGTATCTTCTTGGAGTTGTTTAAGACCACTGTTGTGCTCTAGGAGTTGTGGATTGTCTTATCATTCCTTAAACGTGAACAATGTAGCACTTCAGATGCTGTGCTGACCTCTAGTGACAAAGGCAGGAGGAAAAAATATCTTTGCTGTTAAAACCTGTGAATGGCAGGCGTCCCCGGAGCTCTCCTCTTTTCTGCAGTTTTCAGCCCAAACAAATTATGAGGGCTTAATCTCTCCTACTGTATCTCCAGCTCTATGGTATTTGCTTATATTTCTGTCCAGCTGTTGAACAGCTGGTGCTGTATCCAGATCTTCTGCTGGTTGTGCAACAGGAGAATTCTATTAACTTTTATTAATATTTACTAATTATAAAATGAATACATTTTGCAGGCTGCTGATACTTCATCCCATTTATGATCCTACAATAAAATGCTTTATATAAAGGTAACTTAAACCCTAAACCCCAGAGTTTAAAAAGTTTGGTTTGACTCTTACTATTTGCCCTTAAATTACAAATACATTTTAGTTCATGTTTCATGTTGCCAGTAGGGGAGTTGGAAGGGTTGAGTGAGATACTTATTGGTTTGAAACATAGAAAAATTTTATAATTAGTAAATTTCTCTAGTGTTGCTAGTTCTCTTTCAAAAGGCTTTAAACACTTTATTCCTCCCAGTTTTGAGTTGTTTCATTTTCTGAAATTTTGAAGTGTTAGAAAATTGCGGTGGTTGTTTATATATTGTGAGCACAGTTACTCCCTGCGTGAGTCACTGGAGTCAGTGGAGTTGCACCAAAATTAGATGGGAAAATGTTAATATAGTGATATTAACATGTGCTGGCAATTGCACTTGTACAGAAGAATGAAGAGATTACAGTGGAAATCACAGAGAACTAAAACAAAGACATTAGAAGTATAAGGGAATCATAGTGAGAGAGAGCTGCTGCAGGCACCTTTTGTTTGGTCTGCCCTGGAGGCTGGTAGACCACGTGCAAGGAGCTTTTGCTCAAGGTCCTTGCCCTCGAGCCCTGTATGCTGCTGAGTCTCTTGGAGCTGTTTTGAATTAGGTGTTTAGACAGGGAAAATACCTATAGTGTGAGATTTTCCTAGACTATCTTCCTTGTGGTACACATTTGCAAGTGTTTTGTTAGGTCTAGTATGTGGTAGATGTAATGTTTTTAGCAAACACTCAAACATAAACCAAGTTTTGCTGGATGAAGTAAGGGCCAGCTTGGCTAAAAATAGTTATTGCTGCCTTCTGGAATAACCCAATACCAGAACTATTACCATATGTGAAATTAATATATATGTCTGGATGCACTATGTTTTGTTTCATTCAATAGTGAGACCCTCAAAAGCTCCCTATTATCTGCTTTGTTTTATAGTCAATGTACTGAAATGAACTAACATTGGAATGAGTAATATAGTTAATGTAGTTCCTTTCTTTTTTCTTTTCAGCTTAAGCGAATTTTAAAATAATCATTCTCTGCTTTTCTTTAGATTTTTGAAAAAATGACATCTAAGCATGAGTAAATATGAATGAAAATTCCTTGTTCGTTCAGCTCACTGTTGTGTACATCGGAGGATTTCCCTTTCCTGTTTTATTTTTGAAACTTCCTTATTCTATGTTTGCTATTCAGCTCAGTTTGGTGATGCTTCAGCCCAAAGAATGATACAGTCATTGCTAAAAGCATACTTGGAATTTCTTGCCTGTGGTAAAAGAAGGAAAATGAACATGTCACATCTCTCTGGGTAGTTTTGGGAAGAATACAACGTTGACTTGGTGGTGGTGCCTTCTATTTCTGTGAGGAGAGAAACCACTGTGACAGACGTGATCAGTTTTCCTCGGCGGAAGATTTTTCTAAGTACCGGAGAGTAGCTATCAGTTTCACCACATGCCAACTCTGTATTTAGAGACTGAAAAGTACTTTGTGGAGTCCAATGCCAATTAAAAGGAAGGAATGGATGCATAGGATGTTGAGGCTTTGGGTCATGAGCAAATGACGGTGTGCTGGAGGCAAAAAGCAGAAGCAGGACTGCAGTGAGGACTGGCCCTGGAAAGAGGTATTGAATGGGACAGAAAGTGGGGAATGCCCTTGTGGCCAGAGTTGAACTGCATGGCTGCCTGCAGCAGGAAAGGGAGGTGTGATTCCTGAGAATGGTGCCCACTCACAAAATGACAGGGACCATGTAGATGACAGAAAACTGAATTCAGTTTTAGGTGGGAAAAAACCTATATCTTGCTGGGGATTTTGGAACAGGTCCTACCCACTCTTCTGGGCAGTTACCTCCTGGATGACAAGTGGCAGAAATTAAACTTTTAATGTGAAAGAAATAAAAAATCTGCTTCGCTGTACTGAAAACTTTTCTGCCAGAGACATTCCTCATTAAACACACATGGTGGGCTTTTTCAAAAGCTTGGCACAGCCTTTGCTCTGTTCCCACTGGAATCCATGGAGGTGCCACAGGTTTCAGTAGGAGGAGAGCTAAATCAATATGGAGTGCTTTGGAAAAATGCAGCCTAGAATGGATCCTGGCAGCATGAGTAGATAGGGATTGGAGGTGATGCTGAAGTTGTCACGTAGAAATTTTCCATCCTGGCTAGCAGTATCCTCTCCATCCCCCTTGATTCAGAGCTAATGGAAAGCAGTGTGTGGCAAAGCATGACTTGAGGGGAAGGGAAAGCCAGTGTAGAAAGAAATAAGAATATCCTCATTTCCTCCCTCCTTTGTGTCTTTTGTTAGGATAAAAACTTTACTGCAGAACTTCCCTTCCACCTGAGGTTGCCACTTAACTCTTCAAGAACATACTGGTTGATAGCAAGCAACAGTGCACACTGTACATAATGCTCCTTCTGGATGGGATTCTCCTGAGACGGGCTGAGCAGATTGATGTTCTGTTTTCTCCAGAGAGAAAGACATGCTCCTGGCATGTGCTCAGGTGTGGGAGAAGAACGGGAAAGGGTCATGTCCCTTCTGTCAGGTTCTGCATCTCAAAAGTATAGGGAGCAGAGGCTGCTGTGTCAGGTCACAGCTTCCTCTCATGGAAAAATGTAGCTTGGAAGGGACCTCTGGAGGCCCCTAGTGCAGTCTCCTGCTACGGGCAGGACAAACTTCAAAGTTCAGTGAGATTGCTCAGTTGCTGAGGCACACACTATCTTCCCAGCCCTACAGCTTGAGAGGGAGAAGAGCAATCACAGGCCCCAGACACAGCTGGGATAAAACATGCAGCCTGAAGACTTCCATTAGGAGTCTCTGAGTCAAAATACATATCTGGTTATTCAGTGGTCTTGAAGGAAAGCTGACATGGCTGACATCCTGCATTTCTTTAGTTTACATCATTCTTTCCCCACCAGATAGTAAAATCACTTATTAATACAGGTTGTCACAGGATAATCCTATTTCTTTTTGATACATGGGCGCTCAAATGGTAAAGGTTGGTGGGGGTGGTATTGAGGTTCAAGATCTTTCACAGCTTGGTGTGCAAACACAGCCTGTGCCAGCTGTGGAGGTGATGCTCCAGGAGGGTTCAAATCTTCTAGTTCTCCTGCTGCTTGAGGTTATTCCTGCAGGTGAATGCAGTGACTGTAGCCCAGTCCTTGGCATTCTCCCAAAGAACGCTGTTACTCTCTCACAAGCTGACATCGTCACTCATTGTGAAGCCTTCAGCAAATGGGTGATTTTCCTCATTCACTCACTCTTAGTTATTCTGCTTCTCTTTTGGACACATCACTTAGCTTTCCTAGGTAAATTTCAGATCTTCTGATAGAAAAATCTATATAAATACCAAATAATGATCTCAGAAGTGAGCAGTAGCCTCTGTGACACCCAGCAATTCACCTCTTCTTTGCTTGAATTGCTACTTAATATCTCCCTTGGCCTGCTTGGTGTTAGCAGAGTCCCCAGCAAGTACAAACTACTTTTCAAAGTGGGTGGCATTATTAAAAGAAGAATACTGTAGTCTCTTCTAGAGGCAGCAGTGGGGTTTTTAAGTTTGCTGTACACTTTGAAGGAATGCACTGTGGTTCAATTGCTGGTCAGACCAGGCCTGTGACATGCTTTAATGGCATCTGTCACCTTTCCTTTTGAGAAGTTAGGAAAGAGTGCCAAAACCAGGAGCCCGTCTGCTCCCAGATGGACATCACTCAAGGGGCAGTGAGGAACCGAAAACTCAGATTCAAACCCCCATGAGGGTGAGGATCACTGGGAGCTAATAGGTCACGACAACCACTTTGGTGCCTTTAGTGTTTTAGGACTTCTTTTAGTCAGGAATTTCTTTGAGTGTGTCAGTTTATTTGAGTGGCTAATTTTTCACCAAATAGCATCCCAACATGAAAGTATCTATTCATATCAGATGTCTTTCTAGCTGAAATGTGTGTAACTGTAGTTCTGTAGTAACTTCACTCTCATTAACACAGCAGCATTATAAGGGACCTAGCAGAATTCAGTTCTACCATGTCAGCACAATTTTATTTTTTGTAGCAAGGAAATGGCTGGCTGAAAAAGGACTAATTTTTTCTCTAAAGGGTCCATATGGATGTAAAAAGTATTGGTGCCTTTTGGTATAAATTGTAATCAGTTCCAGACTCCGCTACACTCAGAAGCTTGAATCATGGAATTGTACGTGGTGGTTTCTGTATTTTTAGGGCTCTCACCTAAACCGCAGTTCTTGTAGCAAGTAAATGGCTACATCCATGGTGTCCAATCCCTCGTCTTAATGATGTTAAGAAAATGTTTGTTTAACTATGAATCAAAATTGTATTCCTAAGCCCTGCAGCTTTTCAGGTGAAATGACAGAAACAGCCTTGCTACACTGGGGCAAAGTAGGTGGGCTCCAGAGGCTGAGGTCAGATCGGCTGAATTTCACTTAATTCCTTCAATTGTGGTTCCTTTGTTAAAGCATTTCTGGAGGCCTAGAGCCAGGCAATGTGGAATACTAAGCCCTCAGATATAAGTGGAGTTTAGGCTGTTTGGGACTGCTTTTGGCTCCCTGTGTGTGCTTTAAGGCATATATTAGAGGTAAGAAGAGGCAAAAGGGAAAGGCAGAAGCATGCACAAAGTATGTTGTTTGCTTATGAAGTGCCTGTAATAGAAGAGTGCAGCTGTGATCAGAACATGACTACTGAATCAGAAGAATGTTTTCAAGCTCCATTTAGGGCTTGGGTCAACTGCTGCCCTCTTGAATCAGGCAGGGGAGATGGAAGGTGGCTGGACAAACCAAAACCTCTTTTGTAAATTGCTGGTAACAGAAATTGATAGGCCAAGAGGCGACTTAGGCTTAGGTTTGCTGCTTGGTTTGTTTTCTGTGGAACCAGAGCCAGTGTATGCCATCTCTCTGAACCTACTGGTAGTTCTAATCCCGTGACCAGTTTCAACCATGCGTGTAAGGGAAATGAGACGAAAAGGCCAGTACAATCTGAGGTCTGTGAAGTTTTATGAACAGCTTGAGACAAGTGATCCAACTAACCCTCCCTGCTGAAAGCATGGACAACATTTGGTTTGGCAGAAGTTGTGTCAATGCATGTGCATCCGTCACCCTGTCCTGGCAACCACAACTGCAGATGGGTGCTGCCTGTGCTTGTTCAGAGTAGCAGAGATGCAAGGAGCTGAAGCTGGAGTTAGCCTGCTGAGGAGAGAGATACAAAGAAAGGTTACAGGAATTCAGGCTTCATTTTAGTTGCGTTGCTCATGGAACAGCTTGGGTTTGGGTTGGTTATTTTGTCTGAAATAACACTAAGTAAGGGGGTCAGAGTGTATATTGTCTGAGAATGGCAAAGTCCCAAGCTATTCTGAACCTGTTGTTTTAAAAAGATGTAATAAATTAGCAAGGAGCCAATCTTGTGGCTCAGAATTACATGTTCAGTACAGTGTTTGTCACCAAGCGAAGACTTCTAAGGGTACTGAAGTTTGAGTGTTATTTCCTCAGCTCCCATACTAGGGTACTCCCAGGAAAAGTAGAGACTTGTACTGCCATTTTAACTCCCTAGCTAGTGAAGGATTGAAGGAGTACTGGGATGTTGAAAATCTGAGGCTGTGGTGCTGATTTCAACAGTAGCTTTGGGGCCTAGGCTGTCTTTCAGAGGTGACCACAGCCACCTTCTGAAGCAGGAGGCGGCTGTCTGGAGGTGGGAATGGGGGGAGCACTGTCTTGTCTGTGAATTTTCAGATAGCTGAAAGCAGACCAGAGCTTATCTTGAATCCAGTGAAAGGTTGTAACTGTGACTTTGTTTTTTATTAAGATCACAGAATTAACCTTAAACAGGACAACTAAGAGCTCTTTAGTTACAAAATTCCCCAGTAAGACCAGACCTTCCTTCCTTCCTCCTAACCATAGCAGGTAAGGAAGAATTAATATTTTTTTTGTAATTATAGACCAGCTGTAGTGTTTGTAATTCCAGCTTAATTCTAGAAAAGTCAAGGGAGTCGGGCACTTTACAAAGAGTCTCTTCCTTAAAGATCGCTCTCCCCACAGTTTTATTCAGAATTTTTTCTTGCATTTTAAGATAACATCAGATCTTAAAAATCTTCACTAGTCATAGTGTCAAATTTCAGCAGATAGAGAGGAGGTGGCCTGGGAAGGACAGATGCTCCTGCATGTTAACAGGCACTTGGGCTTTAATGAGATCTACTGAGTCCACAATACTGAAAGGAACACAGCTTCTGACATTTTTGGTTCAGTGGCAGGCTTAAATATTGGAAAAGAAATTTGATTCAGAACCAAAACAAGTATTTCTTTTTTTGGTGGAATGAGAAATAAAAATCTAATTTTCAGACAATCAGACCCAATTTAACCCACTTTTTAAAGTCTCATGTTATCCTTTTCCTTTTAATGCAGGGCAGGTCTAAAAGACACAGCAAAAATGTTTCATTTGGAAAATATAAAAAGGACCTTTTTCAGGATTTCCAAAGCAAACTCTTTCACTGTGAAGAAGGTCAAAGTGAAATATCTGTCAGTCTCCTAATCTCTTTCCCTCCTTCCACTGAAAAATAGAGCTGATGGGAAGGCACAGTTCATCAAGAAAAGGAAATTCTCCCCCTCCTCTTCACTACTTTCTGAAAACCAGGCCATCATATTGAAGAGCCTTATTTGCAGATTTAGCGGGAAACGTGCCTAAACCAGGAAAGAAGAAAAATTCCATGGGAATCAGCTTCCAAGGCAAACAATTTCTGTAGGTCTGTGTTTGAAATCTTCCCTCTGGAAGCCTAACTTTAGGCATCAACTAATTCAGATTCTGGGCTTATTAAAACAGCAGGAGAAGGAAAAACCAGCCTGACAACTCCCTATAACTATTGTAATGTAATTTAATTCTAGTACTGTAAACACCTGAGGGGTTGATTCTTGTAACATAAACACCAATAAAAAAATGCTTACAATTAGTAAATAGCTTTTTTTCTAAAAAAAGGTGATTTTATTGAGTTTTAATATACAGCTTTAATATGTTAGGGTAATCATACAAGATCTCTCTTGTGTTCAATTTACACATTACAATACAGACGTGAGCTAAAATCTTTTGTTTTAATGTACAAAAAGAATCCAATGTTGTCTACTAGCAGCTTTGAACTTGGCAAGAAAGGTTCTAAAGACTTTAAGTGCAGTAACAACCATACAGAATACAAAATGAATATAAAGACTTTTCGCCCAGGTATATAAACATTTGAAAACAAAGGGTGCCTGCTCCACAGGGCAGACAACTAGCAAATTAAAAAAAAGTCACTGACCAATGTTCCAGAGAAGGAGGAGCATTACCCTGTGTAACAGTTCTTACAAAATGGCCTAAGAATATTTGTATCTTAGAATTTGTACTGATCAGAAAAAAGGTCTGAAAAGAAACAGTAGGCAAGGAACTGAACAATCAAAAAATGACATAGTAATATAAAATATTTCCATCACTATTTAAATGCCAAATTAATCAAGCAATAGTAAAAAAAAAAAACCAAACCAAAAAACCAAAGCTCTTCTGTTTAAAATAACAGCACTGTTTTTGCTTATTTTAAAAGACTTTTTTCTTATGAACACACTATATAGTTGATTGTTTTTTCATACAGAGTAATGTGTCCATTTAGTCTGTCACTTCAGTGAAGCTGATACGCAGCCAGCCTATCATGTCTCACCTTTGACACATTTTAATGCTTTTCTCCCCTTATGTTCGCTACTCCGGTGCCTTCTCTTCTCAAGTTAAATACTTTTCTTCCTTTTCTTTATACAGTGCAGAGTATATGGGCTTAGGATATTGAGATTTTCCTCTACTCCAGTTCACTGTCTAGTTCTGAGTTCAGTGGTGTGCAGTAGTTTGGCTTGTCTGAAGGTACGTATCCGGGGAGACACAAACACTTGTACGAACCTTCTGTGTTAATGCATTTGGCATTCTTGCAGAGAGACATCCTGTTGTTCAGCTCATTGCATTCATTCACATCTGCAAAAAGGGGACATCAAAACACATGCACTGAGGTCTGCTGTGTGGTAGAACTCATTTATTTCCAGCATTGTCAGGAGTAGAATATGCTGTATGGATACACTGAGAACTATACTTTTAGTTCAGATCAGGTGGAATTACGCTGGGTCAAAAGCTGTAACAGATGAGTATGTTACTGGGAAGAGGTGGAAGTTATCATAGGAAATCAACAGTGTATTAAATGGCCTTAAACTGTTAGGTCACCAAGTCCAAATTCAGTCTAAGCTGCAACCCAAAAATTTAATAACCACTTAGAGGTTTTTATGTGATGAATGAAAAGTGGCTTACAAGACAGAAGCTCCAAGTTCGTAGTATAATGTCTGTATTTTAAAAAATGAAATGCTTTAGGAGCTGTTGGTGTTGTCAACTAAATAGTTGTGAACAGCAAACTACCTGCATTCAATATTGTGCAGCATTGGCCTGAAATACACAGGAGCTACATCTTTTCTCACTAAGGAGGCCAGCTTGCCATAAAGTCCTAAAGATTACAAGGCGTGCAGGCAGCTTATCATGATACAGCTGGGAGACCTCAGCTGTGCATTATGAAGTGTCATGCTAAGCAAGGTCAGTAGAGACCTTAAACTGAAATACCCATGCGTGGTCCCTACTAGGCTTCTGCACTGAGGGATGTTGTTTTGCTTCATCTTCTCACTGACACTTGCCATTCCCATGTTTTGTTGTTTTAATTGAAAACATAATCACTTCATGTCCTAGTTAGTAGTTGTGCAGATTTACTAGTTTGAGAGGGAGAGGAATAGTCTGGCCTGTTGACTGTTGAAATCAGTAAGAATCGGGGGCCAAATCCCACCAAGTGGTTATCTGCTTATTTAGGTGATTCAGCCACTCTAAAAATCTGCTCCTAAAGTCACTCTCCTACTCTGGATCCATCTGACAGACTAATAGAAGAAGATGAAGTAATATGCTGTCCTTACCAACACAAGTCATTTTGGCCATGTCCAGATGATAACCATCAAAGCAGTCACAGGTGTAGCCTTCCTGGACTCTTACACATCGGCCATTTTCACATCCATTCAGAATACCACATTCCTCTGCTTGTAACTCCTCAAAGCTGTTCAGAAAACCTGGGTGGAGAAAGCATTGCAAACAATAAGTTATAGAGCTGTTGAATCAGTATACCCAAATGTATAGCGAGAGTCTGAAATCCTCTCAGAAGTTTACTGGAATGTGACTTGACTTTGCAGAAAATAGGTCAGCTTTAGCAGATCTGCACCATCTGGAGTTTTAAATGCACTAGAAAAGTGCTATGATATGTTTCATGATGAAAACTGAATAACATTGTGAAGTCTTAAGTTTTTAATTTGTATTAAAAATCTGTGATTTTTTTTTGTAAAGGAAAATGTATAATTTGACAGTATATTTTTTAAAGGATAAATCAGTGTTTTCTAAATCTCACCTTTTATTTGAATTTTTGTGTGTCAACCTTTATGGAAACAAAGATAAGAAGTGGTAGCGCAGTTTGAAGTAAAAGTTTCTTAAACAGTATTCTAGAGAAATAAGGTGTGTGTAGGGGGGAAGAGAGGCATTCTAATTTATCTAGAAGAAAACATATGTAAAAAAATAAATCAATCTCAACTGCCTTAAGGAAAGTAAGAAGAAATTGGAGACTGCTTTCCTGTTGTGGTTTTGGTTAACAACCCTTTGGCTGGTACTCCAGCGACTGGTGCCAGTACAAATACCTATAATCTACCAGTTGCTTCTTGTCATAAGTCTAGATGGTGAGTAGTCAAAGCTAAAGAGTTCTCTTTTGTATTCAGTGGTTTGTACAACGCCTTTTGTGCTCCCTGTCTTAGGGCTATTTTGACAGTTATGCTTTTATGTATAAGGAAGCATTTATATTTAAAAATTATTCGACATTTTTACATGTGCAGAGATTCTCTCTACGACTGAATTGCTCCTGTTAGTCCTGCACAAGTTTTTTCACTAGTTTTCTATTCATGGAGCAGTGATGTAACAGGACTGCAGATGGCAGCCCATCACATCAAAAAGACTTTTGAGGAAAAAATTAAGAACGTGAGAGTTGAAGGTTTACCAGCATAATGAATATATAGCATAGAAATGGAGGGGAAATCGGAGATGGAGTGGAATAGAGTAGGATACATCTCTGGCCCCTAGCATATAATTCATATAGCGACTCCATGAACAACCACCGGTTTATCTAAAACCTCTTTACTGATTTATATTGTTGCAACAGTTGTGGTATGTAGATTTGCAAAGCTACCTAGGAATATGAATTTCTCCCTTTCCTTGTGCTTGTTGTCTGTCTTTTTATATTTATTCCATCCTGTCTTGGCTCTTGAGGCCCTCTTTTCTCTTGTCCTGCTTTGCCCTACTCTGCCCTTTCTGCATCATCCCCCATTTAACATGTGTACTGTCATTTCCACTCCCCCTCTCTTTGACTACATACATTGTTTCTGTCCTGGATTTTCTCTAGTATGGTGGGATTCTTAGTGAGCATCATGGTGGTCAGTCATACACTCAGTAAATTCTAGAGACACTGAACATATAATGTGACATAAGTACTTGCTGACATATGCCATATCTCAAGAACATATACAATACATAGGATGTCCACAAGTGTACATTAAGTGGGGAAACATTACAATCTTTTCCATGAACCTAGAAAATCACATCTCAGTGCAATAGTACTGAGGATATTGAGCAGACTGCCATGATGTATGGTTACAATGTAGTAAGAAACTCGACCAATTTTCATTATGTTCTCATCTAATATGAGCTTGCACAGGGCTCATGAGGGTCCTTTGAAATGAAGATCTTTGCTAATTTAGAAAACAAACAGTGCCAAGAAAGGGAAAGGTGTCTCCCCCCGAGTACATAGATATTTTTTAAATAAAGAAAAGGCATAATTTGACACATAGAATATATGCATGTATATATGCATATACATATGTACACACATATATACATTTTTCTCTCTCCCTCTCTCTCATAAATACAGTATGTTGTAATTTTAACTAGCTAAAAAACTAAACTAGCTAAAAAATTAAAAAATATTTATCACTCACAGCAAATTCTACTTCACAAAATATTCTACTTCAAAACAGCTGGATGGGACCTGGGTTATAATTTTAATATGCGTAGTTGGTTCTGTAGAAGTTGATTATGCATAGGTGACAAATATTCTATTGAAGTACATGTCCTTGCCATGGGATGGGAGGTATTGTCATATTCCTCATACAGACCGCAGCAGGATTGTGACTTTGAAGTCTTAGATGCCCTAAACATATGGCAACTGTATCTGTCAGGGAACATGCCTCCAATCAGGACAGAGTCATGCAGCTGTGTGTTTTGGGGTTTCTTATGCATTTGCTTGCCACTGTATCCAATTCAGTGATAGGATGGGAGCAAGAGCCATGAGTTTTTAAGTCTCTGTCCCTAAGACTGTGGACTCAGCTGTAGATTCAGAACTGTCCACAATTTTATTATATTTATTCACCACTGGTTATAACACTTGAAGTGTTTCTTTCCGACTCAGTATTCTATCTACCACACTGGTTACCCAGTCATCTTTCTGGGCTTTTCATTGTGTTTGGTAGTTGTCATCTGTGTGACATTCCAATTAGACATCAACACTCAGTACTGTTTAATTAAAATGATCTGGATATAAAGAAATGAGACATGTTACAATTCTGTGTAGAGCTAGTAGCTCATTTAGATGCTAAATAGAAATGAACTCATTAACCTGATTTGTGTAGTTCTGTAAAAATTAAAGTGCAACGTGAGCAGGTGCAGCGCATCACCCTTCTAATAGTGTGCTGTAATCCTCCTGCCCTGTTTTGACCTATTACCGTTATTTTAAAAATAACTCCTTGTACAGGAGAAGCACTTTGGGAGAGCGTAGTGGCAACTTGTAGGCCATGTCTATAAAGCACTGGGAGTTACCAGTTCCTTCTGATACCTCCACTTTTTTTTCCTCTAAAACTGTGACGAAATCTGCTGGTCCTGTACAAGATGGCTGAGTTTGAGGAAGATGCTGAGATCTGTAAACATTCCTTTCCCACAAGTCTTAACAGTGAGCTGGGCCAGATCCATAAAGAACCCCGATATTCCTGAAGTGCAACTGAGATGCTGTATGCAATCCCTCACACCCTGCTTGGCAGGCCGTTCCATCTAGCCTGAAGGCTACATGCATGCATACTCTCTGATCATACTGTGCTGTACATTTTCTCTGTTGAGCGCGAACGCTGTGCATGCTCTCCATTTCCCCCATATAAATTCTGCTGGAAAATCATGGAAAGCTGGCGTGAAGGGATTTTTTTTTTTCTTTTAAACTAAATGCATTCTGAATAAATCTGTCCCATGTTCCAAAGGAAAATTAATTTGTGAGAAGGAAAACTGGCAATCCATTTGACCTTTAGCTGTAAATCTGTTGGTAAATACAAATTTAGTACACTTGGCACAAACCATTTCACTATATTAAAAATTATATTGTACTCTGAGCCCAACTGGACTCTTATACAACACTGGCTCTTGAACCAGAACACCTGACTGAAATCTAATGTCATAGGAATAACTAAAACATAAATAGGCCACATTACTCAGAAGCAAACAGAAGAATGAAGCCAGCTATAGGGAAATAATCCAAGTTACAACCCTCATTTCAAGTACTTTACATAACAGAGAAACTTGCTTACGGTCTTCAACAAAGTATGGATTAGTTTCTGGAGTGTAGTGCTCCTCGAAGTCAACCAAAGCATCTTGTCCATATGGCCGTCGAGATCCTGGAACAGGAATGTTGCACAGCTGGGCATAATCCTCTGAGGGGGGAAAGAAAATAGGATATAAAACTAATCACACTTGTAACACAGGCTGCATTACATTAGTCCCAGTGAGCTGTGGTTCATATTAGCTGGAAATAAACTTATCTTCCTAGAAATACCATAAATCTGCAATTTCCACAAAGCATTCTCTCTTCAAGAAGAATGTCATTAAAATGTTAACGAGCCAAATGCAGACTATTAAGTCATAATAGGGGTAACATCAGGGACAGATTTGAGTCAATAACTACAAAAAGTTATGGGTCAGGTTCTTCTGGCCTGCATGGGAAGCAAGAGCAGAGGGATGCTGTGTATCCTGCTGCAAATGCACCCCCCTCCAGCGCTAGCTATGCTTACACTCCTCATTCTGGTGGAACAAAGGCCACCCCAGACCATTGCGGCTGCTAGCAGAAGCCACCCCAAAGGAAGCAAACTAGAGCAGTTGGGGGCATATTTCTGGCACCGTCGGCCAACCTGCAGAAACCACAGAATGAAAAATCCTTCCAAAATAGCACACACTAATCTGAAAACTGTATCTTCAAGCCACAGGGTTAAGTATGAGTGCTGTTCAAAGTCTCCTTGGCTGTGAACCTTAAAGGACAAGGGGAAATGCACAGGAGATACAGTTACACCCTGATTTTCTGCCTCTCTGCAATAGCTAGACTACACAAATTGCAGCAGAGCAATGCAGCTCTTCATTTTAGGTGTCAGAGTCCATGTCTGAAATGCTGATGCAGAGTTTGATCTTTCATTTGATTTATTGTGTCACCTCTGTTTCCATTACGATTTACAAAATATATGCAAGACAATTTATTTGAAAATAGAAACATTGTTAAAATACAGCAATCCAGGTGCTCCTTTACTGTTGCTACAGACTATTTAGCATCTGTTTCTGTGAAGATTGCCTGGTGTTCTGAGAACCAGGCAGAGTAAGGACGGGAAAGAAAACCACCAAAAGAGAGAGAGGAAAAAAAGCCCTAAGCACATACAAAATCCAAGAATTGCAGATGGTTACAGAGCCAGAAACCTCATGCTGTGTAGAACTGTCCCAGACAGCAAATAGTTGGATAAATCCAGACTGCCTCTAGACAGTGCAGAGCACAGCTCCACTTGCTGCCCAGCATTGTCATTTTATTTTCACAGGTAGTATCTCCTCCACCTGGAACGGTTTTATTTTGTACTGAAAACAATGAAGTGTTCAAAAAGTCTGAATTCTGTGGTCAACAGCTTGGCTCCTTGAGAGCATAAGACTGTACAGTACAGGCAAAGCTTGTCTGTGCACATCGCAGAACTGTCACGGGTGCCAGTCCCAGTCTGCAGAATGAACTCCCAAATCACTGTAAATCTCACCACTTTCTGCTTCACGTGCAAGGGGATTTCCTCCCATGTGCATCCTCCAGAATCTATTATATACAGTAATAATTACATTCAAACAACCCTCTCCTCTCCCAGATGGAAAAGTACACTGCCCAATAGACACATCCTATGGCACATGAAACAAACCAGCATGAGAAAATAAATGGCATATAGCAAATATTATTTACAATGCACAGCTTCCCACTGAGATACCACGATAATGAGCATAGTTTTAAGAGCTGTCAGAGGTGTAGAAACACCCTATTCTCCCTTCCCCACATCTAACCCCAAATAACATGTGCGTATGGGGGCAGCCAGGTTACCATCTCAGACTAACTCCTTCATAGTTTTGTGTTGAGCTACTCATTATGCCCAAAGGCTCCAATACGTACACAGAGAAGAGCTGTAAAAGCACTTTCTCACAGATGCACACAAACGTTCTTGGCAAAGGAAATCTATGCTCTACCACAAAATACTAATGCATCTGGGCTGTGTGGAAGAAACCACCACACAAAACCAGTCAGTGAATGGCAAGGAGACAAGGCAAGCAGGTCTAAGGGATCACTGCTTCTTCCACATGGATGTAATCTGATGGAAATTATCGGACAGAACCTTGATGTTGGCTTCTAAGATTACTCAGTGCTAATTTTGCACTTAGTGATACCAATAGTAGAAATAATGTTTTTCTTCTGAAGGAAGCAGTTGGAACATTTGAAAATCCACAGAACTGGAGCCGTCATGTACATGAGAGTTTGGTAGTTTGAAGATTGTGCAAGATCGCACATTTGCCAATGCAAAGTTGTTTATTATCTAAAGAAGAATAAAGAAATGTTGACAATAGAAACTTGTTTCCTGCCACAGTGGTCCTTTGCCAATCAAGTTCTGGATGTCTGCATTTTTAGGTCTCATTATAAGTAAATTAGTGGTTACAAAATGATGAAGAGCTGTTTTAGGGCATACTGTAAACTTGGTATTTGTTACAAGGAGTTGTAACTACATCAAGGTCATCTACAAGGCTGTACATGTAACTGTAAGATTAACCTCCTGAAGTCTATTATGCTTAATTAACCATTTGTTAATAATCTCCAGTTTTTCAATAATGTATACATTATTTATACATAGAGCTTTAATACAAAAGCTGACAGAGCATTTAAATAGTCTTAAGTTACTAGAATGTATACACCTATCTCCTTATATATAATTTTTATCATTGTTTTGATACATACTGGAATTACGTACAATATTCTCTTAATACTGTATGTTCTATTTAGTTGTCCAGGTAGTGTAGACTTTATCTCTTGTCTTTTGTAATGTGTTGATTCAGTTATGAGGTGCTCAGGAGATAAACCCAAGGAGAGCAACAGCAACTCACTTAAGAAAACAACAGTAGAAATTCCAGACCAATAACAATGGCAAGTTATCTATGCCACCTTGCTGAGCTTGTCTTTTGTTTTCCAGGGAAGAAAAGGGTAGGCAGAGAGAAGAGTACAAAGAGTGAAAGGTTTTTGGGGGCACTTATTCTGGAAAGATTGCAAGAACCACATTTTGAAATAAAGTAAACTAGAGACTCGGATGCCTGAGCAAAATGAACCCATCTGAGTCTCACTCTGGAGGACAGAACAAGTTACGGCAAGACAGATGTGTACGTACAACTTCTGTTGTTTTAAACTTTTCCCCTTGCTATGCTATGTTCCTACAGTTCAAATTAAAAATACTCTTTTTCGGGTCACTGCGCTGGATGCTGTTCACAATTTTCCAAGGAAGGGAACTAAATGAAGACAGTGCTGTAAGATCTGCGGGTAAAAGCATGACTGGTGCACAAAAAGTTGCAGTAAGTATACAAATGAGAGAACAGCATGATATTGCCCCAGGGAGATGACAGTGGGAGACTTAGATCAAGAAGGCGGTAAGGGGGCAGAGAGCAAGGGAAAACCTGTAGCTACTCCTGAATGACAAGAACATTTTAGGTGTCACAGAAATTAATACTCACTTTCAAAATAATCTTTCATGTAAATTAAAAAAAACCCCAAACTTCATTTTCTGTAATTCACAACTAACGATAAAACCTTTTTCTATTTGGATTCACTTTCTCTGCTCGCTCATCTCCTGGCTGTGATCAGGGAAAATACAACTGCAGTTCAAGAGGGAAAAAAAGACTTGTGTTTTTAATATAATTTAGTCTACATTGCTCTCCATGTGTTTCTAAGTTTTTCTCTTCATTTCAACTTGCAAATGAAGCATTGAGACAGCTTGTTGTATAACTTAGGATAGCTATTATAAAAGGAAGCTGATGTATGCTTCCAAAAATGTAAAGGACATTTTTAAAGTCAGATGTGTGCACATAAAACAAGTGTGTTAGGGGATTACAGCTAGACGCACATGCATACTGGCACAGATGTTAGCCATAATTGGTGATGAAAGCTAGGCTGACAGAGACAACGCAACATAAATTGGATGGACTGACTGGCTTTTAGGTGCTTGTTAGCACAAGTGCAGCTGTGCAAATGTGCATCTAATTTGCATATACAGTTGTAACTGCACAAGACTGTGTGGGCAGTATTTGTATTCTCTAGTCAGAAAAAATACTCCATATTTCATGTATATAAAGCAAAACAATATATTAAAAAGCGCTTTTTCTAACATAGCCATGAAACAACTACACCACAGCCAATCCTATCTCCTGCCCATAAAGCAAGCCATATTTCTGGTTCCAGCTCCTCAGAATTGTCACCATCACACACACAAAAAGGAGCCAAAGCTATCAACACCAAGGCAGTTCCTTCAAATTATTTAAGAATGCAACAGTTTCACCATGGGAGAAATCACTGGAGAGGAGGACAAAGCCAAGAACGCATTTATTACATGTAATATATGTCCCTTCCCAACCAGAGGTTCTGGACATCAGTCTGAATTGGTTAAACTTATGCTCTCTCAGGAGATTGCATCATCTGTGAACCAAAGCTGAAGATATTTCTGCTCTACATTTAGATTGTGCTATTTGGCAGTTCAGATCATTTGACATCCTCCATGAACAAATGCCGAGGTTTGTCAGTGGACAGCATTCACATATATTCTACAACTCTTGGTGCTGAAGAAAAATGGAAGGGTACTAGTCTTAAAGGATTTTTTTCACTGAGTTAAGAAGGATATTCATACCCTTACATGGAGAGAACTCTAAATGAAATAACTGAGGAAAAGCTCACAGTGGATGTAAAACTTCTGTTAAAATTGAAGTAATTATCAACCTGATTATTTCAAAACCTTTTGGTAGTCACCTTTTGTTTCTCAAATGCTGCTCAAATTTCCTAAAACAATCTTCTCACTCCTACTACTTGACACAGATTGTTAGAAGTTGTAGTAAGAGTCAGGTTGTCCCTGCCACAAGCTTGCAAATGGCTTTCTGACTCCTTGCTGAGTCCCATGTGCACTTGGAATGTGAGGATCCGTGAGGAAAACTCTTCCAAGGCTATTCTGCAGGTCTTGCAAACTTCAGAAAAAGCACTGAAAATCTTCATCAACAGAAATGAAAGCAGCCAAAAATCTGCAGAACTGAGCATAAGACTTTGAATATTCAAGGCCAAGTCACTGTAATATTTGAGCCCAAAAGATAATCCATTTATCCAGAGTCCTTACCAGAAAGGAAGGAGGCACAATGCCATCCTAAATGGAAAGATAAACAATGGTCTCCAGAAAGGAATCTAGTGCCTCCCTGCTGATCTTTACCATCTCAAAAACGGACAGATGGAAACTCATCCTTTGCACACATCAGTTTTCCCTGTACTTCCAGATCTTCATGAGTGACATTAGCCAGAACTCGAAGGGAACACCATGTTTTCATAATATGGAAGCTCAGCCCAGAACTAAATCTTAATGTTTACAAAGGATGCAGAGTTCCTTGCAACAAAAATGCAATTCAAACAATCTGTCCCGCCAGAAGGGGTAGAATTCAACATCTACATGTAGGCATCTCCAAGGGTCTGCACCTGAATTAGTCACCCAGTGTCCCTTTATAGTCGATGGAAAGACATAACCACTTCTAGGACACTATCTCATCCTAAAGTAGATGTCTAGAAGAAGTCAGAAGAATCTGAATGCTTAGGGTGCCTATTTCTCTTTCCCGATGAAAGATGAAACTGGTAGGACCAGCACAGATGTGGATTTCTGTGTAAAAAAACCATGTGAAATTGACCAAGAGAAATCCTTCATGATACAATACCCCAGACAATTCATGTTACCCACTATCCTCAGTGTTCTCCTAGTCTGGGCTTTGCAAATGCTAACACGGAGATAAAGAGAAAGTTCAAGTACAATATGAGGCTTCAGCAGTTCTTTACACGACTCCTAGTCCCACAGAATACCAGTAACATCTGCTCACTAGAGTTCTACCATTGTCCTTTCTGCAGATCTTCTAAACTTAAAGTGGTTCCATAAAAGCCCACAAACTACTAGAATTTAAAACTTGCAGTAAAGGAGTACAAGGTATGTATAAGGTTGCACAAATAAGCAGGATGATAAACTGAATGCTGGTGTCCTTTACAGTTGCCTAAGAATGTGTTCATGACATTATCTTAATAGTCAGACTACCAAGAAGTTCTTAGTTATAGATGTAGTAATGTACCCCTATCGTCAATAAATAGTTATTAAAACATCTGTTAAAACTGCAAAATCCCAGTCCCACCTTACCCCCTTTTTCCCATATTAAAACTTCTCCAGGCAGCTACCTACAGGAGAAGGAGAAAGCACCCTCCTTAACAAAAGGGCATATCTTTAGTTCAGGGGCACCTAATTCCACCTTCCTAGCATCCTAAGGTGTTACTGAAGCAAAGGTGATAGTGCACTGCAATAACAAACTCCAAGACAGGTTTCCAAAGATCATTTTACAAATACAAAAATAGGCAGTCTCCCTAAATTAAACACTGACCCCAGCACACTACCTTACTCAACATTTTCTAGCTGTTTCGTTTATCTCCTCCCTTCAAATTTCCTGTACCCTGTAACAATACACCTTATCTAAAATCCACTCCAGTCCCATAAGGATCCCACAGGAGCTTCTGGAGGCTCGGCAGGTTTATAATTCAGGTGTTACATGTTCAGGTTATCATGAGATGTGCATTGCCTTATCTTAGAGTCCAGATTTTTTCAGTCTTGGCCAGTTGTGCCATTTCCTGGCATGGGTGCTTTGACCCAGCTGCTAAACCCATTGGTGCCTGTCCTGCTGCCAGTTACTACAGCATGGACTCTGGATGCAGACAGTTGGGTCTTATGGCACCAACAGTAAATTGACCAAAGAAGCAGAACTTCTGAAGGCAGGTTATCTGACAGGTGTTCTTTTTTGGGGGGGTTGGGTTCAATGAAAAAAGGATGTTTTGCTTTTGTTATCTAAAACAAAAGTATCCAATTTTCTAATTTTCCTCAATTGCAAATTATTGACAAACCTCAAATAACACAGAGGTTTCTTAAGGATAATTGCTAAAAGTACTTTGGGTAAGTACAGACTAACAACACAGTAAGCCCAAAGAGAACACATTTCAGTAGTTAACATTTTGGTATTGGATGCAATCTGGGAAAGCCTTTAACTGTGCTATACTATCATAACATCATAATGTTAGAACCAATGTAATTGAAAACAATCTGTCTTTGCTTCCTTCATTTAATGACAAGAAGGCCCGCCCCACAAAACCATTTGCACAAGATGTACTCAATCACATCACTACAGTTAATGTTTGCACTATTTTGATCAGGATTTTGAACGAGTATTTTGAGTTTGTTCCTTGATTTTGTCATCAAAATACTTATCAGTCTTACTGTTGGTAAGACATTGCTATTCAGTTGCAGTACTTCAACAGGTGCTACTTATTTTTGTCTCAGGCTCTGATGTTTAGTGTCATTTTCAGTGGGGTTTGTTTGATCAAGCACCCATTAGTAGTTTTTGGAAATCTTTGCAACTACGTAAACTTTGTTTTCATGCTGATGAAAGGCTGGATTTCCTTTTTCATTTATATGGATCAAATTCTTAAAAAAGTTCTCTATCTTCCCACTGGTTTTATGCTGGATGCTACTTAAACAGGACATTTAAATCTTGTAATGAAAAATGGAAGTGCTTTCAAGAAAAGCTGGGACGCAAAGGTTAGAGGTTATTTTTACTAAAGCGTGAATTTGTTTTAGAAGGAACTTGGAAATATATCACTTATGGTGGTAGGCCTGTATTTCACAGATTCACAGAATGGTAGGGGTTGGAAGGCACCAATCCCCTGCCAAAGCAGGTTCACCTATCACAGGTTGCACAGGAATGCATCCAGGAGGGTTTTGAATTTCTTCAGAGAAGGAGACTCCACAACCTCTCTGGGCAGCCTGTTCCAGTGCTCTGTCACCCTCAAAGTTAAGAAGTTTTTCCTCATGTTGAGATGGAATTTCCTGTGTTCCAGTTTGTGCCCGTTTCCCCCATGTCCTGTTGCTGGGCACCACTGAAAGGAGTCTAGCCCCATCCTCTTGACACCTGCCCTTTACATATTTATAAGCATTGACAAGAGCCTCTCTCAGTCTTCTCTTCTCCAGGCTAAACAGACCCAGGTCTCTCAGCCTTTCCTCATAAGAGAGGTGCTCCATTCCCTTGACCCTCTTTGTAGCTCTCCGCTGGACTCTGTCCAGCAGTTCCCTGTCCTTCTTGAACTGGGGGGGCCCAGAACTGGACGCAGTACTCCAGATGCTGCCTCACCAGGGCAGAGTAGAGGGGGAGGATGACCTCCCTCAACCTGCTGGCCATGCTCTTTTTAATGCACCCCACCCCCATTCCTTCTTTCTAAGGGCAGCATCTAGATCCTCAGATATAAGGGGAGTATAAACAAAGTAAAAGGAAAACACAGATCATTGAATGATCCGTTCTATGATCCAACCCATTTCACGGTGAAAGTCTTCCGGTGATAACACTTTTCACGTCCCCAGATATTCTTTAACATGTGCTACAAATCTTCAGAATGCCCCTAACTTGGGAAATAAGCAAACACCTTCAGTAGTAAATCTGGCCAACACAATACACAAGTATTTAAAAATGGAGAAATTCCAGGTTCCCCAGCCAGGACTTGAACCTGTGACCTGCTGGCCCAGAGGTGTGAAAGCACTCTCTCGAGCCAATGATATCACTTTAAATGTTACAAACTGAAGACATGTCAAATGAATCATTTATTCAGTTCAGTCAGCTTTGAATTTTTCTTGGTAAATGTTCCTGAAAACAGAGAAAGGCTTCCAGGTTTCTCTGTGTGTGTGTGTGTGCACATGTGTGTGAGGACACATGAGCATATACCACCTCCACTAAGAAATGTAAGCTTTTATGTTTGTTTTGACATAATAAAGATTCAATATGCTTTCATTTTTTTAACCATCTATGTTCCAATTTATAATGATAATTTAAAGTATTTGGGATCAAAGTATGCCTTGTAGTTTCAATTAAAGCAGATACTTTTCAATGCATATTAAACTTCACATAAAAATCATACGTCTGGAGGAAGAAAGAAGTTATGATCCAACATAATGCTCTTGAGATTTGACTGAGGGTCATCCAAGTGACATTTAGCATTATGTTGTCCATCAGGAACCTTTATGTCATTTTTTTAATGAATTTCTCAAGTTTCTTCATAAAGCTAGTTGGGATATGCACCCTGCTGTTGTTACAGGATTGCTGCTCCAAAATCCTGTGGTCCTCATGATCCAAATCCATCTAATTTCAAGCCTAAATATGTTCAGACTGAACTTCTTCCATTTTTATCCTCACATCAGCACTGTTATTTAATTTAAAAGCTTGTGGGAATCCTCCATGATCATGGTGTAGTGAAGAGTCTTACCGTTTGCAGCCTTTGTTCTGCATCTAGGTTTGGCTTTTTTCATCTTCCCTTGTAAGACAGGTTCTCCGTTCCCTGACCATCTTGGTGGTCCCTCTCTGTTCCTTTTCAGATGTATCCTGCTTTAAATGAACTAGCTAGAAATCTTCAGAAGCAAGTCTCATACCTACCTGAACCCTACCAGGAACAGATTTCGTTGCTTCTCTCAGGATTGCATGACACAGATGGGTCATTGTCACCATGTGATGAACTTTGTACAAAGAAAAACCCTATTATTCTGCTCTATCTTTCCACCTGAGGAGCTCCAGGTCATAGCAACAATTCTTGCTCTTGCCCTGTATTTGTTTTATGACTGCATTTCATTCCATTGCAATTGTTATTCTAGCAGGTGTTGTAATTCAGAGCCTGGGAATGTCCTCCTATAAGATTTGTTCTGACAAAGACATTTCAGAGATTTCCATATCTTATACATCAACCTGCTGTCATGCCCTGTTTTTCTTCTTCAGTCTCTTTCTGGGGTAAGCATCAGCCAGCAGTTACTCCAGCCAACATCATCAAAATCAGGCGCTTTTTTTTCAGTGACTGCACTTCCAAAGCAAACTCAAACATGTAAAGATACATAAGAACAGGTTCAGGGACCTTGCAAGTAAATTATAAAAACATAAAACCCAAGCAGACACAAACAACCACATGAATGCTTCAATGAGCTGCTCTATGTAGTTTTAACTCCAGGGTTCTTCCTACAAGTAAAACATGTACTGCTTTAGCCACAACATTATGGTTAGAGTAACACAAGCCCAAGTGAAAATCCAGGTATGATCTGAATAAAATGCTTTACTACATGGAAAACCATATTACTGAAAGACACATTTGTAGTAAGAAAGTTATATCCAAACTAGGCCTTGGAATAGTTTATATGGGGGAAGAAGTTGGTATGGTACCAGACTGTCTATACCAGGGCTGACATATCTCAGACACAGCATGACATACACCTATGCTGCTTCCACTGGTCTCTTCTCCATCTCCTACTCCCCAGAAATAAGTCTGTGTGTCAATGACAGCATTTCTCTCTCTATCCATTTAGCTTTTGTAGTCACCACAAGAAGCAGCTTATTGAAGTATCTTGGAACAATGTCTAATTTCTAAACATGTAAACGAAATATAGTCTTTTAAAAATATGACTCTCAGTGAGCTTTCTTTAACATTGTTATATTAAGTGCAAATTCTTCAGTCCTTATTGGTACTCCCTTTCCCTTATCTATCTTAAATTGCTGATCTATCCATTTCTGAGCATATAGACATATAACAACAACTCATTCTGTGATAGTGATTCTAAACCACAACTTACCAAATCCTTATCAAGCAAACACATCTAATTGCAGCCAGCCTGGCAGAATAGCACACTGAAAAATGCATCTGAATGTATAATACCAGCAACAAAAGTCCAAACCAGTTACATAGCCTGTTGAGTATCATGCGTGTGTGTTCACGTGAATTGCATCCATATTTTCATAGATGGTTTTTAATTTGTCAGTCGTGTTAAGGAACTCTGTTACCCTTAAAATGCCCTTCTGTTTCCACCAAGGTTCTAAATTGCCAATCACTGATGGTTCCACCTGAAGGAAACGGGTCCTGTAAGTGCCAAAATATAAAAGCTGCTACATTTTCAAAATCCAGACTGTAATGATTTCCCCTTAATCAATGAGAAAATTTTCCATTAGTTCTTGAAGGGTTAGATTTTTTTGTTCTTTCTTATGTTAGTAGCTGTAGTATAAATAAAAGGGATTAAAATGATTAAGTATTTCAGATTTCATTCCAAGAATTGACATGTATGTTTCCTTACCCGACTCTTTCATAGGACACAGTGCGCACTGCATGCCCCAGGCTTCACCATATAGGCAACAGCACTCAGTATATGTAGTCTGCTTTCCAACCAGGGGTCGACTACAAACAAAATCATCACTTAGATGCTGCCAGCAAAGATCCTGGTAGACCTCAGTTTCTTCAGTTTGTTCTGATGGAGAAGACAGTATTAGATCATTATTGCAGCACTGTTATTTAAAAAAGATACTCACATAATGCAGAATTTTCTAAACTTTGATTAGAAGAATAACCTAACTTAACAGACTTAGCTGAATACAAATTTAAAAATGGTCATGACTTCCAAGCTTAAGTCCCTGAGGCGGCTCACTCCTTGAGTGTTCAGCTCTGCAAAAATCTTAAAAGGTTCTGATTTGGCACTATTAGGCCAGTTTAAAAGCACATTGGGTTGGACACCCAAGAAATAAAACTTCCTAAATCAGTAGTCGTTGCTGAATGCTTCACACTGACTCAGCTCTGCTCTCATGGAAGTTAACAGAGCTTGACAAAAAACAGCGTTAGGACAGAGGTTTGGGGGAACTCCATCCATGGACTGAATCTTCAAAAGTTGTTATTTTGCTTTTCTTATATTGCCATCAATGGCAGCTGAAAAAAACTTTTACAGCTAGGGCAGAGCTGAACAAAAATTTTACATGAGCTCAATGGGAGACTGGACAAATACTTGGAAGAGAGTACCATTAAGTAAGCAGACAAACTACATCAGGCTCAGGAAATCCCCTGAGCTGAAAATAGCTGGAGGCTGAGAGAGTGCTGGAGAGGGTGAGGAGAAGTATTGTTTATCTGCTCGTCTGGTCTCTAGTCATCTCACTTACAGCTATTGTTAGAGACAGAATACTGCTGTGAACTACTGTCACATTCTTATGAACATTAACAAAAACATGTATTTTTGTTAAAGCTGGAATATTTCAGAGGCATACTAGTTCTGACAAAGACCTCAGCAGGAACAATTCCTAGTCCTAGCAATCTCTGATCACTGCTGATCAGAGGGAGAGGAACTGTAAACTTAATATTCTACTTGGAATGTACAATCCTCAGCACAATTGTTTTGTAAAGACATCTGCAAGGTTTTGATTTTGTTCCAACATAGAGTGAAAATTAAGTGTTGTCACAAAGCAAGGGTTTGTTTTGTCTGTGCGTATCTATTAACTGCATTTTTACTTAATGCATTGGTGAGTACAGAATTGAAACATAGCTCAAGAGTAAAATGGTGAGTTCTGAAAGTGCAAAGGTGATGAGAATTTAGATACCTATTCTACTAAGAGCTTGCTAGAACACACAGTGAAGAGCAGCAGTGGGTCTCTGCAACCAACTCCAAATTCTGCTGGCAGCAAAGGAACCAGCCTGCCCCCTCCTCCTCTGCGTTAGGGAGGACTTTGCCAGTAGTGATACCAGGCTTGAGCGCTTTGTACTGGGTGAGAAGGTCATTGCTGTATCAGCCCCAATGTTGCATGACAGAAGACCCTTTGGGCTTTTGCATTTTCTTCATATCCTAGATGAACCCAAAGGACAATCCTGCTCTTGGTTTGTTTAACTGAAGATTGAACAATAGAAGTGCTGTGGTTCTTTCACAGTTTCAGGCAAGAGGATGACCACATTACTCCTCAAAAGTGTCAGTCATAATTTGGAGTGACTAAAGCAGGCATTCAGTCTGTATTCTCATTTCCTTTCACAGAAGCATCTTAGGAACAGTCACTGCAAGTTGCAGGGACCAGAGGTCTGGATTTATGGCTATACAGTGCCAACATTAATCAAACCCATTGTAATGTTTCTTTCAAAGATGTGTGTGGCATAGACAAAGCTGGGCATACTGCATAATGCTCTGGATTTCTGAGACGTTTCTAAGAATCTCATAATATGTAACATTTTTTCTGAAGTCGGTGTCTACTGAAATTAAAAAACCATGCAAAAACCTTACTTTAATAGTGACGCTGCAGCCCACAGCTTGAAAATGTAAGCTCGACGTACCCTCAATATTAATCAATTGAAAGCACAGATACAATTTCAGCTATTTCTTCCTATATCCTGTGTATTCCCTGGTTTGTTAGAAGCAGTCAGTCACTCCGAACTGACTCTCCAGAGTTAGCCCACAGCCAAACCCCAGCCTTAGCAAGACAGCAAGCAGGCTGTGCCTCATTACCTACGAGGCTGGACAAGGCAGACACAGAGCTGGTGAATTGGGAGGCTGAAGACTCCCCCAGCCCAGGCCTACTCTCATTAATACTTCCAGCAATCTCCTGTCTGCATTGGCAAAGTGGAGTCCTGTGGAGTCCTACATCACGATGCCTTCTGGATCAACAGATGATGGTCCAAGCATTGCCTTACAAAATCCTCCAAAAGAGCAGGCTCATCCAAGCATGACCCAGTTTAAGCTTACTGGGGACTGTAGCCATGTCAGCACCACCTCACAGAGGTGTACTTATTTCAGTAATATGTATAATGGGTCATACCACTTGAATCTGCTGGTCTGATGCATCGCTTTTCTGTTGCGTCCAGAACCATTGGGTGTGTACAGAAACAGTTGTAAGATCCTTCTGTGTTAATGCACTGGCCATCAATACAGCTGTTTGGGTCCTGACATTCATCCGTGTCTTTAAAATGGAAGGAAATGTATCAAGGAGAGCCAGCACAAAGTAGTCTCATCGTGTTAATCCGTGTTTATATTTGCCTATATCAGGAGCAGATTTCCCTGCATGCCATCTGTTAATTACCACAAATACCAATTGCTGGCAGCAAAATCCTGCCTGTGCCCATGGAGGACAGACAGATCAGCAGGATGCTGACCTCTAATCCTCAAGTACTAGAGAGGATCTGGATGAGGAGGCTTGCTGGGAGGGTTGGAGTGCCAGGCATACCCTGCATCTGGCACAGCTGCAGCTGCTTCCCACGTTCCTATCCCTTTAGGAGAGTGCCAGCAGGCATTAGAGGTGGGCATACTCTCCGAGACTCTTCATGAACTGGTCAAGAGAAGGGATCACCTTATCTAGCCACAGTAGTTCTATTCCTTAGTTTGTCTTGGAGAGGAAAAGCAGAAATTTAGCTCAAAGGGAAGAGCAGGCCATTTTAGTTCAAATGAATTACATTAAATCCGCAAAACCCCCACCCTTTGTACAGAACAACCGTAGAATCCCAAGGTGAAACACTCTCCTACTGCGGTTGCAAAAATTACTTCCTTTCACTATACTATTCTGCACTTTATACATGGTTTTCTGCTTACGAAGCAAAAGCCAGCATCACAGTTACAAGTAATTTTCAGTTGAATACCAGAACCACAGGAGTACAAGGTTGTGCAGACTAAAATTGGCTTATCAATGACCTGAACTGTAATTTCACATTGCATATGAACTCCTCGTGGTCAATACCCATCTTTGAAAAAAAAAAAATATTTGTGTTAATTTGATTTATTATAGTAAAACCAGCACACTTCCCAAATGAAAGGTGAGCTTCAACATAAAGGCTTTCACTGCTCACCCCATGTACAAAGAACAGAAGGCTAAATTGTACCTTGGCAGAGCGAAGCAGCAGTGTGCATATGAGGGAGCCACCTCCAATCACTTTGTGCTGCCTGCATAAAGGCTGGTAGCAGCTCTAGACTATGCATTCAAAGGAGCACAAGGGGCTGTTTTGGAGATGCAAACTCCTGGGAGCAATTTGCTGAAAAAGGAAGCAAATAAAGCAAACCCTGCTCTACATGCCATCACCGCGTCAGCCAGAATTGCTGCCCAGCCAAGCAGAAGGGAAGGGAAATGACCCAATGCGTCTTAAAAAGCTGCTACAGGAGTTCGAAGACCCAGTGTTCCTCTCCTTGCTGGGAATACAGCAGTTCTGATGGGAATCCTGCCATACGAGTCTGCTTGTTTTGCCCATCTGCATACCATTATAGTGACAAGACCACTTTAAATAAACTTACCAAAGCACTGGAGCTTAACAGGGTCATAGTATGTGCCTTGTTTGCAGTAGCACTCGTAACCTGGCTGCGTATTCAAACAGAAGCCATTTTTACAGATTTCTTGTCCAAAGAGTTGGCATTCATCAGCATCTGGGGAGAAAACATTAAAGGCTGTGTTACCGTAATTATTATGAGGCCACGCAGAGGAGCAAGATGGAATAAAGCCTATACACTTCTCTGTTCAACCAAACTTCACTTTAAACAAAGGGCCCCAGGAGCACAGATATCCACAGGAAAAAAACCCACTAGTGTGGAAGAGGCTACGGTGTGCTTGTAGCCAGAATGGGAAAGGGAAAACTGGTGGACCGTGACTTTCCCTTTCGCTTGTCAGAATAAGTCCTGTGGCGTGCAGACTGGAAGGATCTGCAGCTCCCTTTCCTTTCCTTTGGTACCACATTGCTTAGCTTGCTTAGCTAAGCTTTGCTTAGCTCCAAGCAAAACAAATGAAGAATATGGCCTGCATTTTCCAATATAATTTGCTTTACCCAAGGGATTCCCACCATGGATCTAATTTAATTGCATCATCTAACTGCAAAACTAACTAAGCAGTTACGCTTATGGATGGACTTTGCGACTCCTCTCCTCTCCACACAGTCTGGTGACTGTGCTGTGCATGGCAGGGATTCTTCGTATCTGCACTGCTTGTGACTTTGTTTTTCAAAGCTATACACACAACTTCTGTGGAGACTTCCCACCAGGTAGGAACAATTGTGTCTGTTGCTAAATATAAGGCCGCAACTACTACAGACCTAGTGACAGCAGACAAAGAGAATCTACCACACCCTCAAATGAGGCTAAATGTTTTCAGGGAGGTTTCACAGAAAATATATGCCAGCTCATACATAGCTTTTCATAGCTGTACACATTTTTTCCCCAGTCTTGTATTTATGCATTTGTTACTTGTTGGACTTCCATTCACTTCCTTTTTTCCAACATACTTTTCATTTGCTAGACCTACCTAGAATAGTCTGTTAAAGCTAGGCTGGTATTAAAAATGGCAATAAAAAGCACAATGTAAAGTAGGTGATTCTCCTCTCCATACCAATTGTCTTAATCCACTGTCTTCTACAGATTTACTCCCCATTTACTCTGGGGCAACACAGACGTTAGCCCAAAGCTGTCATTTCCAGCTGTACAGCAGTTTTAAAGGCGGATTATTCAAATGATTACTTTTTCCAGAAGAACTGAAAGTGCTATAAAACTGTTTATTTTTACAGCCACTCTTCCAGCCACTAAGTGGCCTCAAACATTAAACGTTTTAAGTCTGACTGTTTAGCAGCAAGAACAATGCAAAGATTAATAAGAAATGTCATGTACATGTCTGTCTTTTTCCTGTGGAATGTGGATTTATGTCTGGGGAAACACGGGAAAGCCTGGGAGTAGAGTCAAGGAAGGCTAGCTGAGTATATTCACTTCTGACAGATAATTCCAGTCAAGAAAATAGGAGTTGCTCCTACAAGCAGAAGCTTGGGCACAAAAGCAACAGGAACGTATGAGTTAGTGTAACTCAGAAAGATCACATTACTAAAAGTACTTATCCCTTTATTGTTTGTCCTTTGTGCCATTCCTAAGGTTATTACAAAATAAACTTATTGAAAACAAAAAAAAGTCTTATTATGGCAAGGATTTGTGGAAGATATTTCCAGATGAACTATTTCCACACTTCGATATTTATGGCAGCTGGAGATATTATCAACCCTGAGGTAGCACAACAAAAACAATGCAGATTTTCCGAGACACATTTGGACGTACTGTGCACACAGCATGTCCCAAATTTACATTGCAAAGATATGCAGAAGTCTTAGATCTGCAAAGATAAACAACACACTTAAACAATCCCTGAACAATAATACTCTCAGAGAGTATTAGCTCCTTTAAGATGAGCTCTGTGGCAGTGTTCTGACTTGTCTTGATGTAAACTGTCAGTCTGTTCAACACTGGTCCCTGCTACCATCAGTCTCGGGTCTGGATTCACCCCATGGCAATTTGTTCTTTACTTCAAGTTGGTGGACAAAGCAACACCTCCAGGAAGTTTTACGTGGGGTACCCCATTTAAACATCCACATTAGTTTGAATGTGGGTATTAGTGCCTCATAACTTTTAGTATCTTTTCCATGTCCCATGTACTTTCCAGTTGCAAACAAAAACCTGCTGAGGATAACACAAAAAAATATTAGTAGGACAGAGTACTGAACTCAACCATGGTCTACTCACTAACTTGACAGGAAAACGGACCAAGTAGCATCCTACTCAGTGAGGAAGGATAGTTTGAAAGAGTACACATAACAATCATTAGGAAAAAACCCAGAAATATTTCAAGTCCCACCAATTTTTGTCATCTCTCAGAATTAGGTCTGACAGATTAGTGATTTAGCTAGAAGCAGCTCTGACAAATGCATATCTATCAGCCATGTGATACTACGCCTCTATTAAGGTCTTTAAAAAATAGTAAATTTTACTGCATTTTTATGTGAACACACAGTGCTTTCTACATTTAGTTCTTGATTTAGAAACCAATAATTCCAGTAATAAAAAAAATAATATATAAAATGTGTGCTTTTCTAAAGATCCTGTAACTGCTATGGAACCCAAAGATAATATGTTGACTTCATTTTAACTAACACAAATGCAGTGTGTTTATGCCAAGGAAATTAATCTCACAGATTATTAATACCGATGGCTACTTCTCAAACTTGAAAAGGAATTTCACTGATCTCACTTTTCCTTCTTAGTGATGCCAACTCCCTCCTGCCCACAGCCTCCTTCTGTCACTCATATTTCTCTACAATCTTTTGTTCAAGAATTACTTCATGAAGTTCTGTAATGAAAATATCGTTGCTGAACTTCTCTTTGGTTTTTATATTCATTCTCACTTGTAGGTCTAATGTTTAGCAGAACTTTTCTTCTCTCTCCCAGCTCCCCATACATTTATTTACAAATTTAAGGTGGCTTTGTATTTCATACGTAAATGACTATTTGAGGTTTGTGGTCTCAACACATATAGTGCTTAGTATAAATTAAACCAGAATATTACAGAGACTGTATAATTGACATTCTTCATCTGTCAAATGATGATTTTCAGTAATGTTTCATATCACAAGCTGCTTTTGTCACCTAATAAAATTTGAATTAGTATGTTTACGTTGCTGGCTCACATTTCTAGTCATTCAGCTACCAGAACTTTGTATTAAACTTAATACAAGTCAGTACTGACCTTTGTAATTCTGAGCAAGAAGCCCGTAAGGTGATTCTCCAGAGGGAATGAAACCTTTTCCTTCAGGACACAAATCAGTAAATTCAGCTAGGGGAGAGAGAAAACAAAAAATTATGTTGTTAAGAAAAAGTTACTCATATATGTGTTACACATGTGTTTCAGGGTATTTTGAAAAATCTGAGGCAACGTTCTGCCTTACTCACATCTATCAGGCAAACATGCACAGCTTTAGGTAAAAAGGGGATGCTAACACTGCAGCCCAACTTTCCCCTGCTCTCAGTTTGCAGAGCTAACTTTGAAAAAACCTAGCTAGGGTACCCACAGCATCACAGAGCTCTGCGCAAACTAATTTCTCTTGCTACTTGGCAGGAGAATGTAGTCCTTACTGGGTTTCATGGTGCACTGCAGTTATAACAATACCAGTAGCCAAATTATCTTAATTAAAGCTAGCATGGGCCTCTCTGAGCTATATTGCAATCTGCAATCTAGACATACCCCAACTGAGATACAACCCCCTGTCCACATTCTTCAGTCCTTATAGAGGAAAAACACTAATTGACTGCAACAGGAGAACATGGTGTAGATTACAGAGAGAAATTATTTAAAGTGTCTTGGAGATTATACAGAATCAAATAAACCTATCCAAGCAGAGAGGCTCTTTTTATAATGCGTTTCATTTCAGTTTCACTGATTCTAAAGTATAGTTAAAACAGGAATTAAACATGATGATACATTTGTGTGAAAAGTAATCTTTAGTGTTTAATCTCAAAAAGTTTACACATGTTCTCTCTTACATGATTTCTTCCAGCTGGATTTTGAATTTCAGCCATCACTGTTTATGTTTCAAGTACCGTTTTCAATATTTGTGACAAATATCATATGGCTATGTTTTTCTAATTTAATATTTAGAGGTTAAACAGTGGTCTGCAGACAACATGATTAACTGAATTGTTCAGTAAGTAGCAAAATCACATAACAATGTCATAATATATATCAGTAATTCATAGTGATGTAGAAACAACATTACAAAGAGTATCTGCAGACTCAAAACCACTGTAATGCTTACCTTTGTTTTCCAGCTCGTGGGAAAAATCTAACGTCTTACCATAGCATCTGGAAAAAGCTTCTGTGAGAATCCATCTTTGTTTAAAATCAGTTGGAGATAATGCTGTTCAGCAACAGGCTGGTTTTATCCCTAGGGTAACTGCAGCGTAGCCAATGGATTTGCACCAGGTATGAATTATTCCTATTCACTTTTCCTCCATGGAACTCTCCCATGGGTAAGTCATGACTAAATACTACAGAATATGGAATTTAATGGGGCAGCCTTCTCTGAAGGCAAAGCATGCTACTGTTAACATAAGTACAATACTTCAAAAGTTTGCAAAGGGACAGAAGGCCTCCTCTTACCAGTTCCAAAGACAGGGCATGGGAAGATTTCACAGTTATCACCCCAGCCAGCACCCAAGGTACAGCAGCATTCTTGTTTGGTTACATTGGACGTAAGCACATTGTCACAGAAATTAGCATCGTTCAGATTGTAGTAGCACTCCTTCTTTCCATCTTCATGTTGATCAGCCTCTATTGGTAATTCTAAAGGCGAAAAGAAAACATAAATCATCTAAGATGACGTGTGAAATGAATCAGTTTTACAGGAGAATGAGGAGAGCCACAGTACCTCAATTTCAGCACATTGAAGAGCAGTATTGTCAGGCAGGAAAGAAAATGGTTAAGTACAACTTTTGGTTTAACTTTGTTGTTCATAGGAAGAATGGTGGAAGTTTATAACCTTCCTTTGACTTTTTCAGACCTGTTCTCCAACTTGGCCACAAAGGGATTCTTCACATTTGCACTTCTTTCATTTTTAAGCAATGCATGAACTACCTGCTCTCATGCTCAGCTATCTAACTACCATGCCCAACTACGGACATGGTGCTTTTCACCTGTGAATCTGGAAGCTCTTCACAGAGGTAAGCAAACATCATGACTTCCTTTTACTGATAAAGGAGCTAAGGCACAAACTGAAAAGGCCTGATTTTCAAAAGAATGCACATTTCCAGCCCCTTTTAATTTCACTAGGAAAAAAGCATGTTCCACACTTGAAAACCAGGCCCTTTATGATTTTTGTAAAAGTAACTGTCTGACTCCATAGTAAGCAGAGGAATATAATGCTGATATCGAGTTAACTAACTCTGTGCTTTACTTTAAAATAGGCATCCAGCCAAGAAGTCAGATTTTCTGCCTTTAACAGTTGAGTGGGTCCTCACACAATATTTCTAAAGACGGGAGGCAAAATGGTCTCTCCCATAGATCCAACAAAAAACCCTATTAATAGTTAAAGACCTTTCTAAAGCAACGCACTCCTAAAGTACACCAAGAAGGGAGTTTGAAAAGAAATACCTGGTCAAAGCTTCTGTGTTTGCAGAACTCTGTCTATCTAACCTTGCACTTCCACAAAAATTCTCATCAAGAGCTCAGAAGTGGGAACTGTCACATAAAAGTGGTACTCACACTTGATCAATATGAAAAACTTTTCACAGGCCATCCATAAGGTAACCAAGTTCTAAAATTACAAATGCTCACAGTTATTAATCAAAATCAAAACTTTGTTCAGATAAGATAGATAAATCTTGAGGTGACTAGTTTATTTCCTTTTCATCTTAGGAAATTCTTTATGCTTAGTATATGCTTAATGAATCTTTAATTTTTTTAATTCACAAAATCTACTAAAAATTATTGCATGTTAGCTGATTTTCCATTGTTTGAGATTACATTCATTTCTACTCAGGCCCTCGCACAACATGCCGAGCATGAGACATTTCTTAAGTAACGCGTGTATCCAGGCAGGAATCAAAACCTTATTTTATACGTGAGTGACAGTGCATTCAAAATACTAGAAGATTAGTAAGACCCAAAGAGTTGTGGGCAATAAACTACCTTTGTTTGCCTTGCAATTTTTTTTTTCAAGAAAAAGTTTAAGGCTGGCACCCTTACAAGTATCGGTGTACCTGTGAGAGCCACGTTCACTTGACCACCTCATCTGTCCGCCTCTCCCTCTGGTTGTCTCTTGGAGGTCAAGCTCAGCCTCTTAATGCCAGTTACAGGATGGATTTTCTTCTAGTCCCATCCACTTAAAATATAATGGCTGTGAGGTGGGAGCTTGAAGACAGTGATTGTCCAACAAATGCTGAAGGAATTAAATGAACTCCAGCTCTTGTTATCCCTCAAGCCTGTTGTCCATGTCCACCTACATTCCCCTAAGCAGATGGGGTAAGGCAACTTCACTGAGGATGCAAATACTAGATCTGTTTTGAGAAAAGAAGGTTTAAAAATGCCAGCATGGATTGCCTATTATTGCACTTTAATAGTATGAACGTGTGTCATAGTTCTTTTGGCTTCTAATTCCAAACAGACAATTGGATTTATTTCTGTTTTCCTCAGAAAAGTGACTATTTCTGTTCTGGGAGGTTGAGGGGCTGGCAGACACCTCTATTCAAATTTAGTACAATGTTGCCACCTACAAGGCAAACTTTCCTTTGCTGTTTCGCCAATATAAAGGAAACACCCAGCTGAATGCTTATTTCATCTTTGTTAGTTTAGCCTGTGGTTTCCCCTCATCAGATAATTACAATTTTCCATAATGTGCTGAATTTCATAAAGTGCAGCGGTTTTGCGGTATCAGCTGCTATCCAATAGGAACTACGTTCAGACTATCGTGTGTCACAGAAACGCAACTGAACTAAATCTGTTATTCCAAGGTGAGAGTGCGCTACTACAGCCACCAAATTATACATTTTCCTTGGCCATTTGCCATCTGTCTAACTGAATCAAGGCCAAATCTTCAACGGGAGAAAAAGCATGGCAGTTTTCACGCTGTTTACCAGAGAAAGAACACCAGAAGCTGCCCTGGGAGGAAGGGGAGACAATCTCTTCATGTCATTGTTTATTCCCATTTTACATATGATGTGTTGGTCTCTCCTCCCATTATCTGTTCAGCAGCTTAAAAGTCTGTTGTTTACACAGCTGTGACTGAGGGTTAGTCAAGCAGGCGTCATGAATGTTTGGAAAGCAAATGAGACACAAATCTTTTTCTTTTTTTTTTTTTGAAACAAAGACCAGTCTATGTCTCCAAGGTTTGTAATTTCTCTCTCGTACATTATTAACCATTTAGTAAACAGGTTGGTTTTGAAAGTGACTTCACTAGGTATGTTGACAAAATATGATAGGAAATAGATACTTTTTTTTTGGTAGCATTGTTGTTTCAGGTTTTTTGTTGTTAGAAAATGTAGACTATCTCGCTACCTAAGGCACTCTGGTAAAGCAACATAATTTTCAGGTCATTGATAGGACTGCTCTATTAACAGGCTGTAAGAGACATTTGGTATAGTTGCTGCTATATTGATCTCTGAAGTATTTATTGAAATAGATTTATATACCTTAGTGTGACCTTGATCAAACAATATGCTTTAGCAAAATGAGCTTTAGTGTTATAGGAGTGTTATAGTGTTATAGGAGTCAGTGGATAATCATGATATTAGCATTTACTTAGATGGCAGCATACACTTAAATATTTACCTAAATGGCCTATTAACAACTGAGATGTGAAAAAACCCCAAAGTATAGAACTGATGGGAATGTAAATACTGCTACATGATGATACCCTGTATCGTTTCCTCTTATTCACAGGTGGAATCAGTAAGGTGGTTGCTAAACTGAAGTCATCACTACAAGTTCATGACTTCTAAAACCCCAGCAAAGACCCTGATGACTCTGAGCGAACAGCTTGAGTAACACACTTTCAGAACCTGATTTTCAAAAAGAGTAAAATAGATTGGTATGTGTCTATCGTCAGGGTGCACTTGCTCAGATTTCTCAATTGGCTCCACATGTGGCAGGCTACAGCACCTAACGCGTGTGTGTGCAGTGTATATACATGTATGTGTGTATGTACAATTCAGGGATGAGTGCAAGATGACTGAAATTCAGATTGTTATTTGCCTTAGAAAAACGCATGCGTATTGCCATTAGAAAATAATACAAATATGAAGAGTTTCCTTTAAAGTCTTAATGTTTAGGAAACCCTTAAAGTTTAGGAAACTTAGAATTTGTCCTCAGGCACCAAATCCCTAGCCTTGAGAAAGCTTTTGTATCAGATTTATAAACTGTCACTTCGCATCCTCAATTTTTTTGTGCTAGTGGTTGGTTATATTGGGAGGGGGCATGATTTTATTTTAAATCAGTCTAGCAGGGACTCATGTTATAGAATCATAGAACAGTTTGGGTTAGAAGAGACCTTTAAAGGTCATCTAATCCAACCCCCCTGCAATGAGCAGGGACATCTTCAACTAGATCAGGTTGCTCAGAGCCCTGTCCAACCTGACCATGTATGGCCACGTATGACCACCAAAACTGTGATTTTTTTACTTGTAAGTCCTAGTAAATACTGTTAAATATTTTGCCATAAATAACCAATCATATTTCATGTAACCAGGAGAAAGCAATGTCTAAATCAGCTGTAGGTACCTAAGTGAGCCCTGGTACCTTAGTGGAGTTCTCTCACTGGAATTCTTTTTATTGGTTGAGCTGTAACCCAAACTTCTGACTGTACTGACCTTTGTATATGTAAGCCAGACTCCTGCTGATATGCTTATGTTTACACGCACACTTTTGTTTGCAATTCTCATTTTAAATTGTAGCTATTATAATCCTCAAATATATACTATCCTTTATAGCTTCTGGATTTAATGCAATGAGATATATTAGTAATACATAAGTACATATTAGTACTTTATATGCACACTAGAACATGCATTTTTCTTATGCAGAAACAAAACCATGTTAATAGGATTATTACTCAAACTGCATTCAGCTTGGTACTTGCTCGAAATTGATCATAAATGGCTTTATATACCTTGTTAAAAGAATAAATGAGAAGACTTTAAGCCAAACTAGGCATTTTTTTCTCTCTTAGGTACAAAGATGTATAACAGTAAAGTTTCATCTAATACAAAAGAGTGTTCTTTCCTCTTTTATGTTTTCATCCTTCTGGAGCATTTCCTAAGTTTTGTGAATGGCTGGGCCAAGAGGAGGAGAATAAGACAATCAAACCTTGCACAATTACTTTTGTTTTGATTTTGTTATTGGAATGTGACAATACGGGTTAGCATTCCTGACACGTACACGGAGAGGATAGTTTCAGGACATAGCTAGCCATAGATGAATTTACACCAAGTGAAATCTAAATAGAAGGAAGTCTCAAGAGCCCTAATGGCAAGTAAAGTGTGAACATGCAGCATATTCCACAAAGCTAACAGCCTTTAACCACATGCAAAAAAGTTCCCAAATTAAAGTAATGTTCAATCACTCTTCACCTATTTCCACTTGATAGGAGGTGGACAAACATTTCTTTATGCAGAAAAATACAAAGTGAGAAATAAGCAAAAGCTGAGTAAACCACACTGAACTATGGATATCTGCAACAGGATAATGCAGATTAGATTCTTTCTTTCTGAAAATAGGCATGATGCAAGCTAATGCTGACAGATGATGTCCACATGCACCGTAGGAGCTCTCAGAGCACCGTGCCTGACTTGATTATGTGGCTTGTCAAAGCCAGAGGATGCGTGGCTATTCCATCGCTCTTTGCAGGGAGATAGCATGCTACCCCTATATGATCATGCTGCAGTTGGTCTAGGGGGGAGGCCGAAGTACTCACTGTTGGGCAAACCAACATAGCTGTTACTGCTCATCCTGCAGTGAACACTTGGGGCTTATGCCACTTACAAAAGGGGAGGAAAAGACTGGTTTTGTTCCCTCTTCAGTTGACGGCTGCACAAGGGCCACCCACTGGTTCCCTGAACACAATAGGAACAAGCAAAGTGAGCAGATGTAGAAGAGTGAAGTGTGTATTGTCAGCTCCTGCAATGTCAAATCCAGAGGTGCATGGGGCAGTGTCACCACTTGGCAGGTCAGTCTCTGAGGTTTTAAGAAACAGAAGCCAACTGGTAAGAGGAAAAAAATCAAACCAGCAAGACTGCAGGATGTGCAGGAAAGCAATAATCCTTTTAAAGAACAACAGTACTTTCCTCCTTTTACTTTGGAAGAAAAGTAAGAGAATAAATAGTAAGATCTCTGTTCCTAGTATGCCACTTTTCCTTATTCTAGTTCAAGAGCATGTGATGTAAAGTACATCTCATTGGGTCCTAATTTGCATCTCTTCTGGTCTCCTATGCGAGATCTTCCTCTTTGATGACCTTATCAGAGAAGAGACGAAGGTGAAGCACATGTATTTTTAGAGCCTGATGAAAGCTGGAAGGGAAGGAAGAATGACTTCTTTCCAAACCGATCACAGAAAAGCTATGTTCACTGGAGTGGACAAAATAACAAAATGGAGTTAGTACTGAGAGTACTGTTCATCTGTTGACAGTACAATCAACCACACTGGGTTTTTAATCCCCTCCCTCCCCACTGGAACATCTGGGCATGTCCTTGAATGCTCCTTGGACTTGACTTCTTTTTACATGGGCTCAGGTCATCTGCTAATTTCTTTAGCTTTGGTTTTGTTTCAAAAAGTAGCTGAATTCTCCCAAGCACCACCTCCTCACAGTACCAAAACAAAGATGGCATTCACATCTCCTGCAAATCTTGATAATATAATTTAAACACTCTTCTTCCACAAATTCATGGAAGAATTTTAAATGCTGCTCCTTCAGTTATCACCAGTGGGTATATTTAAGCTAATCTGCTTTGTGGTGGAAAGGTACTGCAGCATTTTCCTTTGCAACCAGAAATGGAGGCTGTACCACTGGGCATTGCTCTGCTGCCTCAGCCATCTTACTTGTTTTCATTCCTCCTTCATAAAACAAGCTCCCGTAAGCCTGAATCTTTCTCACAACATTTTGCAAAGGTTTGTCAGTCAGTTGCTAATGATATTTCACAGGCAACTTCTTGAGTGCTGCTGAGTGCTACATTCAGTGATCCAAATACTTGTTACAATTAGGTCACAGATATTTCAACCTTGTTTACAAGTCTGAAAGACCAGAAGTGATAGGAGAAAATAGCCACAGCCTTGTAAGCCGTAGAGTCTGCATCCTGGCACTACAGCCAGTTATTCTAAAGCCTTCCAGAAGCTAGCTCAGCCTGCACTGTAACAACAAAATAAGAAGAATACCAAGGTTTGCATTCTGGAGGGGAAAAAAAGCTGTGCGAGTAAATCCTTTCATTTCTTGTACTCTGTTGCTCCTTATAGTCGGCTTGTTCCTTTCTCCAGAGTGGATCAGTGTAGAAATCTGGAGGCAACTTAAGAGTTCTAAACTCATTTTTAATGAGCGTATTTCCAGTAGTATTTGCAACACCTAAAACATCTGATAACAAAAGCTCACAAATCCAGTACGATGGACTACTAGGAAAAACAGGACAAAAGATGGAGTAAAACAGGCAAGGGCACTCAAAAAGGTACTCAAAGAGACTGACGACAATTCCGTTTTTTGGTTCTTTTTGCTTTCCCAACTACCTTTTCTGAGGACTTACATTCGTACTAGATAATGCTAAGAGGATGTTGCTCTGTAAAATTTTGGTTTTAATCATATGCTCCCTTAAACATTGTCCACTTAGTATGTAATGGAAGTTAGTAAAAATTTGAACAAAAAATAAAAGACCCAGACCATAGACTTGATTCCATATCACATTTCATTGTTACAGTACCGCAAACAAGAGATTGTTTACTCTTAACTGCTGTAACTGTTCATTATTACTGCCAAGGCTGTTGGCGTATAAAATTTAGAAGGTGTTTCTGCTATATATTCACTGCTAATGATTCACTGATAACATATTCCATCCTAAACACGCCTCTTCTCATGCACACACTTCCAAGAAGACAAAGTTTTAAGTTTTTCTGTTGTAGTTAAAGCAACACCAGCATTTTAACCAACTTTACCTTTCCATTAGTTACATATGCAGTGGAAATCATGCCAAGCATGCAACAATCCACTGACGTTTTACCTGGTGAGGTACGGAAGCGACACTGTCCGGTCATTGGATCATACTCCTGGTTTTCATCAGAGCACAGGCACAGGAAAGAACCATCGACGTTCTCACAGAGGGCTTCGCCACATACTCCACTCAGCATTTCACATTCATTCACATCTGCAGAAAAAAGCCAAAATATAAATAATTTCAGACCCATTACTGACAGTTTGTTCTTTTATCTCTTGTATCTGTGCCGATATTGTCTGCCAGATTACAGATGTGATCTCTGGGGAAGGATTAAAGACTCACTAATACCTAAGTGGATTCATAAACAAGTAGTCAGTCCTTTGAAACAAAGGCCTCTGAAAACCACAGTGCAGTTTGTAGACTATGGTGCTGCCTAGGTGCTGCTTGTAGACCAGAACACCAGCTTTCTTTTTTTCAGTTTTTTGGGGGATCTCTTTCTCATTTTTAAATACCCGCTTTTCTTTGTACCCTTTTCTTGGGATTTAAGATTCAGACTAATTTAATTTGTTTTCTTAAACACCTATTGTAATCAAACTTGTTCTCTTTATTATCAAACTTCCACTGAATTCAAGGAGCAAAATGAGTAGGTCAGTGCGATTCAGACTGCGCTATGAAAAGAGAATTCCCTTTTCTCTTCAAAATCCCATTTTCCTCGTGAACATCCACTGAACAGTGAATTCTCCAGCCACACTGCCACCACGTGCCTTTCATATGCACAGCCTCTCAGGCTGCTCTGGAACCCACGAGGGTTATGCCCAGGTCACCCCAGCAGGCCCCTGCCGAACAGTGCAGATTTCCTCTCCCTCAAAAACCCTACATATTTTAAAACTTGGTTTCCATATATCTGCTAACTAGTCTACCCTGAAATATTTTTTTTGTTTGGTGGGAGAGTTGTCTGCTGTTTAAACAAGGCTTACCAAATACTGTCAGAATCATTTAACTTTACTTTCTTTTCAGTTACGTATCACAGTTCAGACATTTCTATAATTAAGTGTGGTCTAAAGTGTAACTTGTGAGGCAATGTTTTGTCCTTTTTTTGTCTATTTTTATACAAATATGCGTTTTAACTTATGGTTTGGGTCAGCACTTTTAAAATGTACTTAGATTTTTCTTTATCTTTTTGCTGGATTCCTATCATAAGGAATAAGTCTTCTGTGGGGAACGTTGCCTGGTGAGGAACTAGAGACTTACCTTTTTCCTAGAATTGTTTTGGTAGATAACTGGCATCAACATTTCTACAAATATTGTATATTACATAGTGTATACAAGAAAAAAAATTAGGACATTATTTCATGGTGCAGAATCACTTCTCTGGCAACTCAAAATTAAATTTAGTTTCACACTAGCTTTTGCCTTTTTTTTTTTTCCTTTGCTTCATTTGTTTTCATCTATGAAAAGTCACTGTATGCAAAAATATACATTGGTATGTTGCAAACTAAGTGCCAAATGGCATAAAGAATTTTGTAATAGAAATTTTGTAATAGAACTATTTAATATATTAGAAAACACATACAAACACTTCTGTAAAACTTCTATATCCCCCTCTCTGTTATTCCATTTAGGTCCCTGTTCCTGGTAAATGTGTTTCATCCAGAGTCTGGCTTGAAGAAATTGCTTAATGAATACCTTTCCTTAATCTGGTATTAATTTTATATTAGAAACTTGTGCTGCCTCAGATGGTTCTCAAGTCCAACCATCACTATTAACAACAGATCTGGAAACCTATTACTCACAGGAGAAATGTGCAGTATTTACACATTTACAAAAATCTCATATCCCTTCTTAGTGATAGGTGTCTTTCCTGGAGCTCGAAGACAATATTAAAATCTGCTCAAATACTATGTGCCTAGGGAGGTGTGCCACCTAATTCAGACTGGCTGTACCACATGCCAGACGTTATTTCCTGTAGGGGGTGGTACAGAGTTCTGGTTATTTAGCTAAGAGACATTTAGCTAAGAGACTAAACAGATGTGGCATTTAAATAGGCTAACATATTAAATTGGATCTATTATGATTTCTATTTGTGAATGGTCCTGATGTGCAGAAATACTGGGTTTTCTTGGGTTTTTAAAGAGATAAAATGAATGGCTCAGCTTATTTGCTGTTGGTTTCCATTCAATCTCAGTAACATGTTCTCATTAAATCGATATACAGCTAAGTATCCATGTGGCACAAAGTTCAGCAAGTGAAGCACAGCTCAACCTTATTTTGCTAGCAAGTGATATAACTTTTAACAAAAATTTTTGTGAAGAAATGCATTTTGCTTTTATGCTGCTTCTTGCTCACTAGAACCTTGCTGGAATGACTACTTGCATCTAAGAACTCACCCGTACACCCTCGCCCATCCTGCGGGTCCTGATACCCTTGGTAACAGAGGCAGCGGTAGGAGCCGTCCATATTTTCACAGAAGCCATGACTGCCACATACTGTGCCATTCTCACATTCATCAACATCTGCAAGGAAGAATTTTAACATCAGACAGGCTGTGTGACAATCAAAGGCGGACATTCATGAAGGGTGCAGAAAAACAACAGATGGGCCAATTTTGCAAACAGATGCAGCGATGTCCCTCTATACACTGGGAAGGAAAACACAAAGTGCAAGACTAAAATGTAATGTAAGCACACATACAATTTAAGAAATTGTTTCAGTGCTAACTTCACAGGAAATATCTTATGTCAGACAACAGTTATGGTCAACTGGCTCCCATCTGTTTCAAACCTCCCAATCCATGATGCTACATACCACAGAATAAGACATAGTTTAAATATGACCATCTCTCTGACCTTCTTACAGATTCTGCCAGTGTAGAACAATCAGTCAACAACATGTGTGAAACTGAACCCCTGTGCCTACGAGAAAAGTTCAAGGGCATGGTTGCATCCATTGTGCAGAAGTGCTGCACAGATCTCATTCTGGCTCTCAGCACAGAAAAGAATTTCACGGTGTACGTATGTGTAAGCGGTAAATATCTGTGGACTGAGCCTTCTGGCTTTAATCCTGTAAGTTTACACATATGAATAATCTTACTCAGGTAGGCGAAGTAATTACAATGCTGCATGCTTTCTGTACTGGCCTTCATTTGTAGTTCCCGTTTGCGGTTTGCTGGCCTTACAAGTAAGAGTCACTGTATGAGTCTCTTCTTTGACTCAGCTGCCCATCAGCCTACAATGAAGCAGAGCCACTTGTGGCAGAATGTGGTTTATTTTTGTAAGTGTATTACAAGTGCTAGGAATGTGTTATTTTTATCTTCACTCAAAGACCTAAACCCAAGGCCCTGACCATTTGTGGTCATTAAAGATGTCATGGTGTGTTTTTCAGAAGGAAGAACTTAACTGAAACTGGGAACCTGCCAGGATACTAGGATTAGTACCTTATGCCTTCTAAATTCCTCTGCAGTTTGAAGAAGAGAAATTATTGCTATACTTCATTCCTAGAAACCATTATGACTGTTAAGTAAGGTTGCTGTCTGCTTGGAATTACCTTCTCTGCTGTACCTCAGGGGAAATGACATTTTAAATGATGAATAAAGTGATTAGCTTTTGATATATCTGAGTACTAGCTACTATCATTAATTCTGCGCATTAGATTAGACCTTCATGCGACAGAACCTACCATTATTCTACCTCCAGTGAAGGCCTTCGGGCACTCACTGAACTAAAGGGCTGGTGGGACCGAATCCTGCATTGCCACCGAGAGAGGGCTGCTCTGCACAGGTGAGCAGCACTGCTGCTTGGTGTCTTTCTGAAAGGAGAGAGTAGGGCTCAAACGCCATCCTGTCTACTCCTCCAGCTGTTCACAGCTACGTCAAACAAAGATGCACCTTGTTCTTCTCGTGACAGTGCTCACTAAGCAAGAACATTTTTACTGTTAAATTGTGTGTTACACTCAGCTGAATGCCAATTCTTGGTCTTTGAACCACGTGGTCACAGCTCCCCAAGCTACCCAAATTTGACCAGCACATCATTACCATCCACACATTCCCTAACAGGTTACTTGTCTTGCGTCCCTCTCGCTTCTCAGGTGCCCAAATTCATCCCCTAATGCTTCTGTCTGCCTCAGGGAGAGGTCTTTTGTGGTCTTGAAAAGCAGCCTTTCCTATTTGCTGTGGTTGGGGCTTGCACAGGTTTAGAACTGCATATAGATTTTTACGGTCAGAAGAGACTATCCACATCATGCAGCCTGGCCTCTTAAATAGGTTAAAAAACAGTCTCTGGCAAATTTTGTGAGTAAATTGTGGAATTCTAACATCTTTTCCAGAAAGGCATCTAATTTCACTTTAGGATGCTTAAGTGATGGAAAACTTACCTCTTCTCCTACTAAACATCCACTGGTTAACAACCTTCAACTAAAACATAAAATTCGTGCAAAAACTGTATGTACTACATACACTGAAATCTAGGAGACTTGAGTATAATTGATAATTTTTTTTAAAAAAAGTACTTGCAGATGGAACTGGCAGAATAATTTACTTGGTTTGTTGGTTTTGTCAATAAAGGCTTTACTGCTTTTTATATCTTGATTTATTAAACAAAGGAAAAATATTGAAGGAATTTATCTTAGAAAGGGCTATTTGTATTTGGCAGAGAATACAATAGCCACTATGTTTATTCTCAGGGAACTGAATATGAAAATTTGGGTGGTTTCTGCATACTGAACTTATTGAAATCTACCACAAACTCTCCCTAGTAGAATTAATTCAGCAATAAAAGTAGGCAATATGTATCTGTATTAAAGACACGGTCAAAGGTGAAAGGTCAAGTATTACCTTTGATACCCTTTCTTTTCCAGTCACCACAATGACAGAATTATAAAAAGATGAATATGGAGTTACTGGGAGAAAGAAACTACAAATTCCTTACGGTAGTCTTTTTTCTGGTCCCTCTTGCTGCTGTGCATTATACCTGTGTAACGTATCTTATTTTAATTTTTATTCTCATATGATCATCAGAGTTTCACATATTTGGTCAAAAGATCTGAATACTCTACATCTTATTCAGAAAATCCTGCTAAGTAAAGAAAGGGAATTCAAAATGAGTACACAATGGTGGATCGACAGCCAGGAATTTAAGACAACAGACAGTAACGCAGCGTTTGCATTTTCAGTGGCCAACTATAGTTTAAAAACAAAAGTTCCTGAGCCACAGGACGGTTACTCTGTTAAAACCTTAGACAGAAAAGACTACAACTGGGGATTTTAGAATTCCCTAAACTACAGTATTTCTCTTACTTAGTAGCTAAATGTTAAAGGAAACAGATAGGGGAATGGATCATGCAGCTGGTTCTCTAAAGGTAAACTAAGGTCATTGACTGAAAAGCTGCAGAAACAAAACTTGTGATTGTAGCAAGTGTCCTAATTTAGTATATAATACAGCCACAGAAGACAGTTTTGTTTTTAAAGAGTACACAGTCTGAACATGACTGAATCTTTCAGTGTATGGGAAATTACAGAGAAGGTCCAAGCACCAAATATTTTTCCTTGTCTAGACAGCTCACTCAAAGGACTCCTGTTTTACAGCCGGAAAGGGCATTTGTTTCTTTAATCACCCTGTAAAGCATGAGGCTTGTAATCGGTGATTCTTTTGCTATATGGAGACAAAGCAAGGGGAAAAACTAAATATGAAACTAATATACCCTATGTCTATACAGTGACTAAAGCAGTTCTCTGTAATTATGACCTGTTTTAGAATCCATGACTCAGTGCCGCCTGCTTTAATGAAAACTCCTTTGATCTGACATCAGCAGGATCTAAAGAAAGGCAAAACATGTGCGCTCAAGCACACTCCGGTTCAACACCGTGTTTCTGTTTTCTGCCAACCTGACCAAGACCCCAGGCATGGTATTTAAGTCTCAGTAAGTACTCGTACTTACTTACTCAGGAAGTACTTACTCGCGTAAGTAAATCTACTTACACGGCGGAGTGTCTGGAAGAGGAATCGATTCCTAGGACAGTTCTGTATTGTGCTTAGGGGAACAGAGCTCTGATTCTGAGACTTGCAGGGCTGCCCATAACACCCATACATAAAAATCATTGTCATGAAAAAATTAGAAAAATGAGTATTTGAAGAAAGACTTTGGCCACCTAGAGGCAACAATGCTGGATGGTGATTCCAACATTGTGATGGTATGGGTAAGAAAGAGATTCTTGTTTTCCCCTTTGTGTTCTTACTTCTCTAGCCAGCGTCTGGGTAAGAAGTCGTTGATGCCCTAAAACATGTCTATCAGCAAATGTGAGAAAGCCGGTGAAGTCTGTGATTATTCATTGTGAAACAAGGTGGTAGCTCACAGGGGCACACTCTGGAGATGCATAATTGAATCTGTGTTTGGCAGAAACATGAGCTTTCTTACTTCAGGATTTCAGCAGAGATTTGGTGAAGCTGTGAAGTTGTCTACTGCATAAAATTTACTCCATGTAACAGATAATACTTTGCCCCAAAAGGAGTCCTAGATTAACCATACCCTTTTCCTAAAACTGCCTTGTCTTCCCTACGTGGGCAGAATTAGGGTTGTGATGTGCAGGTACAGCAAACATCTACTCTCTTAAAATGTCTTTGGTGGCAGAGGGAACAGTTATGCACTGTTCACAGCTCTGCTATTTGTTTCCCTGATTTTCAGGCTTCTTGGGTATGCAGTTATCTTAAAATGACGGAAAATGTAGCATCTTTGTATACTGATTTGTAAATTAGTCTTTGATCACCGTGTGATCAAAGAGAGAATGATCTCCGTGCAAGCATCCAAAAGGCTCAGATGGGTGACTTATTCAGTGGACAAGGAAAGGAGAACAGAATACAAGACAGTAAATGAGGGGAAAGGAAGAAGCAGAAGCTGGAAAGCTCTGGTGGGATGTGTAAGTTTTTCTGGAGCGAATGCTGAGGCAGGCAGTGAAGCTTGGGGCTTGGAGCAAAGAGGGAAAAGTGAAGGAGCCACTAAGAGACATATGGGATTGGACACAGAGAGAGAAGAGGCACTTGGGGCACGGTATTGACTTCAGCATCAGAGAACCACCTCTGACTTGAGTTTTTGCCAAGACAGCTGACTAGCAGCCAACTGGGTAAAACACTGCCTTTACAGGAACCCCAGAGAGCTCAACAGGGAGCTAGGGAGCACTCCGAGAGCCTCCTGTTCAGAGAGCCTGGTGCAGCCAAATTGCTGAGCCTGGGGCCAGGCGGCAGTGGAATGTCACCGCTACAACAAAAGTTTGTCTACACCTTGGAAGAAGACACAGTCTCCACAGCTGTTCAGTTTACTTTGGCCAATGGCCATAAAAACTCCATACCAGAACTGAACCACATGGGGTTCTTAAATGTTTTATGTTGTTGTTGTTTCTGACTTTTCAAAAAAACCCCAAGTCAAACTCATACAAAACCAGTCTGGAGATATGGAAAATCTGCTCCCCAGGTACAGAGAGGCATCTGAATCCAGCAAAATTTCCTCAGGTTCTTTCTCTGATGGTATAAACAGTTATTCGCACTCACTTAACCAGAAGTAAATTCGCAGAGGCACCTAGCGTAAAGAACAGTAGCTCCTGCGGCTGGAAGCCACATCCTTTCTCAGTACCTGGAATGTCACACGTTCCTTTTGTTTCTGATGCTTTTGTTTTGTCTCGCCCTTTTTGCATGAAGCTGACGCCACTACAAATATTAACACTGACGCCATCAGTGCTTCCTTTAAATGATTTTTTTCAACTCTAGAATTGTTATTAAAATGACAGGCTGGAGAAACTAATCATGGTAGAAAAGGAGTGCTGCTGCTTAAGACGACTAGAAGTACCCTCGCTTCGCCAAGTTATTAAAATACTTTTCCAAGTGCTGAATATAAAGTCTGATCTGTATTCCATACACACCACCAATTACTTGTGAAGCACGCTCAACTGGTTTTGTACTTGTTGTTTTATTCTTCATTAAAAAGTTCCAAAACTACTCACAATCCTGGAAATAACATCTTGTGATTTCATCCTTTTCTATTTAGTAAAAGTTTGGCTTTTTTGTTCTAATGAAGATTAGCTTTGTAACTACTTCATCATATGTGATGGTAACCCTTCCCTGGGAACTGTGCTACTTTATCAATTGTCAGAGATGCAGGCAGAGGGGCTCATTGTTTCTGATACATCCCCTAAAATTAGTTGCCACTAACTCTCCCCTCCTCCCCCCCCCAGTTTTATTTCTATTCAGTTCTGCCTTTTTTAATTTCTGAGAGTTTGATTTCACAAGGTTAATAAGTGTTCTTCTAACTTTGGTTTGGAATAAAGTGTTTGGTTTCTGCTAAGAGCAGTCTGCATTCTTTTCTGACCGCTTTTTTTTTTTTTAAGCTATATTCAACAGTGAGGCAAAACACCTGCTACTACTTTTCTTGTAGAGGAATCAAAGATATTTAACCATATCCTTCCTAAACACTGGGTGAAATTTATACATGCTGCCAAAAGAGTCCATGAACGTGCTTTGGAATTATCCCTGTTACTTGAAATCACAAAATACCGCCTTGTCCATCAGTCACTGTAGTTATTCAGATTTGCTCTCTCTAGCCTACTTGACCAGGCTTTTGTCTTGGCAGTAGGAGAATGTTTCTTTCAACTTATGCCATGATTACAAAATAAAGTAAATGTTTAGAGAGGAAACAGCACCAAAAATACAGCAGGATTTTTTAAGTTATCAATAATAATTAAAGCAGAAATAGTGTGTTTGATGTCATGCTATATCTAAATATACAGCACTTATTCCCTTACATCAGCATAACTGTATTCCTGCCAATACTGTATTTCATTTCATTAGATATTGTATTACTCACTATATGGTAGGTTATATGCCAGCTCAAATAATAATGCTGTAATGCTCTTTTTCCTCTGGTAGAAGTAGGGGGAGTAAATGCAACAGTCAGCCAGAAGTTTCAATACACCTCCTCCACCGAAGGAAGAACCTTTTCACTATCCCAAAGTGAACTATGAGAAGAGCTGGCCCATGAAAATCAATCACACATGGATTTACTAGCCTATAATTGGGATAGAGAACAGCTTGCTTGCTTCTTGGATGCTTGACATCCACTACCCATAGGTTTTAACACCGAGCTATTATCTCCCCGGTGCTTCTCCTCTGCACGCATCCTGCCGAGCTGCTACCATATAACTTTTTCCCCTACTGAGTTATTACTTTTCCCACAAGGCTTCTTGTCTTGAATAGTCCTCTCATCCATAAGAAAAGCCATTCTTCATCCAGTTAGGGGAATTTTTGTTTTCTGTCAGCATCACTGACTACACTAAGCCACATTTCTTCTTCGTGTCATTGAGCACAAGTCTCCTATTTTAAATTCAATGCAGAAGAGCAGCATCACTACCTCTCCTGCTAGTGCGTGCATTCCATCAGCAGCAGGATATTTTCTCATGCTATAACAAAATAAAAACCCTAGTTACACCTAAATTCTATGCTCCCGGTTGATGTTTCTCACCAGTGTTATTACTGGAGCAGCTTTTAAAACCTTATATGAGAAATACCTAATAAGCATACCTGCACACACTTACAAAGAGTAAGCTGGCTTTAGCACTGTAAAGATCTAATTATCACAGAATGGTCAGGGTTGGAAGGGACCTCTGGAGATCATCTAGTCCAACCCCCCTGCCCGAGGAGGTTCACCTACAGCAGGTTGCACAGGATGGTGTCCTGCTATTTACTCCATTTCTGCTCTTTCAAAATGTCTGAGGTTCTGTCATAGATAGCATTTTACTACACTTTCTCACTAGAGTTACTTCTGTTGTACGGATGCTTCATCTGCATCTTTAAAAAAAAAAAAAATTTTGACAAGCAAGGTTCTGTTGTGTCACACACAGCAATGAGAACACTCAGGCAGCTCAGGCTTCCTGCTAACGCACTTAAGAATATTTAAACAAAATAATCCTAAAATTTTATGGCAGAAGGGCTACCCACTTGAAACTTAGCAGAAGCCTATGTTCCAAACTTGCTTTACATGCATTTTATATAGATTTATTCCTTCTGCCCTTGCTACAAGATAGAAATAACTTCCCATCTATGAATAGGTTTCATATTATGACAGATGTCCACTGGTTTCATATATCTTAACAAACGAATATCATTCCCTCCTTTGCCATCATTTGCCTTAGTAAGGTTAGTATTCCTCCTTTTTCACCAATTTCTTTTGTTCAAAAAAATATAATCCAATGTTAAGATAGCAAAATTATTAAAAATCAAGAAAAGTAAACCACGGCTTCTAACAAACATTAACTTCATTAGGTTGCTCATTTTGTACATTTCCTGTTTTACTTCTTATGATTCAAACAGCAACACAGCACACTGCGCATTTACAAGAAAAAGAACAAAGGGTCCTTAGGTGGCAGATTGCAGAGTTAATAGTGGTTTTGGGGTATTAGACCCGAACTGACTACTTTTCTCACCCAATTAATAACAGCAAATCAGTGGGAATGCATTATTGTGACTTGTCTCACCTTCACATGTTCGGCCATCTGTAGACACAGAAAAGCCCCGCTCACATATGCACTGGTAGGAACCAGCCGTGTTTAGACACTCCCCGTGAGGTGAACAGAGGTCAGATCTCTCACATTCGTTGATATCTGAAAACACAGAGACATTAACAGCTTTGCAAATCATCATACCTTTAATATTAAGCCTAAGTTCAATCAGTCTTAAAAGTAGCTTTTATTTCCACCAACTATACAAATAGCTATGTAAACGAAGCTCATTTTCCAGAGTAACCAAATCTTCTGGGATCATTCTTAAACTCTGTATAGGCATCAGTATGTTCTGCTGCATCATACTCTCTGCAGTGAGGATGAGCAGATGAGAGTGATTTGTGAGATATCAGTATAAGCTCCCTACTAGCCAACATTTCTTCTGTGTTAGGGGAATTCTCAGGTGGCTCCATCTCACTGCTGCTTGATTGCTGCATGCTGGTCAACTTGTGCATCTGGCTCCATGTGTTACCAGCAGGTCTGGAGTTGCATCCTTCCCAGTAAGTTGATTTTATATAATTTAAAGCCAAATGCTCTTTTTTGCTGATGGGGAATGGGAATGGTCCCAAAAGGCTGCTGTGTAAGAGTGTGTCATCATTGCTTTTCTTTTTTAACTTAGAAAGCATTTTTCAAACATTTTTCAAACCTACTTTTGAATCTGAAAAACAAGCATTTCTTTCTGATTGATGTCTCATCTTACCAACAAAACCTGCCATCAGAGCTTAAGGACTGCATTCATTCATTTAAGGAGGTACAACTTTCACATGAATTACCGTTGACATTGTAATTGTACTTTTGTATTTTGCTTTACGGAAACCTTTTAAGAAGTTTTCAATACCGCACTGAGATCAAACACAAATTTAGAAACAAAACTTACACTAGGCTCGTTCATCCATCATCACAGATACTAGAATTTCTTTTTCTTAACCATGTCTTTCATTGCTTACATTCTGGCCGTTGTTACAGCCATACAAAATGCATCGAAGTAGACGGTAATTTTAACAGAGTAGAGAAATCATGATTTCAGTACCATTATTTCAAGACCCATCACATCCATTATAGAATTGTCTTTGCATACAGACTGATTCTAACCTACGTGTAAACCTTCTAGGCCAGTGTCCTGAAGTCACGGCACATATGTGGAAAGAACAGAGGCGGCTCGGGGAAGGGTAGTGTCTATATGAGGTGCACAGGGAAGTCAGTACACTGGGCTTCACACAACACCTACATCTATCAAATCTTCTCTGAATTCACAGTAAATGCAGACCAATGACATACTCCCTGAAGCTCTCTGAAAGTCAGGTAAGGTGGGAGATGAGCAATGACAAGGACAGCATGGTACCTTCTCAGGACACACACTGTTCTCAAGACTAAGCTGTCAGTTTCTTAAAACAGACAGAAAAATACTGCAAACCAAAACAGCTGATAACACAAGGTAGGATGGTGTATTAAAAGACAGAAAAACAAAATTAACAATCTTAGGGATAAAAGAGAATAATTAATCTGAAAGAGCAAACTGCACACTTTCTAATGTTCTGGACTCTTTTCAACTTTGCTCCTTACCAAAATGCATGTTCCAAATTTCTAGTCTAGGCCAGATTCAACTTGCAGACACCATATTCTGCGATAAATTTGGCAGTTTAATTCAATAGCTCTCTACTATCAATTATGGCTTCCTCTGAAGGTAATAAGTCACCCCTCTTTTTTTTTTTTTCCAATAGTTTAAAACTATTCAATCCTTTTTCCCCTCAGGCCATCAGTGTTTTTGGGTTCATCTCTGAACTCTCCTCAGCTGATCAGCATCCATTTTGAATTGTGGGCACCAGAATGTCAGTGTACAACAATGTGCCGATAGCAGCTGTATCAGTGCAAAATAGAGGTAAACAAACCTTGTTTACTCCTGCTGGATATTCTGCTTTTTCAGTCTTCCAGGGAGTACATTAGTCCTACTGGCCACAGGGTTGCACTGGAAACTCATATTCAGCTGACTGTCTCTGACCCCTAAATCCTTCTCAGTGACTGTGCCCCAGAAGGAACTCCATTATCCTACAAGCATGACTGAGATTCCTTCTTCAATATAGAACTGGATATATTGAAACACATATTGGTTGCTCATGCCCAATATACCATGTGATCAAGATCACTCTGCACTAGTGGCCTCTTATCTGGATCTTTTACCATGCCCCTCATCTCTTCAGGTAAACTATCTCAAAAATTTTCTGTTTTTTCTTGCTATTACAGAACTCTGATAGAAATAACTTTCAGTCATTGAAAAATGTCTCAGTTTATCTGCTTAAAATATTTTGAAGGTACTGCTGAAATGTAAAGAACTAGTCATTTATGATACAAGTATAGCTAGTTTTGTCCAGTACAAAATACAGAACAAGAAAATATACTGGAGATTTTCATCTATGACAAATAAAAATTCTACTCTTGCATCCTGCAACAGCTTAACAACAAGTAGTCAACACAGTAAAAAAAAAAAAGTCTAGCCATACTTAGTTCTGCTAGCCAAAGATCTCCCTTTAAGTTCTTTCACTGCATCAAGTTCTTTGCTATTCTAACTTGTCAGTATTCATTGTATCAACTCCTCCTTTCTTCCATTTGTTTGATATTGATCTGGCTATTTGTCAAGCAATTTCGCTCCCCTCTACAGCAAGTTGTAATTTTTCAGTGTTGTTGATCTTCTTTCTCAAGCATGGTGCTCTTACCTGAAATGATTTCCAATTTTCATTCACATTTTCCTGTTAAAAATACTGTCTATACTGTGTGTCCCTTAGTTGGCTCACAAGTTTTCAGTTTCATTATATTCATCCATTTAAAACACGAAGCCTATATACTACCACTTTACATAGTGGAGTGAAGAGAATAGAGGGGTATCAAAGCTGGCATTGATTTATTGCTTGCGATCAATTCTCTTTTATCTGCAAAAGCAAAGTCTGGTACAGCGCTTCCATATGTTGAATGCAACATTTTCTGAATTAGAAAGCAGTCACATACAATACTCAGAACTTCTACAGGGAATTTACTGTTGGTTGCACAAGATCTTCAACATAGATCAGCTGGAATACAGTCTCCCAGCTCAAGTCTAAACTGTGCACGAGAGAGCAGCCAAAGCAAAGTCCAGTCTCCCGGTTCTCCAGTCATTTAGAACACGAGCCCGCCATCACTTTCCAGCTCTAACACCACGGTTCTCGTCTCATAAAAACAGATGGCAAAAAGGAGTCGTGAGGCATGCCCGGGTGTTGTGCCAGCATGGAGTTGGGATCATTCAGAACTAAAAGCTGGGAAGTATTTTTCTGGGTTTGGCAATGCTGACTCAGCCTCAGATAACACATTCTCTTCCTCCCCACCTATCCTCCACAAAGCACTGCAAGTGTTTTAGAAGTGAGAGAAGTTTATCTAATGTGACTTGACGTTAACTATACTGCTCTTTCTGTTACATCACAGATTCACAAACATAGAAGGTCCTATCAAAATAAATGTTCCCAGGATTTGGGAAAATGCAGCACTGTATCTCTGTTAGTTCTGATACAGATTCTCTTTCAAGTTATAAAGGCTGAGATTTTGGCCCCTTGAAATAATTTCTCAGCATGTATTTACAGAGAGTAAAATAAAATGAGAAGAGTAAGAAAGTACTACAAGTGATAAATAAAATGAGTTTGTCTTCCTTTGCATGATCTGTGACTATCACAAGTTATGCTTACAAATTGCATATTGATAATAATGATCCAGGTATTTTTTACAGCTATTTCATACCTTGACATCCCCTATTTGCTATCTGCTGGAAACCATCTGGACAAGTGCATTTGTAAGACCCGTCAGTATTCATGCAGTTTCCTCCAAGGCAAATATCACTGTCTTGAAGGCATTCATCAACATCTGAAATAAAAATGTAACTGAATTATTAGATGACGTAAAAACTGATGAAACTTTTAATGATGATACTTTAATACTAACACAGCAACTTGAAGCTACAATGCTGTTTAATAACTCGGGGAGGGGGATCAAGTTTACTACACTTTAGAATGTCCTCTCAATTTCTTTCATCTTATCATCAAACTTCTTGTATTTCTAGAGAGCTTTAAAATTTGAGATTGTGTCATTTATTCTTAGGAAGCATGTCTAACATGTGCCATCTGCATCTCTAATGAAAGCTATCATAACGGACCTTTATACCAATCTCTCCTACTTTAATGGTGACTGTGGTGTTACAGTAGTACAATTAACATGAAAATCCGAGCAGGTGTACATTTAGAAGACAGACACAAAAAATGCCTACTAATGCAAACATATAGTTTGTAATATGCATCTTTGGACATGTTTAGACCTCTACGCAGAGATGCCTGAGCCGGAAGTGACCTGACTCAGACACCCCCCAGAGCACGGGCAAGCCTGAGCACAGCCGGTGCCCCACAGCAGACAAGATGCGCCTGCGGGCATTACTCACAAAACAACCCCGTGGAGAGGAGGCTTGTAGGACAGGCACCACACCGTGCGTACTGCACTGCTAACTGTTGCTTTTTCAGAGGCAGTTCATGTGATGCAACAGAGCCATTTCGCAGGCTTAGCAGCTTGGGCACGAAGCTGAATTGCTGCTTTTGCACAGTGCTGCGCCCAAGCCATAAATCCAGCTCCAGAGTCGGGGCCATGCAGGGTCCAGCTCCCAGGTGCCCATACGCCACGTTCCCAGCACCAAGCACTCTGCCCCAGTGTACGTCCATGGGATAAAAGTGCTGACTGACACATAGCAGGGCAAGGTTCAGGACACAAACTAGATATAAAGTTATCAAATATTTGAAGAACAGGACACTGGCATTGCCTACACTTAGTCTTTTCTTCCCCAGAGGAAACAGAGCACAGCTGCTGTAGGTACAGGATTAACTACACAGTGATACTATACAGTTTTGTTTCACTACAGCTCAAGATCCCAAAGTCTTCTTTTAAAACCAGACACAGTCACGAAAAACAGAAAATAAGAGTCAAGTAAAAGGAGCAACTCGTAAGCAACTTTCCCCTGCCTCCACAGTGCCCTACTTCATAATTCACTGAGTCCATTGCTCTGATAATGCAGATAGTTTCCTTTGAAAAACAGTTATCAAAGACTTTTTCCACTGCCTTTGATTATTCTGATTTCTTAAGCATGGATTTTAGCTGATTAGAATTGTAACTTTTTCCTGTGTTGCAGGAATGAATAACAATTGTAATTAAAAGAGAGGACATGACCTCATTTCTACACTTATCTCTGGAAAGCCCATGCTATATCAGAGTGCAACTATCCTTGGGATTTAATCTATTTGATAAAAAGAAGAAATAGGGGCAGCTTTCTTACATAAATGAGCGTTCTTGCAGATAAAACTGCACTTAATGCTGACAATGTGACCTTTTGATAACCACATTTTATAATCATTTTCAACTGAGAAATAAATTGTGGTTTGTTTAAAACAGCAATTAATTTTCACTAGGAGCATGAGAAAGAATTAACGACTCCCTTGCGCTGAGTTAATGCCAAGTCTCACAACAAGAAGGTGTCTTCTGCCAAATTCAGCCAAAATGCATTATTTTCTGTACAGAATGCAAACCTCCCTTTCTCTGATGCAACTCGTCCCAGGTTCTATGGTTGCTGCACAAGAATCTCCAGAAAAATCAGAGACAGTGACTCATGCTTGAGATGTTTGGTGGTTTTTACCACCCTTTACACATGCGTGTCTTGAGCATTTTGGCTAGCAAAATCTCTGGAGGCTCCTAGGACAACACTGGAGCCTCCTACACTGCAAACACTCTTTTCCTAGGACAACACTGGAGCCTCCTACACTGCAAACACTCTTTTCCAGTAACCCAAAGTTCTTTGAGATGTACAGTCTATATGTAAGTCCAGTTGGTGCATGTTCATACTTCCTGTCAGTCGAGACAAGGCCAATAGTTTTTACCCACAAGTGTGCTCACACTTTGTGTTCCTTCATATGCAGAGCGACACAGAGCAGCACGTTGCAACATCACTTCATCTCAAGAACAAGATGCTGAATGAGACTAAAGCAGAAAGAAAGTAGACATGCATGTGGTCATGTATCTTGAAGTCATCTGACTACCAGGAAGTAACCTCTTTCTCTGTCTTCAAGTGGAAGGTTGTGCATACAGCCCACCTGTGGATGGTCATATACTTCCAGACTACTAATTTCCAAGCAGATAACAGCAAGTCACTAGAGGTACTGCAGAAGTCTTCAGCCTTGGATAACAGGGTATACAGGCATTTGCAATAGGATTGGACGTATGGATTATTGTTCTCAGACATAACTGTAGGTATGAAGGCCTCAGTCCAGATTTCTCATTTTCTGAAGAATTCAGTGCAAGGATGCATACCGAGCATGCATACGACAATGTATAGAACAATTGTTTGCAAATTACCTTTATTCTTAAACAAGCGAATACTGTGCAAAGACTTCAGAGTTGCAAAAAGCACAGCTGAAAATGAGCACAGTGTAATTCTGCCAAATTCTGCAATATCCCTAGAAGTTTGCACAAGTCTATAATGATCAAACCAGCAAACGGCTTCTTGAGCTGCTAAATTTTTAAGAAAACTTCTGAAGTAGAAGAAATCCTTATTGAATAAACAAACACATTTCTTACAAGTGATTTGCCAATCAGACTGGCTTTACAAGCCTGATACATTTTTGGGTATCCTCTGACGTGACAAATGTCCACCCTGACTCTTTGAGAAATTAGACAGAATTTGAGCCACTCTGTTCAAATGAGAACATTCAGGTAAATAGGCTAATCCGAAAATCAGAGGCTGTCATGTAGAGAAACACTGGATGTCTTCTCAAAGCAACTTTCTCTTTATGGAAGCTTTGCCCTATAGTCCGTGCACACATCTGGCTGAACTAACAGTCAGGAGGAAAGCCATTTTCATGAAGATGGGAATGTGGCTGTGAGGCTGAGGACCTCTGCTGATATGAAAAGAATGGGAGATTTAAACCTGTAATTAATTGAACTCTAAATCTGCATTGAATACTTCAAGGAGCCTTCAAAAATAATTACATCACAAGGTGAGGAAAAACAAGAGAGGTGAATGTATAGCAGATAAAGCAGTTGCATAAAGCATTCTTCCTGACAGCAGAACAAGCACGGTCTGTTCAAACTTAGTTTCCAATGTGCAAAAAGTGGTCCCGTAATATCCTGTACTTCAGAAAATATTGAAGGTATATCATGCAAGCACAGAGTAGTTTTTTCCACTTAAGAGATGAATAGATTTTGTGCAGAACTTTAAATATTTATGAAAATCTTCAGCGAACAAACTGTCTCTACAGAAATTAACCACTTTGTCACTGGGTTGAGAAGCTGCAGATTTGGTTACAGACTCTTGCAAATGAGACAAAGACCCTGGGTGAGGGAACAGCTTTACCCTTTTTCCTTGTATGATCCAATTCTTCTTCTTTTGCCTTAAGAGCTCCTGAAATTATTTTCTCTTGAAATTTGCCCTTGAGCAGAATCAAGGAAGAGATGAAGATAAAGCATGGACCTATCCTGACAAGCCATTGCATAGTCATGGAGAGCAGCAGCAGTTACCATGACTTCTTGGGCTATATGAAATGCACCAAAGCTGTCTGAAGAAAAGTTCTGGAAAACTTTTGGTCCTCAACTACAACAGATTTAAATTAATTTACAGATTTCATTTGCTCTTCACTACACGATGGTTTAACTCACCATTTCATATGCTCACACTCTGCTAACAGCATTTACTAATTCAAAATGTCTCTCTGCAGACTCGATGGTTTGTAAGGTTTCTTGCTGAAGGAACCAAAATGACTGAAACGGTTATGCAACCCACTCTCGCCATATCCCTCTCTGCCATGTAGAGGAAAGAAAGAACCTTTTCTTGTTTAAGGTGGACAAGGTAAGACCTTATAAATTAAACTTCAGTAATCGAAGATTACCATCACGCATTTTTAAAAAAAGAAAGTCTAATGCAAGGACAGCAAAGCATTGGCACAGGGTGCTTGAAGAGATGTTTGGAATCTCATCTCCTGAAGCCTACTTAGAGCAGGTTAGATGAGTACCTGTCAGGAATGACACTATATGGCCTGTTCTGCCTTTGGGAAGCAGGATGGACCAGTAATCCCTTCCACCAAATTCTTCTTTCATTCTTGACACAGTATCTCTGCATCTGTTGCAACTTATGACGATCTTGAAGCCAGGTGAGAACAAAGTTCTTTGACACAAGTTTCTAGTACTTTGCATCATCAGCCCACATTTCTTGAAGCTGATGAAAGTGATGCTGGTATTCATCAGGAACTCTGAGAAGATCTTGCTAAGTTCTTCCATGACCAGATTCTCCAAACTGGTCAGTATCAAAGAGTATCAGTGTGCTAAGGAGATCTTATAACGTATCTTTATTCCTTGTTGGTGAGAACTTCAAAAGATGCTGTTACTCATTAAATGTGGACAATCCAGTATCATCACTGCTGATGAAATCTGGTCTGATATTACAGGTTTGTCTTGAGAAGACAGCATTTGGCTGGCTCAGGGGGAACTGCTCTTCTGCCTTGATCACTTGAAGAGGAGGATTCCTGACCCATTGCTGTGGGTGAGAAGGTGGGAACTGCCCCCTAGAGTGCTGTGTGGGGGATAACCTAGAAGCAGAACGCTATTAGGTAGAAGAGCAGTAAGGAGCTGTGTCTTCCATGGCATCAGCAGCTACAGAAAGCATGCTAGAGACTGGAAAGTTTTTATGTGCTAATACTACAATGTGTGGTGAGACCTTAACTGAGAGGTTTTTTTCCCCTAGGGTGAGATAAAGAAGCAACTTAGTGCAGCAGATGTACCCTATCAGGTGGTACAGCCAACAATGGAGAAAAGGGAGTAGCTTTGAAATAACTCATTAGAAAAAAATCTGTTTGCCAATTACTGGACAATTAAATTGTTCTACTTCAGAGATAATAGAACGTTTCTGTTTTCTATAACACAGCATTTCTTCCTACATTTACCGTACATCTTTTACCTCTTATTTTTGTTTTTACAAGCTCGGTATGTAGACTGCCTTCCGAGACAGTGAAAGCTGTGAGCTCCAGCAGATCCCCCTGGAGCTCATCTTATACTACATATTTTTTCCTGCCAGTGCACATGTGGGATTGTGGTGGCTGGCTACAGGTTCCCAAAACCAGCTGGAGAAGAAGTTTTAACTTAGCAGGCCCCCACGTGAACAGTATATGCTGGCAGCAGCTTTTGTAATACAGAACCTCTGTGTCAGAATTTGAGCAACAAGGTTTGGAAAGGCTTAATTGTTTCTGGTAACAATGTCAACAGCTCTTCCAATCTTACTGTTGGAAACACATGTGCTGATTTCTTGTATGTGGAAATATGACAGGGACTATTTCTAAGAATCCATTAAATATGTGGCTGTTTAGGTGGGAACTGTTGAATGGTTGACAGTAAAGTATTGAGAAAGAGAAGCAACATATCCTTCTGCCCCATTCTCAAAAGAGTTCATGCCTATAGCTGAAATACTCAAGATCTTATTGAAAAAAATGAATCAGCAGCTTAAGTCCACAAGCTTACCTTCACACTGATCTCCAGCAGATGATAATGTGTAGCCTTGGCTACAAATACATCTGAAAGATCCTTCTGTGTTCCTGCAGCGTCCATTTGTACAGAGTGATCGGTGCTGGCATTCGTCTATATCTGTAGCAGAAGAGACAGTGAAAACATAACACATCTTAAAATACTAATTTCTAATCAAATGGTGCAATAACCAATTCTGAACAAAACAGCAAAGCAGAGTGCCAATATGCAGTACTGCTTCTCTTGATCGTATTTATTAACAAATGCAGACAGTCAATATAATGCATAAAAATATATGAAATTGCAGATGGGAAGTTTTCCTTGAGATAACTGCATTCAGCGTTCTCTCCTGTAGTGTCAATATAGCCCTCAATGCACAAACGGGTACACACAGACACACAAATACACACATATGCTGCTTGAGAGCTGCTTTTGTTTCTTTTCTATCTGGCAAAGGTAATGAGCCAGCCGCTCCAGTGAGTCAGCAAAACCCACAAAATACTTTCCAGCATGATCACCACCTTTTAACAGGGTGTGGTTTTCAGATGCACACTAAGAGGCTGTTCCCCTATTAAGTTGTACCTTAAGGCTCCTTTAAATACTTGCCTTGTAACAGTATTAATCCTCTAAGTATGGGGAAATGTCTCTTTGCTTCCATAACCACTGCTAATCCCTCAGCATTTCAGTTCCCATAAACTGGGGTCAACCTGGGTTAACAGATGGACTTGAACATGAAACTTAAATTTTCCTATGAAGAACTCAAAATATTGGAGGGGAGTGGAACTTTGAGTTCAGAACACAGCACATGTCTTGTTTGAGCTAGGAAACCTGTTTTCCCTCCCTTATTTATAAAATACTCGTTAAGGAACAGTAATTAAATTGATATGGTAGGTTCTTAGTCGCTTCTAGGATTTAGGCACAGCTGAATGTCTTTCTGAAAATATACTCCAATTCAAACAGAAGAAAGTTACTCAATGCAGTTTTTCAGGTCTGTGTTATGGCTACGTAGTCTGACCTCTTGAGTAATGGTCCCTTGCAACCACAGAAGTTTTGAATTTAAGGATCACTGAAATCTGTGGGGCCACATGAAGCATCTGGGCACATGCACAGGTCCTTACTTTAGAAGAGTGCACTTTAAGAAGAACAGTCTGCACATGCCAGCTCAGCTTGGCAAGGGCCCTTTTCCATGAAAGGCTCAGAGGAAGCAGTCAAACTTTGTCTACATACTTTCCCCAAGACCAGTCTGCTGTGCGTCCTGGGCAACACATTTAACTCACTCAAGACACTTAACTTACACTGATGTTTTGTTTCAAACTTCCTGACAAATTTACATAAACGATCATTTAGCTTTACTGTATTATTTTTAGCACTCAGAAGTCTGAAAGTCACTTAGGGAAAGGGGAGGAAGGGAAAAGAAGAAAAAACATCTGACAAGAAACGTTCAGGTTTCTGCGTGCTTCCACAGTTTGGAGACATTCTCCCAGATTTCCACCTTTGGGGAAAGGTTTCAAGAAGTCCCCTCTCACGAAGGAGAGGGATATTCATACCTCCTGTACACACTCTAGGTTCTGTCTCAGACTAACTCTGCCCTGACTTCAGACCTAGTTTTGTTTTGGAGCAGTCCTGATGGGAATTTTAGATGTGGAAGAAAGGTAGAACCTGACACTTCAGAGGTACGGGTACTGTTCTTGGCAATACGACACCAAACCCTCTCTACTAAATGCACTACTTGAAATGCAGTGCCACCAACGCAGGCGTCACCTCAGCGTTAACTGACACTGCTGGGTTCCAAGAGGGTGCAGCCTGGGTTTTGTGATTCCACTCACCCACACAAAAGAAAAAAAAGATAGAAAGAAAAGCAATTAGCCACTGTATCCAAACCTCCAAAATAACAGAAATGTCAAGGATTTTCGAGAAATTCTAATTTAGCAATATAAATACTACTACACATTCTTAATTGGCTTTATAACAAATGTCAAAGTCTACAATGTGACCATGAAAGCCATAAAATGGAAATACATATTCTTACATTTTTGGTTATTTAGCCTCAGTGTTGTACCTTTGTTGTTTCTCCATTGAAAGGAATACTTTTGGATGAAAAATATTACCTAAAATGTAAGTGCAACCTTATGAGTTTTAATCACATTCTTTCCTACCTTCACACTGATCCTCTGATGCAGAGAGTTTGAAACCCTGGCCACAAATACATCTGAAAGACCCCTCTGTATTTTCACAACGTCCGTTTGTACAGAGATTGCCATACTGACATTCATCTATATCTGTGAATACAAAGAAAGCATAAGTATATAATTAACTTGGGTACAACCATCTTTCAGTTGAGCTTGGGAACTTATTCAAATTCTGCAATAAGCATGGTTATAATCAGTTTTCCTGTATATTTTCACCTTGACAATTCTGCAGCAAGTCTGACTTAAAAATAGGGATTTGAACTTGAGCTGGCTTGTGCTCAAACACTCAACTACACTCAGAACCCATGTGACTAAAACAATGCTTTCATCCCAGTACTGCAAGGACTGAAGTTTAGGCTAACAAACCTTTTTCTTCCTTTTCTTTTCTTTTTTTTTTTAAACAGGGATTGCACTATGAACTATGAACCACATCATCCTTAGCTCTGTAAGATTATTTTGCCCATAATTTTCCAACAGTAGCTTACATCAGTGCAGCTTTAGTGTAAGAGAAGAGGTCAGCAAGTGCTGGCACGTTCATTCTTGCATTACACAGATCTAGTCTTAGGTTATGTACCTGTGATAACAGCACTAGCAGCTGCCAATACCTTGTAACCATTATCACTAATCCTGCTATTGCAAGGAACAGTCCAGAAAAGCAGACACAGCTCATTCTGGCAAGGCTGTGATAGAAGCTGTTCTCTCCAAAACCATTTTTAAAACATGTGCTCTGGTCAGAATCCCCCAACCTGCTGCCTCTGCTTGTTTACCTGGAGCTTACCTACAGGTGCAAGGGAACAGGCAGATCCTCCTGGAAGCTAGGACAGACCTCAACCACATTTTCTGCTGTTGAGTTTTTGCTATTTTTTAGAGCTAGGTCTATTAATGTACAGGATTTACAGGGGTTCTCCAGTGCATAACTGAAGACTCTGTATGAAACGCATGTACATGCAAGACCTTAATAAATGACATAAAGGAGGCAGGTTCTAAAGGACTTAGCTGACACCTGAGGAATTTCAAGAGGATTTCTGCAGGTCCCTTTGTAAGGCTACTCTATATAGGCAACTCCACTGAATTATGTGTATGTGGAGTGTACTCCACTGAATTGTGCCTTTGTAACAAAAGTTTTAGAAGCAAAATCTCTCTTTCTGGTCACAAACCATCCTTTATTTACAGGAGGACTTGAAAGAAACTTTTTTCTATAAGCTATCCCATAGACACCTACTTTCATCATTCTCTGAAAGAAGAGTATTAGTTAGATGGGCCACTCTCTTTAGCCAACATGAAAGTTGCTACGTTACTACTTAAGAACCATTTTCAAGAATTCCTTCTGAATGCAATTTGCATAAATCAACAAAGGAAAAAGCAAACATATAAATAAATAACACCTTCTGTTATAAGCCCAGCCAGAATTAATTCAGTATTCTAAAGTAATTAATATTGTCTTTTTCCAAGGAGTGTTTTTCACTTAAAAAAATAAGAGGTTAATTTTCACATTTTATTTATTTATGCAGTTAACAGCAAGCAGGTGTCCCTGTTTGTATGGAAAAAGTTGTATTTTTTTGCTTCACTGATGCAGAAAAAGTATTACACCTTATTTGCTTTTATGTGCCAGAAACCACATTACTCCCAATTATCCTGTCTTTTGCCACCCCAAAGCACACAAAATCTGTCAACATAAGAGAGTAAAACTACTGATTATTTGAGGCACTTGAGCTATTTAGGTAGCTGTAGCACAGGGAAAGCTAGAAAAAGATTAGAGGTCTTTAAATCATCATCATAGCTCTTATTAGCTATTGTGAATATCTGCAGTAACTATTTTCCTCATATATATTTATCATTCATGGCTCTTTACAAGCTCCTGTACAATCTGACTTTGACAAAGCAAATCTCTCCCCAGACACAAACAAAATTACCATTATTGTCCAGATTTCAAATGGGCTACCATTCTTGTTTCCTCACTTGAGCCTCTAACTCTGTAGATAAGATGGCCTGTTGCAGCCTGGCCAAGAAGACAAAGTGGTGTTCTCCCAAGAGATGACAGCACAGATCCATAGGTGCTCTGCTATAGCAGTTTAGTAGGCAATAATACTTACACCCTTCTGCAAGGCTCATTTCTCAGATCCCTACTGCTGCAAAATGTGCTCGCTCAACAAAACACAGCCTATGCTCTAATTCAACAATTTGTTAAAATACAGAGAACTTAGTTCAGCAGTCAGGCACGCAAATTCCCAACTGAACAACAAACCTGCTTCTTATAGATTCATTTTCATCTGCCTATCTCCAAACTACTTGAAAACAAAGCCTGCAATATTATTTCTGATTTTTTGGATGGGACTTGAAGATCAACAGACTTTCCCATTGAAGCCAGGAACAGAACCTAAATCTTCTGAGATGAAGTCCAGAGCTATAGCTGATTGTGTTGAAGCTCCCTACAGTAGGGCTAGAGGTATACGGATCAGGTCTGCTGACCTCCGTATTAGTTTTGAAACCTTCTGATGGGGTCCCTAATGCTTTACAAGCTGAATATTGTTAGTTAACCACATAGCTGCAAAATCCACCACAGTGATAACCATGAGGATGAAGTGGTCCAGAAAGTCTTGTCAACCTAATTTTTTTTTTTATTTATTCATCAATAGACAGAAGTGTGCTCTAGATTTACATACTTCTTTATTGTCATTCTACATCATGACATATCACTTTATCTGAATGTAAAAATGTGAAGAGAGAAATACAAAAAAACCCATGATTGCTAGTAAACTTCTTAAAAAAATATTTCAGATAGTCCCTGTATGACAGAAATGCACTGAGGGACCTGGGACACTAGCAATTTCAAGACAATGAGGTGGCAGAGTGTGCAGGTACTATTTTTAATTTCTCCCATTATGCATCTCACATTGGATATTCCCACCTATACTGCAGTTAAATCTATTCTACATAAGTCGGAAGCGAACCAATTGACTTGCCTTTATTAAACAGAAGTAGCTATGTTCCTGGCTTTAAATCCTGGAAGATTACAATATCAACAGCATCAAAGAACTGTAGAACTGTTACACTAGACTTTCTAGGGCACCAAGTGCAGGCAGAGGAGTGAGCTGGGGTAAAAAATGTTACTGAAAACGGCACTGGGGAAAACTAGCAGAGCTGCAACTGACCTAAACTAACAGCAGAAACAAATTAATTTATGGAACAATGGACTTAAAATACCCTTCATAGATAAATTGGGAAATATTTTCCTTTCCAGTGTATTTAAATTGTACCATATTGCAAACCTACAGATTTAAGACAAGCTCTGTCTGCATTACATTTTCTAAAATGTGTATGGCTCATTTCCAACATGACGTAAGTCTAAGATAAACAGAAAATGAAGACTGATCACGCCACTAATGATGTGAGTGAGATGTCTAGGCTTGGAACTTTTCATAAAACAAAGCAAAAAGGGAAACTACATGCAGCAATACAAGGGTGAAAAGCATCAGCAACTTGGAACCAAGACTCCCTTGCATGAGTTAGTTTTGTTTAAGTCTGAGCACAGCAATGACTTCTTTTCTCTCATTGTACTCCTACTAACCTGGTTAGCAAGAATGAAACAAGTGAAAGTTACAGCATGGAATTTTCAACCAGGTTATTTTCATAAATAGGTATAGAAATCAAGCTTGATATCGTAAAAGAATGTAAAATTAAATCAACTTTACATTTTCCAAAAAAGAAATTAAATAAGAGGAAACCTTTCTTAACAGAGTATGTGTGTCTCATTCTTTGCAAGGATAGCAGGAATCCAGAAAGGTGGGAAGGAGCAAAACAAAGATGATCAGGGACTAACATGTGCTAAGTGAACCACATCAGTTTGTTGTAAACATTTCATAGCTTGCTATAACTCCATTAAAATCCATGAAATTACCTGAGAAATACATTCCTCCACAATAAGTCAAATGACAAGACCAAATAATGCAGCTATGACACGCTGACAAATTGTAACAGTCAGACGTTCAGACAAAAATAATTTGCTACAACATGTCTTCTTCAGAAAATAGGGTGGTTGAATAAGGTGTCATAGGTACAGCAAAACTGGTGGTGAGGCTCTGATAGCTACACCATACATTTTTCAGGTGCCTCACTGCAACCTGGCTCTAGTCTTGCTCCACAGATCAAAAGCCCATTTGCAGCTTGGAGCACAGTAGATGCCCATCTTCCAGACCTATTTCAACCAAAACAACGCGCTCAGACTGCTTCATCACCTGAACCAAACCACAGCAATTGGGAGCTATTAGGAAATAGGCTGTGGAAGTACACTGCCAATGTGACCTACAACAATAACGCACACACCCCCTATGTAGGTTATTGTACACCTGTTTAGGTAACACGATTACTCCAACCATCACAAATTATAGGGCATGTGTTACACACAGAGTGGACAGGAGGATTCACAACAGACAGCAGATCCTTCACAGCTGAGGTCAAATTTAAGTTTCTGGTAGTGCCCAAGGAAGTGGCATTCAAAACTGCAAAAGATTATTTCTTTTGGTACAGTGGATTCATTTGCTCTTTCTTACCTGTATCTCAAATAGCCAAAACTGATTTGGAAAAAAAAACGAAATGGGGACCCAGGGCACAGTGCTGTCATCAGGTTGTAACATTAGTGGAATAGGAAGTACAGCAGCTCAGAACAAGAACTATAACAGGAGATACAAAGAGTACTGAACATACCATGGCACTGTCCATTCCAGCCTCTGAATCCCAATCTGCAAGGAATACACTGGTAAGAGCCAGGAGCATTAATGCACTGTGCATCTGGACAAGTAGTTGGGGTCAGGCATTCGTCAATGTCTTCAAAAGAGAAGATAAAAGGAAATACCAGTCAAAGCCATAACAACACACTGAACAATACACTAATCTGACTGTGCTCATATTACACTAATACATTTAAAGAGTTGCAAACTTTATCTGTTAGAGAGCCGGGAATGTACAAGTTTGCAAAGATTTGTACCGGTGAAGGGGCATCTCTGAGAAATAAATTACATGACAGTACATGCAACTGAATCTGAATTTTCTGTTATACTGTGAATCTTTGGTAGCCCCTCCATAACATACAGCAGATCAGATTTCTGGCTTAGATAGCTAAGAATAACTTTGCTTACATCACCCCTTTACCATATTGAAGTGTTCTGAGGCTCTTCCTATAGGCAATCTCAAGAGACCTTGGAAGTGCATCACAACAACAATAAAATTGTAACTGGCTTCTCAAAGCCAAGAGGAATTCGGTATTCTGCAGTGTCCTAGAGTTACGCAGCATGTAAGTATTACGTGGACTATAAATTTAACTGTGTGAATGGTAACCAAAGATGTTTACAAGGAGTAGGGAGTTAATTATGTCTGAAAGAAGGCACAAGCAACACATCTCACTGTGGCTAGCAATGTTGAGGGTGATAGAGGGACTTGTTGCATCAGGAGAGGTCCTAGTTCACCCCTGACAAAAGAAGAAATAGGTCTTGGAAAAACTCATGGATCTCACATCCAGGCTCTGACCATCTACCAAGAACTTCTTATCCTGCACCAAAGAAACGCACAATACATGCAATATATGCAATCTAAAAGACTGCATCCAAAAATGACATTCAAAGACAAGTCGCTGCCAAGTGACCAATGATCAGAAGATGCTGGAATTAAAATTGCATGGGCCGCCTCATTCCAGTCTGCTTCCCTACTTGAGTATCATTTTATAATATGGTCTTTAATTACACAATAATTATAATCTTTCCTACCAAATACTTGCTTCATGCAGCGCATAGAACTAGTGAAATCAAAGTCAACCCTAAACCCAGCTTTCTAAGCTCCTGTCCTTCCCAGCCCCAAGCCTAGCGGTTGTCTTCTGCAATTAAAGACAGCTACTCCAGCACAGATAGCAAGGAGGCAATTTACTCCTAGTTTTAGGAACAAGCTTACAGAAGGCAAGTAGCCTCCAACACTTGTTATTTAATTGGACAATGCTCCAACCCTCAGAGAATGGAACATCCCAGGCTCTAAACAACTCACTGGATGTGGGCAAATTGCAATTTTGCATAGAATCACGACTGCCCCACTGAGAATTCTTTCTCATAAAAATAGCAAGAGGCCTCTTCAGCCACTATGATGCAGACCTGAAAATGTTTCTCAGTGAAACTGCTATGAGATTTTTTTTTTCATTTAATTAACAAAAAAATCCACTTCTGCTGAAACCTGTTCTCAGAACTGCCTGCACTGTACCTCCCCTCAAAGCACACAACATAAATGACGTATTTGGTACAGAAATTTTTCAGTCAAAATAAAGTTTAAATGCTGCAAGGCTTAAAGAAATCACAAGAAGATTTTATAGGAATACTTAATCGTATGCAATGATGTTCAGCTATGCCTATAACACTGTTCTGCATAAACAACAGACTACCAAAACGACATACGTGCACTCCTTATGTTTCCCAGGCCCACAACAGAGCTTGCATTGAAGGCAGAACGAAGATGGGGCGAGGAAACGTAAGTGAACTGTGTGTATTGTGTGCAGCTTGGAGGATTCTTGCCTTTGTTTTTGAAGTGTGGAGGAGGTGGAAAGGAGTTATTTGTGGAATGTGGAATCTGTCAGTAGGGTGACTATAACGTGTAGGTGTAATGACATGGTGAAATGACTCCCGATTGTGTCATTTCCTTGGTTTGATGGATTTAGTGTAGGAGGGTTTTTCCCTTAAGCAACCTTAACTTTCAACAGAGAATTTGGTTTCAGAAATTACATATTGTGAAGTTAAATGACAGAGGACTACCACCACACTACTTAAAATACAAGCTAATGAGAAATTTGACGCACTGTGATATTCTGATTTCTAGCCTATTTTAATCACAGATTCCCAACTGACAGAGAAGATTTGGAAAAAGTAGTTGTAAGAGTGGAGTGTGTGAAATATTTATTTAAAAATATTAAAATATTGTCTGAATAGAAAGAGGAATCTTTTAGCAATGCTCAGAGCAGCAAATATATCCACAGCAGCTTTAAGTTGCTTATTTGCTAGGCAACCTAACATGTTTTTTTATTTTGTCCTAAGTAACTCAGACTAAAGCATGAACAAAACTATGTTTAAAATGAAATGGTTGCTTCTGTTTTTTTAGTTCACAATTCAAGCTGAAAATGAAAAAAGAAAAGAGAACAGCAAAAAAGGCAAAAATATCACACCGAAAAATAATGTGAAGCTTTGAAGTTCATGTGTCCTAGAATCTCCTGCAACATGAAATACCTGCTAGGTACATATTTCCAAATTTAAAACAAGAGTCAACTTATCATTTGCTACCTGTTATAATATAGGAAAAATTACAGTTTGGTTTGTTGTTGTTGTTTTGGGTTTTTTTAAACAGAAACTTGGTACCAAGTATGGAGGGAAGGACTAACAATGAAGTTAAGAGATTCCATGGGAAGAGCTGCTAAAATAGCTGTCCTGTGGGGGGGAACACCTTTGCAGTGTCTTAACTCTAAATGATAGGAATTGAACTGCGATTCCAGACATCAAAGAACTTAAAAGATTGGAGAGTACTCAAAAAGGTTTCTTGTTTTAGCTTGCACCCTCTGAGAATTCTCCCTTTGCAGCTCAAGCCACAGTGCTAAGCCTCCCTTGAACAGCAGGCAATGTTAATCATTCCAAACAGTGGTAACATTTGGCATTGTTTGTGTGATATGAATAAATGGTAACTTCACTTCATCATCCAGGACATAGTGTAGATAAAACAGACAATGTCCTTTTGAACCTTCTGCCATTTTCAGTTGATGTACAGGGGGAAGTTAGTTAAATAAAGAAAGTAGCTGTGAGAGAAATCCAGTGGTAAGATTAAGCTAGAGAAATTACCCATGGAAATAAGCGCAGAATGGGATAGGGAAAGGGAACTCTGAACACAAATAGATACAAAACCACTGTGCCAAGACATTCAATCTGAAATCAAATAGCAAATGGAGATTGAATTAAAAGAAATCCACCAGATAGAAAAATATTAAGTTAAACATGAAAAAAATGTGTTATTTTAATATTTCTATCTAATGGCCACATTTCTTCATGAATAAAGAAATAAATGTAAAGCTTTCTGTTGAGATCAGAAACAGCAGTCAATGCAAACAAACGGCTCTTCCTATTGCGGTTGTTTGTTACTACATTACTACTGGCGAAGAGTCCAAACGTACCTTCACATTCACCTCTCCTGTTCATTTGGTATCCACTATCACAATATTCACATCTGTATGAGCCAACAGTATTTATACAAAAGCCTTCCCCACAAGTATGAGGTCTCGAACATTCATCAAAATCTGCAGATGAAAAAGAGAAGAGAAACTTTGCTTCGCCATGGAATTACTGAATGCTTGCATCGCCCCTAAACTCTGCTTTAATTAAACATAACTAAGTTTGGATTTTCAAGCTGTTTGCAAGCCACAGCCCTACAGCTGTTTTGACTGAGCAGTTCCATCTTTACCTCACTGCTTGTAATCACACAAAGAAAGAGATCTAGAAACAGCCAGGCTGTAGGAAGGAGGACAGCGATCAGTGCTGCCTGTGGTTGCAAACACAACGTGTGTCACTGCGTGTGTATTGTGCCCAAGGCAGCGCTAACCTGAGGAAGATCACAGCCACTTCAGTCTGTTTCTGTTGCTCTCCATGCAGTTCATGGCTGTTTGCAGCTATATTTAAAAATAGGGTTCATTACAGCTGCTAGCGATTGAAAGAGTTTTTAGTATTTGCATTTCCCACTACAGAAGGTGTTTTTACTAAATGGTAATTTTCCTAAACAAGATGATACTGAATAAATTATTGATTTTTAACAAATAATAATTTTGAAAAGTAGTAGGAGCCACTCAAATATTTTCCTCACCACAATACCTAGTAAGAGACAGTTAAAAACACTTCCAGGCGTCAGTCCAGTACTAATGACATTGAGGAAAAAAGCTGAAAAGGGGACTTAAGAGGGTTTTAGATAAGCTTCTTGATTCATCTATATATTTTTATTTTCTATAAAGACAACAGGTAGTTACCAACACAGTCGGTTCCATCTTCACTGGCCATGAATCCAGCTTGGCAAATACATAAGAAACTTCCTTCTGTATTTTCACAGCGTCCACGGGAACAGAGATGGGGTGCCTGATTACACTCATTAATATCTATAAAAGAAATAAAAGCATAAGACTATAGAATAACATATTCAGTTGTGATTCTTTTTGTGCATTCTATGCCATGCTTTTGAAAAGACTGATCTTGTAATTATTTTAACTATTTGAAAAAGTATATGTTTTCCTCTCCCACAGAGCTGCAAAAAAGATGTATTAAATAGTTTTGGTTGGAAAAAAAAATGCTCTTATTGGCTTAAGACTATAAGAATATTGCATTGGCCCAAAGAATGTGACATGATTACTATTCAAATCACTACACTGAGTGCAAGCTGAGCACAAATTGCAAGCATGGAAAAATAACACAATTTGGATGAAAGAGAAGGATTTTAAGTTGCCATTTGACTGTGTACATGTGTAAATTATTTTTTAATACTCTAGTTGCACCCGATAACATGTGTGAAGTTACTGAACTTTTGGTAGCATGAAAAGCTGATAGTACGTGATCTGGCAACATGATATAATAAAATCTTTCTGATCCAAGTTAGAGGAGCCAGCATATTCTGAATGAAGGAAAGATAGCAATACAGCTTCTTCCAAATCTGAAATGGCTCATGTAGAGCCAGGCCGGGCTCTGCCTCATGTTCATCAGAGCCCTCTGTTCCAGAACTTAATAGCTTTGAAGGGCATGAAGATCTCACTTTGCAGATCTCCTAATGTGCTTCTGGGATGTTTATGATATACTTTCTCTTTTCAGTGGAAGGTTGAAAGGAAAGACCTAACAAAATGACTGGATTTAGTTCAGTTGCAAAGCTGGTAGCTGGGCAAATCATTCTGAGAAACCAGCACTGATTCATTCATTCTTTCTCCAAACAGAAGTGTATTTCCTCCTAGCAGTCTGACGATTTTAGATACCTGATATAAAGCTGAGAAGAGATGGTCTGTCTGATCACTTTTTCTCTCATCTCACAATGGGAAGGGCTTTTATTCAATTTAATTAAATTCATATCCTGTTCAGAGCAGCTGAAAGGCTATATCAGAGACTAGCTGGCAAATTTTATTTGACATAGAAAAACTAGTTTCTGTGTAGTTTGGAAGCATTCAGTAGAGGAAGCAACTCCTGACTGCATTATAGCATATTTCCCCTGACCAGACTCTACATTTCAAGCATTTCATAGCATGATTATTTCAGATTTTTGAAAGCATCCATTCATACCAGAGCACTTTGTCTGCTGATCGTTAAGTTTGTACCCCTCGTAGCAGATGCAAGTGTATCCCACAGGCAAATTAACACAGTGTCCTGCTCCACAGATATCAGGATTAACTGTACATTCGTTGATTTCTAAGCAAACGAAAAAAAGGTTTAATGTTAAACTCTCCCACACAGTTCAGTAAGTGTATAAAAGTGTCTGTAATCCAAGTAGGAAGACCAGGCCTGAAAACAACTGTAAACCAAGTTTGTAAGTCTTGAGTTTCTGTAATGGATACCTTATCTGGAAGAATCTAGAAAGCATCTAGGCTTTCCCTAGTGACATGGTCTCATGTCCCATCCAAGATCTATAAACGGGTACAGAAAAAATAAAGTAAAATGAAGATAATATAAAATAAAAATTTATATGACTAACCCTTTGCAATGAAGGTTAAGAAAATAACTGTAATGGGTTTCTGATTATTTTACAGAATACTCATCTGTTAATGGCTTGGATATATTTTGTAAGGAGGAGACTCAGATATGGGCAGTATTGGATGCTAAACCCTTACAGTAGTTTTGGAAATTCTCGAAGTATATGTGTTACTGCAAAAAATACTAATGACTGTGTTTAGTTGCAATTTAAACTAAGGTTATACAGCAGCATGAAATAGTAATTCTTGAAAAACAAGTTATCTGTAAGGAAGAATCATTTATCCATACTATTTAGAAACAGGTTACATTTAGATTTAACTAAATCTTAAAATACAGAATTAAAGCACTCAAAAACATCTCAACTCTCAACTGCATTCAGTTTTTTAAATCCAATTTAGGATTTTGTCCTACAAATCTTACTTCACTTGTACTTTACTATCTCTTAAATATCTGGAAAAACCTTGGAACTGTATCTGAACAACAGATTGATTTATTTGTTTATAGCACACAGAAATTCCTAGTTCCACTCCTTTTCCTGAGGAAAGAAAAAACAGTGGAACATGGAAAACTACCATTTTTTCTCTAACTGATGTGAGTTCCCAGCAGGGTAACTTCCTCTCCCTGTAAGGAAGCAGGGAACTGGCTGGCAGAAGGGGCACAGTCACAGCAGAGCTGACTTCCAAATTCTGGTCTGACAATCACCATGATTAGAACTTTCACATGGGATTGACAAACTGTAATTACACGTAATTGAAGGAGGCAGCTGAATGCTTATAGAAGGACAGGATACGTTCTTTACTCTTACAGTAGATTCAAGAGGATTTAAGTGCAGACAGAATCATACTTCAAACAACTGAGTGATTTTAGAACCTGTGCATGTTGTGTGCAACTCAAAAATCCCCTCTTGCGTGAAGGAAAGCCATCTTTGAAGAGTTAAACTTTTACTAAATCATGTGCTATTTCTCCCCATGAATGCAAACTGGGAAACCTCTTGGTAGGCCTAGATATCTTTACCACATAGAATACTGCATCTTAAAGTATTTACTTGGATATTGCAATTTACTTCAAAGCCTGTGTTGATTCCGAGAGACTAGACACTGTGACATTGTAATGCTCTCATGTATACGCACATAGTACATTCACCTTTCTGTTTTCAAATTTACAGCAAGTGAAATTTTCATGCCTTTTGGACACAGACATCACTTAGACAAGTTTCAGCTATGACAGGAGCATTACTTGCATTTCTGTTATTTTCACTTCTTGACACACGGATGTAGAAAAGGCAACTTTAAAACATCAAAAAAGGAAGAAGCACAAATGTCAAAAGAACATTTCAGAATAGATCTCACAGTAACTCCTCATCTGCTTTTTGTAGAACATGCTGATCTACATCCCACGAAGTCTACATCCCTCAAAGAACACGATCACATATACTTCATGAACACATGTACAGATTGTCTAAAGACCTGACTTGTAGCCAAGTAGTCTTCAGTTCTGGACTTCATTTGCAGATCATGTAATCTGAGGTAGAATTATTAATTTTTCCTTCTATCATTTATTTGTGAGCACAAAAATGGCAGCGACATCCTGGGAGGGTCTAGTCCAAGCTCTGCTGGCAGTACCCTCAACGCTGTGCTGTTCTGTACTTTCTGTCTCTCCCCGGAGTATTCCTTTCTGTTCTACAACTACATTCTCTCTGCTATTATAATTCAGAAGTAGCATGGAACAAGTCATAGTGTCAGGAACTCACAGTAATTTCTTAATTTATTTTAGTTCTAAAAAGGAAGTACAATACCTGTAACTTGAGTAGGTGCAATTACTTGACTTGCACTCGAAGTAGAGATTTCAGGAGCAACTTCAACAGGCAGAGGAGGAGATGTTTTCTCAATCACTACTGTGTGACATGGAATGGAAATCAATCACATCCAAAAAAAACCCTTAAAGCATTCAAAAAAAAAACCCCTTAAAGAATTCACACATGATACTGAGTGAGCCAGACACAATGGAGCTTTTCATTAGTTTATTCTACTTAGATCTAAAGTAGAAAAAAACAGTACAATTGGGTTTTCCATCATTCTACTGCTTGTGAAGAAAACTGAGGTGCTAAAGAAAGGAAGCACAATAGTAAAACTTTTGCAGTGGAAGTTATGCATAAATCTACAAGGAGGCACCTAAGTAAAGTTTCCTCTTGGAAGGGGTACAAGGCCTCAACTCTGCTGGCATTAAAGTTCTTGTGTACTTAATCCAGGATATCGCTTTTGCCTAAAATATGTCTTTGCCTCCTAACAAGTTACCCAGCCAATGCCAACCTCTCAATTCCTTCCACTTGACCTTCCATTCTGCTCATGGAAAAATTGCTTGCGAAGCTGCAATCAATTTTTCATTAACGTCTGTTACAATTGCTACCTTCCCCATTCTTTGCAGAATTGTAAGCACTCTCTCATACTAAAAGACAAGTCAAAACAAGTTACCTGGAAACTGTGGATGCAGGTTAATTGTTGAAATTCCAGGAGAAAGCTGAGGCTGCCCAGGCTCTAGATCAGGCTGCTTTTCTTGATCAAGTGAAGCTAATTCCTAAAAGAGTAATTAAAAGATTACATTCTGAAAACTTTCTCTTCATTCAGCTATCATAACAACCCACGAATTCATGGCTTGAGAAACTGCTAACATTCTCACATGAGTGGCTTTTGATAGCAGATCATTAATTGCCACTAATTCAAGCCTGAAAGAACATAGAATACTATGTTTACACAATGGCATACAATTTAACACTGATTTTATTTGAAGCAGCCATTTCGTGGAGTGTCTATCTTTGGCTTCATCCCTCCATAGTTCTCCCATCCTCTGGTCTTTAATTGCTTATGAATAGTATTTAATTGCAGTTCAGCATCACACAGAAGTATACAACGACATATGTCTCTAACCACTGTGAAAGGTTCTCTCTTAGCTATTGCACTTATCATCTTATTTTCATAAAAGTGTTAGATGCTTGTAAGTCTTTAGGAAAAGGAAATGAAGTACAGTTGCAGTTATTCCTAAAGAACCCCATTATCTTCAGCATAGAGAACCCGGAATCTCCAAAATGGGGGACTTAACACAGACACGCATCTGCTCTTCTCCACTGAATACACAGCAACCCTAAAAACCCCAGGAAACTCACTTAGGCATTAATAGCCTAAGTCTCTTAAGCAGGTGCCACAAATGCCTCTCAAAGCTTCATACTGTTTCTCTCCAACTCATTTTCTCTAGCTGTCAGTACCTGTGGATCTCTTTAAAATGCAGCCTCCATAATGCCATAGAACAATATAGCACTAGACCCTCCACCAATGCCCTAAAGAGAGGTTAAAGTAAATTCTTTCCTGTACCTCACTACCTGTTGTCGTATATCATAATATAAGCTCTTTTTGCCTCAGGGTTTGCACTAAGTCCACAGTAAGCTGTTTGTTCCTCATAAATCCTAAATCCTTTTCAGAGATATGGTGTCACATCTTGTACGCATGGTCTGCATTCTAATTCCTACATAAATCACATCATGTTTTACCTGATCAGGGGCTGCAGTTGCCACTAAAACCAGAAAGAAAAAAGAAAATTAATCAGTCTTCACATCACATTTACTTACACATTCTATTTAATACTAGTAGCACATTTGAAAGTGGTTGCTGCCATTGCAGAAAAATTTCAGGTTCTAGCCTCATCCCAAAATGGTACAAACTTGAAGTAATGTTCCTGAAGCAAGCGTGAAAACTAACCTCAAACCAGAATAAGATTCTATACACTGACCAATGCTTATAATGATTTACTCAGCATTCAGCTGCCGTATAGGTTTTTCAATTGTTTCCTTAGAAACAATCTGAGAAACTCATGGATTAAACATTTTAAAGTTCTTCCAAGGAATATCAACATTTATAATTACTTTAAAGGTAAACTAATATCATAATGATATACAACTAATCATTAACAAATTTGCAAGAATTTATTGTAAAAAAAAAATACTAAGTTTTGAAATTTGCCTTTTCTTTAAGCAAGTGAAAGTGGTTGTGGTTTTTTTCCTCAACAAAAGTGACTTTTTCTGGGAGACGTAGAAATTTCATAGCTATTTTTATTTTCCATTGCAGTTCGCCTTTTTTGAATTTGTCTCTTACTGATGAAAATCTATATATTTGTGTAAAAAACTGTATGAATATTTTTCTTTTCACAATCAACATTTTCCACAGGATAGACTTAAAAAAAAATAATAATTAAAAAAAATAAATCACTCTTCTTGCTCTAGTTTCTTCAGCATTAGCAGGGAGGCCGATTATCAGAACTGGAAGAACTAATAAAATCTCAAAAATTCCAAATGCAAACATATCCAAAAATGGAATATAAAATTCAAACACGTGTATGTGTCATTACTGACTGAGAATGCACACACTATTTGAAATTTTTTTATTTGAAAAAACCAATACTCCTTTGTTCTCCAGTTTTTACATGCATTTTAAGATTTAGCTAAATGTGGCAATCTGACTAATTACCGAAGTAATATTTTAGCAAATGATACACCACTTTTTCCACTTTGTAACACAGAAAAGTCCAGAGGTTTATGTGAGATTTTCTAATCCAGCACAGTCTGTAAGTATATTTGAATGGCTAATTTTTCTCTTCCGATTCAGTTTAGCTCCATTTTCTTTTTGAAAGTAAAACTAGAGCAGTGATTTTAACTGGAAAGTAATCCATGTCACACAGAATTTTGCAGAGTCGGCTGACTGAAATTCTTTCTAATAATGGCCTGACATACAGATACATAACTGCTACTTGGTAATACCCTATTAAGTACTCAATGTCATGAGAAGGTTCTTCAGCAATGTATTTCTTCTTGTCTGCAGTAAAGTTCATCCCAAGTTTGCTGGCAATGTATTTATAATAATGCTGCTTTCTGCATTTTTTGCTTCGGCATTAGTTTTAGACTCAGGACAATTTCGGCTGCTACAAGTTTTTAAAGGAGTTTGCAGAAAACGAAGTCTGAGAAAAATATCTTAGAGGAGTCAACTAATAGTTAAACAGCCCAGCAGAGAGGGGCTGATCTAACACGGTCACATTGAGGGAGAGCACAGCTGCAGGGGTGAGAGCAGGTGCTAATCTACAGGAGTGTACAGGAATCTACAGGAAGATGATGAAAAGCCCTTAGCTTCTGCCACCCCAAATACTACTAAATCAAAGCCTGATTTGAGTCCTTTGTTATATGTTAGATTATAAATATCTTTATGAAAGTCTTAAAACAAATATTCACTATTTCTTGTCATAAAAATTAGTGAGATTAAAGCAGTCTCTCTCTCTCCATCGTGTTCTCAGTATCTGGTAGGAGCTATACATAAAATTTCAGAAGTAAATCATGTAACACAATACACTCCACAACACGGAACGCTCTGCCGTGGGAAGTGACACCTCTTCGTCCTTCACTGTACGCAACTACTCCGCAAAGAAATATACCATTGAAAATACATGCATAGAAATATAGAAAGACTAAATTTTCCCACTCTCACCTTCTTGCACAGCCATCTCAGTCTCACTTTTCTGTGAGAAGGTCAGTGCCTCCACTGGCTCTTCCTTTGCTGGGAGAGGTGGAGGAGAAGTACCTTTAGCAACAGGTTGAGTAATCGGGGTCTTGCCAATGACAGGTGGCTGTACTCTAACTGCAGGGTGATGATATAGCTTGTTTCTGTGAGGGCCAGAAACCGTATAACCCATTCCACCAGGGCAGATTTCCTTAAAAGCAGCTAGATTTGGGATGGGAAAATATTCCTTTTAGGAGTCTAAAAGTGCAATATGTTGACATAGTGGAAAATATAATGACTACCACTAATAAATTTAATCTCATATTGTATATACATTTTTACAAAAAATATTTAAAGACAAGCTATGTATTGCATGCTAATATGACTGAGCATTCTCTCAAAATCATGTTCTGGCTGTTATTCCTGAGAGGTTTCCACTCCAGTTTACCATCTTTCTTCATTTATGTTTAATCTATCATTATATTACATAAGATAATATTATATAAGATAATATTTTGTACTAATCCTCTTCAAACAGTATATCCTTTCCAAATATGAATTTAAATATGCAAATTGTCATCATAATCTACATTGCATAGGGAATGAAGATCACTATTTCTATAATTCTCTTTTTGCTGACACCAAAGAAAAAAAGCTCACCACCCTGTATTAGAGGAGCAGAAGAATATCAGTCAGTAACAACATTCATTCACAGGATCCCATTTGACTACATCAGCGGTCTCATACCAGCCCTGATCCAAATTCTACGGAATTGAATAAGTCTTTCCACTGACCTCAGTGGGCTGGATAAAAACAGAATGGGGATCATAAAAAGCAAAATCACCACTGGAAGAGATGGGTAATATCTCATTTATAAAGCTGCTACAGAAAAAGGTAATGAAAGTCGGGCAGCAGCACCTGCTCTCATCTCTGCAGCTGCTCTACATAAGCATCAGGTTTTGCAGTCCTAGTGGAAGACTGGAATGAAAAAGAAATACAGGTCAGCCTTCCTCCCCATCAAAGATAATAGCTATGCTCCTCTCAGGGACAGGGAGACCTTCAGGAGTCTTGAGGGGGCAGTGCCTCATTGTCCTCATTGCTCTAGGTAAAGCTATGTTGGGATGAAACACCAAAGATTTAGTCTCCCATGTGCCCGAAGTAATTTCTTACAGCTTCTTAAGAGATGTGCAGAGTGGGGCATTGGTAAGTTCACAAGTTCTGCTTTGAACACATCAGGGTTTTAAAATGAATTAGCATTTAAAATAAAACCACAAAATGACTAACTATAGGTACTCCACAGATGAATTCATTAAATTATACATTAAATTGCAGTATGCATTCATTGCATACTGTGTTCTGATGGTGTCTTAGCAATAGAAAAAATGAAGGGTCAAACGGATTAAATTGAGTGGATTCGGAACGATGAAATACTTCATGTTGGGAAATGCTAATACCAAAACTTACCACAAAGACACCTGACTGAGGGTGGGAATTCTACTCAAAGGAAGAAGACAAAGAAAATTTGATGCCCGTCCTTTCAGATGTATACTCAGGATGTAGGAAAACTTGTTTCACGTCATATTCTCTCAAATGCAGAATAGAAATGTGAGCCTTATTCTACCACAGCTCTGGTAAGTGCTCTCAGCACCTAGGTATACAAAGCTGGCCTCTCTCAGTCTCTCTTTTGGGGCTGGTCTACTTTGTACAAACATTTTAAAAGAGAGTGAGATCATGACTATTTAATTCAATGACTCTTAAATTAACATGGGATGCTGCAGTAAATACATTACCCCATTCTGGAGTATCCCACTTTCACACATTTTTCATAGAAAACTCTGAAAGATTATGAATTTAACCTGTTATAGAAAGGAACATGAAAGTTGTCATGAAATGGGAAAAGTGTTTCCCACACAGCTCATCAGAATTTTCTACTCTCAGATTTTCTCTCTGAAGTCTTTTCATTAAGAAAAATCACTAAAATAAATAGCCAGTTCCACATAATATTCAACAATGTACTTTTTATGACTAGAGACCAGTCAACTTTGCAACAAGATATACTCTCTGCTCCGGAATACACACAAATGGGGATAAAGCCTCATGCAATATTCTCACAGACGTAAAGCACCTGCACTTAAATTCAAGTCATCTGGTGAGAATATGTATTTCCTCCATTAAAAAGCCATAGAAATATTATTTATCTGAAAGTGAACTGGTCTTTTAAAATCCTAATCAGTGATCTAGCAACCCCATGGTCATGCAGGAAACAATGGCTTTAAAAATCAATTGAAATGTTCAAAAATGTTGGTCACTTCCATGTGCTTTGTAAGCCCAACTTAAAAAGTAAGGAATCTGCTGCTCTCATCACGTGTCTGATGTTAGCCGTGGATTTCCCAAAGCAGCCAGCTACTTTTGAAAATCTGAATCTTTAAAAAATACTCCAGAGAAATACATGACCTGTATCATAACAGCGACATCTGCAGCAGCAACTTCAGTAAGAACAGTGGATTACCATTACAAATACCTGTGCTAAAATACTGAACAAGCTGTACATCATGTATATTACAATAAGTACTGACGCTTTAAAAAAGATGAATTTGACCATACATTTGGACAAAAAAAATCATATTCAATTGATTTTGACTAAAGACTCCAACTTTGGTTGGTTGTTTTAAGCAAAATCGGGGAATAGAAGGTACTCCAAAGCAGCAATCAGTATCTATAATGTGCGATATCTTAATCTATGAGCAGCCTAAATGAGGGTGGTGACCAACCAAGCTTGTATGTTCCAGGTCCTTATATATTTACAAACCAACAGGACTCCAAGTGAACGCTGATAATACAAGTGAGCTGTATGTATCAAGTAAGGAATTGTTTAAGTGAAACGTAGCATGAAATGTTTAACTACCAGTTTGTTGTTAAGAAGACAACACCATACTCAGCACATTCCTCAAAATGGATGGTAAAGATACGAAGGAAGGTTAGAAAGCAGAGATACTCCCATACATATCCCACTAACTGTAATGTAAACTACAACATGTTGTTCCGTAACCTAATTCTCAAAAGCTGCCATCCTTTCACCGGTGCCTTTAACAACTGAAGAGAATTACTTAGATTTTGGGTTCATTTGTATGTATCTATAGTCAGAATATAATGTACAATAAATTTATCTTCATGTGATGGAGAATCAAAGTTAGGGACGTATTCTGACATGCAAATATTATTGATCTGGAATTCTATCACAACATATCAAAGATAATTCCTTTGCTTTAATCACAAATCCCTATGAACAAAACTACCATATACGTGATTATTCTACTGTCACGTAGAGAACTGTCATAATTTACTTATGGACACTTCTTGTTTAAAATCAATTCTTGGATTTTTTTTTTAAAGCATACATAACAAACGTAGGGCGGGGCAAGAGCTTGTATTTTTAATGGGCAGTTCTTACCTGTTCCTGGAAGCGGACACTTCTCACAGTGCGGGCCCCAGGCTTTGCCAACACTGCAACAGCAAAGCTGCTTGCTGAGCTGAACAGAAAGAGGATGCATGCATTGCTTTCCTGCACTAACAAACCGGTAGCAGGGTCCTTTCTCTTCAGCAACTACAGGATTATCAGCTGCAATGAAAGTGGAAGAGAGGATGGTACTGTTCACATGAAAAGCAAAACACAGAAACACCACTAGGTTTCCAACACCAGTTAAATGGGTTAATATTACCATCTGCACCAGTTTTATTTCAAAGACCTATCTCAAGCCATAATCACAACATAAAAGAAAATTCTTATTTCCCATCAAACTCCTGAATTCCAACTCATCCTAGACCAAGGACAAAAAGTATTTTGAAGGGGAAAAAAAAAAATTCCAAAGCAGCAGTTGCCATGCTGCTACAATAAAGAGTCAGAATCAGCTCTCTCACTCGTACACAAGTCCAACTGCTGAAGACTAAGGTCAATCATTACTAATATACAGTTGCGTCAAGCTACATAGCCACTGGAACATTCAGCTCTAAGTAGGCTCTAGAAATAAGACTGCAAAAGGATTAGGTATCATACATGGCATTGTTTTAATAAAAGAGATAGTTATATATTACATGTTGTTTCACTTAGTTTTAATGAGGAAGAGCCATAGGCCATAAGCTATGACTAGTATGAGGTAACAGGAAGACAAGATCCATCCAGATTTCTAATTTATGCATCCACATTCACATACAGTTGACAGTTCTGGGTAATATGTTCACTTAACTCAAAAAATACAAAGACTATCTGATTCTGATTTCAACATGACATGTAAAAGAAGAATGAAAACCAACTCCTTTTTCTGCTGTTAAACTGAAAAGTGGTAAGAAATTCTTCAAAATGAAGAACTTTCTCAGTAATAGAGTGTGATTAACTAGTAGCATAAGACAATTATGCTGAAAAAATGAAAGAATTCACCTACAGCTCTAGACTATATTTTTTAAATCTAAAGATAGCTCAGAAAAAGCAGCTTAGGAAATGAAGTATTTTTCACTTGCAAATAGTCTTCTCAAAAAACCTTAAGTGAGAAATTTAGTTGTTCTCTATGCCTTCTTTTCTTCTTGCAGAGGTAGTTGATCTCAAACCAAGTAAAAGCTGATTAACAGAGGAAAATATTTGCATTCATGCTGTTCACAACTTTTTCTTTCTCCTAATTCTTTCTTAATTTTTAATCCCTCTTAATAAGAGGGAAAATGTGCCAAAGATCATCCTGGGCTGAATGTTTAGTAATGGAAACTACCCAGGTCAAAGCTGCAGAGGTGGAAGAGGGGAGGGCACGACACAAAGATTATTTTGGCTGGGGAACTAGCAGAGAGGGGGAAAAAAATAGTTATGAGAAGGAGAACTCCAGGCCGGTGAGAAAGACTGAGTGTATGAGGAGGCTGGCTGTGGCCTTGAAGGTTTTGTGACAAGAAAACCAGTAAAAGATGGCAAGGATCATGGCCAGCCACTGGTGGAGACCAACGCTTCTAGGACAAAGAGACAGAAAAGAGGAATGAGCACTGAGACTGACTGAAAGTGAATAAACTGAGGAGTCAGGGACAGCAAAAGAGACAGGGACAGCTTAGAAGAGTTTGGGCCAGTGAAATAAATCCTCACGTAAAGTGCAATTAAGTATCTATTTTGGCAGTTTGATTAGCACTATTACTTACCTATGCATCTCGAGAGAGTAGGATCTGGCACAAATCCCATTTTGCAGGTACATCTGTAGCTGCCCATGGTATTCAAGCACTCACCATTAGGGCATACTCCCTGTAACTGACACTCGTTGATATCTGTGGGAAAATTGAAAATAATCAGGTACTGAAACGTATTAATATTCTTCTTTCTTCAGAAGTTATCTTTTTTTTAAATATGTGCAGGAGAACTGTTACAAGTTAACACTCCAATCAACACTTTTTCCCATACTGACAACATTTGATTGACAACCTTTTAAAACCCTGCTGAGCACATAACAGAAAAACAATTACATTTATACATCATTCTCAAGTACTCTGGATTAAAAAACAAATACAGTTTGACTGGCTTACCAACCCCTCTTTTCCTGACTAGGTGATTGCTTGCGCAGTCAAACACAACTCACAGGAACGTTCACGGAGGGAAGTTTAAGCGATGTAGTATGTTTTATACAGGATGCAACTCTGCCTGACACATTTAATACAGTTTTTATTAGTCTTTGTATTTGGTAATGCCTGAAGGTTCGTTGTGCTGGAAGAAGCACAACGCACAGATACCATCTCTAGCCTAAAGCTTACCATCTTCACAGCAAGAATATGCTTCAGGAAGCACAGAACATGTGATGTGGGGCAAAAAGGATTGCATCCATGGGAACATCACAATAATTAACAACTGCTTTGATGAAGTTTGCTGTTAAGAGACTACCTGCATCAGTGTCCCTTTCAGGGTCTCACTGAATTATTCACCCAGGCCCCAAGCACTGGGCCTCAGGCCTTTATAACACTTGGGGTTGTATCTTTAATTCACTTACTCTTAGAATAGGATCTGTCCGACAATCATCTGGATACCATCTGTAACCATGTCAGCCAAACTAGGATTTTATTTCAGGAGACAGTAACAACGTAGCTTGCACTAAGAATCTAAACCTTAAAATAATAAAAAATAGTAATATAAAAAAAGCCCCTGATCTGTAATTCTCCATCATAAATTGTCACATCTCTTTCAGAAAAATAGAGACAGCACATTAAAACAGACCTACTTTAAAATTTAAAATGTTTACATGTATTATTACTACATAATACTTTTGTCATGGTTTAGGCTGAGCTGGCCAATAAACAAATGACAGATGCTCTCTTTAAGTGGAAAGTGAAATTACTGAAAAGGTTCTGTTTTACCTCAAACCAGGACAACTTTCCCTCCCTACCCCTAAGCTAGGAAAAAATGCCTATCTTGCTGGGTAAACAAACTTCAGGTGTAAGTCAGATATTCCACCTAGCTTCTTGGAAATCAGGTATTAGTGATCACTTTATCTAAAATATATAATGTTTATTACCTTTTCTCTTAGTTTTTATAAAAACTTCACCATTTTATTTGACCTCATTGTATGTTGCTGCCTGAGTCAACACAATCAATGAGGGTAAGCTGAAAATGTAAAATATAACAGATGTGTTGGAGTTCGCTTTTGGAAACCTACAGAAAGAATCTTTCACATTTCTACCTTCTTCATTTTTCTCCACAAGTTTGCCTACCTGTCCCACTACACAGGAGCACACAACTGAAGCTCACAGTAGAGCAGACTAGCAGTTGCCATCTCAGCTACGATTTTTTCCAAATATTCAGTGTTGATCTTATCCCTCAGCTCTTCAAATGCTATACCTAATCTAGTGTCTTGACACCACCTGGATCAACTTCACCTCTATGCACTCAGCCACACATTACAAAGAGTGATAATTTATATCCTAGAACTTTGGGTGAAATGTGATGGAAACCACATGAATTACAAAGGATCAGCTCTGCCTCAAAGGAATTTTCAAGTGAAATTCCCAGACTACATGACTTTCTGACCTCAGAGGGAGTAGACTATTTAAAAAGGAGAATGGTATAAGAAAAGTGCACAAAACCCTGCTGAAATATTCCCCTACGGCAGTCTACCTTTTGGCCCATTCAATCTTTGAGCAGGAAGATGTCCCATATAAGCACAGGACTATCTTATTTAAGGATTGCACTAACGCAGAATATTTAATAAGCTAGACTTGTTCTGATGCACTCAGTGTTTTAGACAGTTTCTTCTGGTCTGACTAGGGTCTTTCTTTTGCCCTGAAACCTCAAAATATGATTGGAGGCATCTACAGAGTGCCAACTGATCCAAAAAGAAGATCACCATTGTTTCAATATCATTATCTTTTGTGACTATTGTGAGGAATGAACTTCAATCTTAACAGCTAGCAAGCTAAAGACATTATTGTTACTAAACAGAAACATATTGATGCTGTTGTAAAGTTGTTGGGAGGAAAGAACATATTGCTAAACCTCCACTTTCAAACATCAGGCATGACAAGGAACATAATGGAAGACTATGAAATACCTAGAAGCTAATACAAAGCAAATACTGGAACACTGAAGAATCCACTATAGAATTTTCTACCTGTTGTCAATTGATGCTGTCAGAGCAGTCCTCAAATGCTACACCATGGAACAATTCTACTTGCTTCGATGAAGCACTGACTGTTGTCAGAAACAAGTGAGAGGAAGAGACTTCACACTGAACACAGGAAAAATCTTGATATCCAGGTTCATTTTAAAATAAAAATCTTCAATTAATAAATAATCTTGCAATTACACAAATACACAAATTACATACACACACGTTCAAAAAGCATATATGGAGGAATAGGAAAAACATAGCAGAAATTAAGAGATGGAAGAAAGATAATATAAAAAATTAAAATTTAAAATACATTTTTAACAAGGACTGTGCTCTTTCATTCTAATCTGAATTTTGCTTTTTATTATTTAATATTAGTTACTTGTTGGTGTTGACGTTGGTACATATACTGAAAAGAATTGCTTGCTTTCTACATTGTAATAGCAGACATTTTTAAACAACCTTCTCCCTTTATAAATTCTAAGTATACATTTTTACTTATATGAAAATTAATCTATACTACTATTAAAAAAAAAAAAAGAAAAAGAAAATATCTCCCAGGGGACATACATAACATACCACTTTTTCTGGAATGTATATCCATGTAGAATTAACGTAAATGCTTTGTCGGGTGAAGACAGGATTTAAATTTTAGATCAGTAAAAAAGACAACTTATTTTAAATAATATTAATTTGACGTTGATTTTATAGTTCTTCTTTTCAAGGAAACCAAGTCTCTTGTTTGTTAACCATTGAAATACATTACTATTTGCTTATTCGTCACCATTATGAAAAATTTGGAACTTTTCCTTCCTATCTATGAGGATAATTCTACCATCCTACATGTATTTAAACAAGGTAAGTAATTACATAGCATAACATAAGCGCATACATACTTTCAGTGTTTAAAATTATTAATGCTGCATTTTTCATTCATTAGATGATGATTTTACTCATTGTTTGCATCAAGCTTAAGGAATGTTAAAAATCTATACATAGATAAATTTTATTATTTGAATACTGAAAGTGTATAGGCATGTAAAAAACAAAAAGTAAAATCCTGCAAAGAGACAGATAGGTAAGAGAAAAGAAATTTATGAAACCTGCTTTCTAACTTGAATTTGAATCATTTTATTCATTATGCTAGTATTATCCATTCTACTCAAATGACATCTTTTAAGTTTGTAGAACTATATCTGTATGTTGTAGAAAGAAAAAATGATGTCTGTTGTTATAATACTAAAGCAGTTTTTCGACTTTGAATAACAGCTACTGAACTGAAATGCATATATATATATTTACAGTGAAATGAAGGAAAAAAATATGTTCTGCAGAAGGGGGTACAAAATCTGGCTTTGCATTTAAACAAATTCTCATTACAAGTTACAGACTTCAACTAGCTGACTGACCTTGAATACCCACTAGCAAAACTGTGCTATTTGGATTTTATAATGAAATTTTTTTAACATACCTTATATTGAAGTCTTTATGCAGATAAACTGTAGTTGTGAATTTTAAAGTAAATTGAATTTAAATATCATCTAAATAGAAATGATGCACATTTCTACAGATCTGAACTTCATTTCATGTCACTGCTGAGAAAAACTGGCACAGGAATGTATTGGATGCATTTGGTGATACTGGGAGAATCCTGTTTTAGAGTTTTGCCCACTAATAGTGAAGGTTTCATGGCATTATTTACTGAAGTGGCTAATTTGCAGGTAGATGGGATTTTCCTATAATTTATCAATACACAGTCATCTTTCTTTCCAAATGATTCAACTATTCTGCAGGAAACATTCACAGATGCTGTCATTAATGCCTCTGTATTAAATCTCTTCCCAGATGAACTGTTCTTGTACATCTAGCATTTAAAAATATAACTCCCCATTGACACGCCCTCTGCTATTGCTATTTAATGTGGTCACTGCTACATTTAAGTACCAGCTTATATGTATGTAAATACCAATGAATGGTCCTTCTAGAGTTCCTGATATGGATGTTTCTCTTGCTAAATTTGTCCAATTTTTAAAGTTAACTTCATCGTGCATGTACTGATGCCTCAGCATAACTTAATTATAGTGTATTTTAATGCTTCTTTTCCAATTCATGTCTTCTCAATGAGCTCATGCAATTACTGAGCTGATGCTCTATGCTGAATTACACAAGCCTATCTAGGGATTCAACAGAAACAAGCCACAAGTAGATTAAAAAAAAAAAACCTTCAAATTTTCAAAAGAAACATACATACATGTAAGAACAGTGTTTATTTAACAACCTTGGGTAAAAAAACACCCAACAACCCAAAACCTTCCAGATTCACTACCTACTTCACTGTATGTCAGACTGTGGTAAAAGGCCACCTACCCAAAATGTTTCCTACCATCTGCCAGCCTGCCCAGCTGTGCAAACTGCACTGGAATCAACTTGTTCAGGCAGCTGGAAAAGAAATCTGATTCAAGATTAACAGCCTTTTTTTTTTTTTTCCTTCTCTTTAGCCCTCTATTTCTTGTATACGGACATAAAAAATACTTCAGTTTTAAATTAGTATAGCAACGAGAATTCATTTGCTCCATTGTAAAAACTAAAGAAAAAACTAATTTAAGGTTGTCTGAATAATCTTTTGCTGTGTACAAGCACAAACTGACAACATGCTTGTAGAGTGATTTTATCAAACACCTTCATCTACACAGAGGAAATATTTTAAGGGGCTACGCAGCAGTACTATAAAACCATACATAGGTAAAAAAAGCTTTCTAAAGACCAACTAAATACTAATTTTCAGTTTCCAAGGAAAACAGAGTAATGAAGTTCTACTGGTAAAAAGCCTCTGCATTAGTGATACAGAAAAAAAAAAGGTTAAGCAGGGAGTTTTTCCACACAGCACTTTGCATGGCTCCACAGCAAACTCTCACAGTAGGTGCCATTATTTATGATTTATAAAGAACTGGCAAATAAAGCATTGATTTTGTAACAGTTGGTGCCTGATAACGTGAATGACTTGACCCTTCTCAATGGTAATAAACTGTTGTAACCCCACTCACTGGCATGAAAGAAGCATCATTCTGCACTGACGGACAACCTGACCCTTTGCTGTTACTCTTTAGTATTATAACACACCAAATAAATGGAACTGGTCCTTGTCACACTGTGCTCCCAGATATGGTAGTCCGTCTCCATAAAAGTTTGACAAGAGATGAAAGCTTTACTCTTACTTTGGATCTGTTGAGATGGCAGTGGAAGCCATATGCCATCCCAGAGGTCCTGTCAGTGACTCTGCTCTCACAAGTTCATCCAAATGCACAGAAGCTTTGCCATAACCAGGGTCTTGACAGTGATACCGCAGTATTGTAGAAATGAGGCTACCATGTCTTGGCTCCTTCTATACTGTCTTCTAAGCACACAGCTTGATATACAGTGAGGTCAGCCACCACAGAGCTCCCAACCACCAGAGTCACCACAATACTCTCAGCTTTCAACAACCCAGATGCTGTAACCAAACTGCTGCTAATCTATCCCACAGTCTTCCCCACTAAAGAGAACTTAAAACAGGCTCTCTTAACAACAACAGTTAGTGTTTGATGTTTGATACCTTCTCACAGATTTTTATAGGTCTACTGGGTGTCAGGTCAACCTGCTCTCAGAAAATGCAATGTGTTAATGACTCACGGCCACTGAATTTCCTGGGGAAAAAAACAAGCTAAAACAACCATTTCCTAACTGAATGCTTGTCTGCTCATGTGAAGAGTGCGACTATGGACAAAGTAATCTAATCTTCGTGACTTAAAAAAAAAAACCAAACCCAACAACAAACCTCTAAAACCAAACAGAAGTGAAGGAGGAAGATGGGAACAACGTAATATGGTATTCATGCTAACGCTGAACTTGTTATAAACCATGATAATTATATATAGCTTTACTAAGTCCAAAACCAAGTTCATCTTCCAAGAACTTTACATACATTAATTAGTAGACAGAAGATAGAAATGAATGGATAGCTCGGATAGCAAAATGAAAATTTATGTTACTTATGGCTTTTTCTCCTCGCTTTCTAAAAACGTTTACGAAGAAATTTTATTTGGATTTTTGTCCAGGGTAAGGCAAACTTCAAGCTTTTGCATTAGAAATACCCCAAAACACAATTGCGTTTTGCAAGCACTTTACAGAATCTTGTTCCACAAATAGTTAACAGAATCAGATGAGGAAGTGACCTTGGTTTTTACTCATGACCACACACACACATTTCCAATTACATGGGATGAATATCACAATACTAAATTAAATTTTGTTAAGTCTAAGTGCAGGCAGCAGTTAATACAGCTACCTATTTTCTTCTAATAACTGTGATTTTGGGACTGAATAGTGCAAAAGAAATAAAAAAATTGGGAAAGTTTTGAAAAAAACCCTTAACCCTAATTTGTTACTTTTCTCTAAACAGTTCTTCCTTGATTAAAGATCCAAAATCCCAGGGGCTTTTCAACATCTCAATCTATATTATGAGGGTCGGGCTCTTTTACTCAAGTATTGATTTACTTGTTCAGCTCTCTCACATGCATTGCACATTGGGGAATTGTGATGACTGAAAAATAAATATATGAATCAAAACTTTAAAAGGAGAAAAGTTAGATATGGGATCAAATTATGTTCTAAGGTACTTAAATTTAAGTGACAAAGCATTTATACACCTAATGGAAGGTTTCCCTCTAGCTATTGTATAGGTATTTGCGTACAAATGGGTGCAATGTAGTAGAATGTCTTCCTCTTTCCACTGTATGACGATGCACGGAAGAACTCTGTGCTGGAGGGGAGGACATACTGCAGAAGATATTATTTTCCAATGTTCTGCTTGCATTCTCCAATTCTATAATGGCTTTTAAAGTAGATTAAAACAGTCTTTGGAGCTGCATTAGCTGCCGTTCAACACTACATTGGTTCTCTACTGCAAACCTACATGCAAAGTTCTCCTATCTTTCCTTGAGCAATGGCATGCCTAATTCAATCACATTCAGGAAGTGAATCATTGCAGCTTTATTCCAGGATTAATGACACCATAACATAGCCTGAGTATCCTTTCTCCAAGGATAATAAACCATGCCAAGTGTAAACATTCAATCCTAGGAAAAGTTCCCGTGCCTACTTATAACGAGATCTGTACCCGTCACTTACTGCTGAAAGAATATGGTTTACTTGGTTACTGTAAAACACGCCGAGTGATTTACTGGGTGCATCATAAAGCTACTGTAACCTCCTTTAATTTGCCTGTTTACTGAAATACTTTACTTAGATTCCTTAGCAAGTAAATATGAAAATGCTTCACAGCCTACTCCTCTTCTACACATGAACAGGTCAACACAACCTGAAGAACCTGATGCCCACTATAGCCAAATGAAGTGGTGCAGAAGGACTAATTGATCAACAGAGAGCTGTTCTGCTGTAGACCTACCTACAAAAGCCCTGGAATATCAGCCCTGTAGTGTTTCCCTTTGGCAGCCTCCAGCTGGAAGAGCATTTAGGAAGAGAAGTTCACTGTGTTTTGGCTGTGCTAACCATTATAACAGCTCTTCAGACCACCCAGGCCCAGCTGGCCTAATGCAGAATCACAGGAAACACTAAGGTGGTGTAAAGCTGTCTTCTCTCTCTTCAGCCTTGTAGCTCATTTGGACACATGGAGCAAGTCCACTCTCTACCCTTTTCAGATAGTGAGTGAGGCCCATATTTGGTCACAGACATACTGGAATTTGAAACATTCCTATAAAATGAAATACATTCTTTCATCTCAATGCTTAACACATTGAATTTATGCTCATCAAAATCATCACAGCTTGGAGCATTTAACCACATTTAAACATTTAACTCAAAAACAAAAAAATGAACATACATTTTTATTAATGTGTTCTAGTCATTGCCACAATCTCCTGACAGTACATTATTTAAATCTATCTATTCATTTTTAAGAAAGTATTTTTGCTCAAGAGAAACAGTCTACGACTTCAAAAAAGTCAGGGGTCACCACAAGAATTTTGAACAACACAAATGTAAACAGAAATAGTCTTCAACTTGCTTTTTGAAAGAAGTCATTGCTACCATTCATGTAAAGAATGCAGTCAAATTTCTTTTCAGGAGCACCAATAGCTTTGAAATGATAGTCTCAACTATCAAACCTGGATCAGGGTTTGGGTTTTTTACCATATAATGTTGTAGTAACTAGAAGACATTTAAAATTTTCATAAACAAGGGTGAAGAATGCTAAGAAGTGATTTAGGATTAATTAAAATAATAATCCCTCTTTTGAAACAATAGATCTCATTTGTATACAATGCATTTTCTATTTTACACATTTGGCAGTTGATTTTTGATAACATGAATAAATCTGTCAGATTCTCAAAGTCACAGTACATGCATAAACAGGAGAAAACAACTTATAATTTCACAATTTTTAAGACAACACATGACACAGATGACAACGCATAAAAACTAAATATGCAACAGCCTCAGCTAGAAGAGTCATGATATCCAGAAGGTTCTTATGAAAATTGGACCAAGAAAGGGAACTTGCAGAAACAGAAAGCCTACTCAGACGACCACAGCCCTGGTAGCTGCACCAAAATATTCAGAATAAACTTGTGGCTAGAAAGTACTGCAGCCCTTCTCACTCCCTCTGTCCCGAGTGCCTGGTGCCGGAGGACACGAGCAATCTCAACATCAGCAGTCCACAAATGATTCCAGGTGTAAGCAGCATGGAAAGGTAAGTTTCTGAAGGGGGACTTCTGCACTTAGCTCTGAAATCAGATTTCTATGCTTTTAAAAAACTGACTGACTTTGTTTAAATGATTAAGTAATAAAAACTGAATGGAAAATGTTTATTTCCTTCTGATGCAAAGTGAGCAACTTGCCTTTCAATAAGAACCACACACACTTAAGCCGCTGTGCTGCATTTAAGCTAAGCAAACCTTCTAGATCAATTATATACTAATTAGAATTTTTCAAAGTACTGGGCAACTTCTTAATTAGAAATGACCTAGTGGTCAGTCATTAAAAGTTACTTAGTAATACCTGCCTTGACAGATGTTTTCATGCAGTGAAATGCTTTAATGTGCACAATATCTCATGTTGCAAATTAAGACTGGAATATATAATTTATGTCTTATCTGTGACAATTTGATTCATTCTGGTAGGTATATGCTAGGCTTCACTAGGAGTGCAACCTGACTGAATGATCTCCAAATTGGCTCAACATGCAGGCATCATTTTTTATTCTCTTTATGAAAATCAATTACAACTGTACCTCCTAACACCACTGAAAATACTGTTCCAACTGTTTCTGCTATAGCTATATTATTAACCACTATTAATCTCCACAGTTCTAAGAAAAATATAATATCCAGATTTTACTGCTTCTATCATAGCCGAACGTTTCAATAACAACCTGACTAGTGAGAACAACAAGGGGTAAAAGAAACAAACAACAAGGTTTGATTGGTAATGAAACTATTGCAATATATATTTTTCCAAATTACAGAAAAAACGGTTGCTTATTCTAAGAAATGACCCACTGATTTCTGTGAGCTAACAGAGCAGCAGCAGAAGAAACCAATCCAACTCGTTTTGTGCTTCTGCATGGAATTTACTGGAATGCAAGTTTGCAGAGCCACACTTTTCAAACACATAATCAATGTCCAAACAGCAACCCAACCCAGTTTCTGGAGATATATTTATTTCTCAGTATGATCATCATAAAAGAACTTCCTTGAAAGAAGGTTGTTAACTTAGTAGCTAAGTAACATTAAATAGCATTTCTTACGAAGCTAAGCTCTTTTATTACTTGTGTATTGAAATACGCATACAACATACATAGAAAACAAATTTATTACTGTATTTTACGGACAAATGTAGGAGGGCAGGATATACCTTCAAAATTTATTTTAAATCATGATGAAGCCAAGGGAAAAAAGCTTAAAGTCCCCAGAGCACATGATTACAGAATTTGATCCATCAACATACAAGCACTAGTTTCTGCATGCTCGTATACATTAATTTTAAGCATATGGAGACTTTTCAAGAACTTCCATGCACAACTTTTTACTTCATTGAAAAACAAGCGTGCAGGTATTTTTCCAGTTCTTCAAGATAAGATTTTTTAAGTGCTCCATTGGCAATATGTTAGTTTCCTGTAAAAGGAATCCAACCTTTTCACCAGCTGGTTTTTTCATTCTATTTCAGTTTTCCAAGAAAACCATTAGCAGAAGAAGGAAACAGTAAGTATAATTCTAAACAGGGAACCAGAAATTAGCATTGCATGTGGATTCTGACAAAGAAGTTGCAACTCTGATAAGTTGTATTTTGGCTTTAATGACAGCCTTAGGGCATCCATGTGTGTACATGTAATAAATCATCCCATTGAGAAGATAATTACTGAGGGGGGAAAAAAGCTTTCTTGATACCAATTACACTAAACTGTTTGAATTAGCATAGCCACAGATGGTTCTTTGTTGTCCTACGTACACATTAGAGAGAAGAATGTTTCATTACGTTAGCTCACTCAAAGGAGAAAAAAAATCAGGATCCGGTTATTAATCACACTAATACTACATAGACTTTGTAAACTAAGGAGGCTTTTGACTGCAATAACAATGTAGAACAAAAGGTTAATTAGGCTTTTAGGCCTGAATTTTCAAAGGCAGTGAAAGTTGGACGATATCTAGGTGAAACAGCAATCTCTTTTAGCTGCAGGCAGGGATTCAGAAATATATCCCCATTATTATTTGGTCTGGCAATGCTGGCCCTTTCTGAGCATGGACACAGCATGCACACTCTTTCAGCAAAGAATAATCTAATTAAAATGTATACTTGCATATGGACATGCTGTGCCACTCCTTTCCAATTTAACTGTAAGGATTATTACAAGAATACAAATATTCCCCCACCGGCAGCTTAAGCAGTTTTCTCTTCACAGCTATTGCTGTTGCTTTGCTCCATGTTTGTGATATGGTCAGCTGTTTCTTCATTAGCCTTGCTCTCTTCTCTTCCAGAAAAGCATGTCTGCTTCAGATAAACACAAACAGGACATTTTGGCCTGACCCCTTGAGAAGCACATGCTAATGACCTTTTCAGGACCGAAATGTATCCTGCCAGCAGCTTTCACGTATGAAGCTAGCTTTCCTGATGACTGTTCAAACAGAGCTCAAAATCCTGACCCTCTGGAAGAAAATGGTAATCTTGTCACTTATTTCAATAAGACTAAATTTCATCCTGGCTTTGTTTCATGGATATTACTTCTTCCAGTTCCTCCCTTATTTGTACCTCTTTTTTTGGAGTGTGTTGGAAGGTAAATTACAGAGAAGCCACCCAAGCCACAATACGGCAACAAAGGGAACCTGCAGCAGTCACCACCTCTGTCCATTCCAGAAAGTTAAGAGATTGTCCTCATCCTCAATTCATCAACAGCCAACTTCCTGGTGGGATAATCCAACTCCGACCGTCTGATTAAACTCTAGGTTATAAGTTTCCATGTATCAACCACTAGTTATATTTAGAGTCTACAGCTCACTCTCTTCTGGAATAATGATAGTAGTAAAACAAACTATTTAAAGCTTATATTTATTGCAGTATTAGTTATGTAGTACGAAAATGTGGCAGGGGAAAAACTATCAAAACCCAGTACAACAAACAATGACTAGCCTACCAGGTACGGATCTATTTCTGCACACTACCATGGCAGTACTTAGCTCCCTCTTACGCTCCTACCCAGAGACATGTGTTGTCCCTGTCTATCAGCCTGTCACTGCTCAGTGAAACAACTTCTGGCCTACTTCTGGCAATCTTTACAAGCATCAGGCTATTTTTTAACCATCTGCAGCTCTTGATTAAGGATCTTAATTTCCATTAAATAAGGTTTGCCAACACCTAGGTACAGTCCCTTGAAACAAACGAAATGCCCTACTCACCTTTAAATGCCTGCTGCATTGCTGCTGTCTAGGAAACCACTGTGTAAGTGGGGTTTGTGCACAACTACTGGAGATATCAAAAGCTCCTGTCTCTCCTGGACCACGTTCAGAGGGATGCATGATGGTATTAATGCATCATGGCAACTTCCAGACACTTTCTGTGCTGAAAGTTAGAAATCCTTTCTTTTGCAGTCTCTGAAAAACCTCATAACTAATATGTGGAATGAGACAATCTCTTTCAAAATGGCTGGAAACATCTTGCTGAAATATATGCACCACCTATGTGTTTAATATGAGGCGTTAAAAGGTGGCTCATCTATGCCTTACACTCACCTCCTTCACCTTTTCACTTTGCAGTCCTGATCAGTAAGTTGCCATCAAGATCTCCCCCATTCCTTTTATTTATTAAGGGGAGTCTGCAGTCTTTCACTGCAGGTCAGGGAACAAGCTCTTGAAATGCAATTTGCAGCTCTTCTCCATCCAGTTTTTTTACTATTTTGACCCAACCTAATTTTCTCTCACAATCCTCCCTACCCCTCCCACAATGTCGCTATCCTGCAAGCTGGTAAAGCACTAGGTAGAGAACTGAGCAGCAGATAGGGTCAAGTACCTGTACTTTCAGATAGCAGCTCACATCTCCCTCAGCAGTGGAAGCAGCGGGATGTTTGTGTTTAGTGCTCTACAAACTGTATTATTTTGGTTGGTAAAATCATTTCTTTATGTGGCTGGCTGCTGCGTGTTCCTTCATCTGCATGCTAACTGAAAGTTTTTAGTTAAATACAATTAACTTTATCTCCAAAGCGCCTACGTATGTCCTTTAATGCCAATTATTTTTTCATTTTCTACTCTCCACCACCACTGCTATTTGTTGGGACCTATTTTACCCTTGCAGTGTAACCAATGACTAACAAACCTGACCACAGGTCAATGTCAGCCTCACTTGAACTCATTCTTCCCTACCTTCCCAAATCTCTCTCCAGAGCACCACTGCAGGATTGCTCACATCTTCTCAGAGCTCCTTTCTCTTGTTTACTTGAGCTGTGCCAAACAAGTCGGACAAGCAGTTAAGCTTTTTCCAACATCCTCATCTGGCACCTCTGTTCAATACTCCAAGACATACAGAAAGAACGAGCATATGTCTGTGGTCATCTCCTCAGCTTTGTCAGATAGAGACGCCATAGGAGAATCCAAATGCCCCAAGCCTTTCTGTGTAGCTACATGATCATGCAGATCCCACAACCCTGAATGTTTTGATAATTGCTATGCTTACAACCAGAAGATCTAAGGCATAATTTCGGAATAACACAACTTATGCAGTGTCTAACTCCATACATCCTCACCTGCACTATGCACATTCTTGAAGTATGCGCATCACTGCTTTACATGGCAGCCAGGTACATATGGTTTTTCATTTCCACTTGCCAGCGACATTATCTAGCTGTTCTCAGTACTGCTGTGTCTAACCTCTTAAGTCCAAAAGAATTGTTCTCCAATTACTCTATACTTTCGTGATTATAGAAATTATTCTCTATTGCTAGTTCCATCTGACTTAACTGAGCAAGGCTGCAGGTTCACTGTTTAGCAAAAGAACCGATAGAACAATGTATCTGTACTGAAAAACAAAGTATATGAATCCTTATATATCATCAAAGAAAATGAGAGTATATGTAAAAGTTTTTAAAGTTTTTTGCTGGAGCAAAAAAAACACTCTATGGAGTTGACAATATTTGGAAAGAGTTAAAAGAAGCCTCAACATTTTTTCCCAAATACAAATCCAGTGTACTGCCAAGTTATAAACAGCAAAGAATTTGTCACATAAAACTGGTACTCAAAATAAACACCATCAATTGTAGGCACTATCGTACCTTGACAAAATGTAGCATTGATCCTCTTGTAGCCTTGTGGGCATTCCATCATAGGACCGTACCCATGGTAAGCTGAAGAAAAAAAAAAAAGTCAGTTAAATACTACTGATTTATATGCTTATTTAGAGAACCTGACAGCCACGTTATTATGTAACTATAAAAAAAATCATTATAAGTTTTTATGATATGTGGTTAAGCATAAAAGGTCAAGAAATTGAAATTAAAGGTCGTACAGGCAATCTTAATTCCATCTCTTGCCACATACATACCACTTAAGTCTTCAGTTAGCCAGTCAAATTTATATTTTTTCCCAAAAAGAGAAGTCTTTGAAATCAGGACATTATCTTTCATCCTAGTTGTTCTCAGATATTCAAATAATAACTTTCCCAAACCAGCTATGAACATCATGTTGGGAAAAAATAAAGTTTAAGATTCATGATGGAAACTTAATGGTTTTAAAGCTGAAAGCAGATTTAGAAAGCAGAAGTATCTTCACTGTTAAGCAAAATTGTTGGGTACCATTTCTCCTGCCACACTGAATTAAAAAATATTTGAAATACAAAGGAAACAGATGCAAATAAATTTCTAAAACAAGGCAAAAAGAAGAAAAAGGCACATTTGTGATTTACCTAACAAAGCTGCTGAATTTTGAAAGACTCTGTCACTTATAGGCTGATAAGTGTAAACTGTCAAGGGCATAACAACACTGCAAAATACAGACTGAATTCAATTTTGCCAAAATAGAAAATGTCCAGTTAACTAGGTTTTGATTTCTATTTATTCTTTCCTCTACTTAAGGTTGCCTTTGAGACTACAGAAAACTGTTTATTGATTCTTAAACTGTTATAACATCATAAATGAGAGCAATAACTTCTTTGTATGGTTATGCACTAGACGCTAACCTCTTAGCAAAGCCCAGTACTTTATTAAACATATAGGACTAAGCTTTCCAGCACTATGATCACACAAGTGCCATTAATAAGAGTCAAGAGAGTTTTTCTTCATTTAAATGCTACAATAGAGATACCTTATATTTGGTCAGATATTTTGTTTTCCTTTAGAAGTGTTCTAAATGTTCAGCAGGCCAAAAACCACCCCAACCCCTGAATACATTACTTTCCAGCTTTACTGTATATAAACTGTCAAATAAGACAGAACTGAATGAGATAATGTTTTCAATTGGCTTCACTTCATATATAATGCCTGAATTGCACATTTACCCCTGCAGCTTATTTTAAAACTGCTAACTGGTTGACCATAAGGATAAAAAAAAAAAAGAAAAAAAATATTTTCATTAATTTTAAATTATCTTTCAGATTCTTAGGAAAAATTTATGTGATGATCTTGAGTAGCAGTTTTTGGAATGAGAAAGTTTTACATCAAATTGCTGTGAGTTGTTTAAAATAACTGCTTAACTAGAACATTAAGATTCTCCTTTGAGATTGCTTAAAGTGATAAAATGGTTAAATACAAAAATAGTACAAGTCAAAATACAACAACAACGTTCTTACAGTTTTGAACACATACTCTTCCATCTTTACATTGACTACAACCATTTTAACACAAATTAAAATTTGAAAATTTCGTCTCTCACCATAAAGTGGCAACTACACATTTATTTTCAAGGCAGCTCCAATCTTTTCACAATGCTAATATTAAAACCAGTTGAAATTAAGGTGATTTTCAAAAGCACAATGCATTAGCTGATTCCTGGTCCCCAATAACGTCAATGAAACTCCTAATGCTCATGTTAGCAGAGTCAGATTCATAACTGCAAACTGTGTTTGCCATTACAGACCTCATTCAATTCACATTAAAATCAAGAAAGTCTCTCTAACTTTTTGTGGGACTGAATAGTACTCTGCAATACAGCCTGGCGGAGGGAAACAGAGGAAGAGCACCAACCCATAAGCTATGCCAGACCTTTTCCAGTGCTGCAACGCATTTTCCCTTCCAGGGTGACTCAGCTGCTCTAGAAAGTGCAGTGGTGCAGTGAGGTCAGAGATTTTAACCTCTCCCTCTCTCCTCATCCTCCTACTCCCACACTGAACAGGAAACAGCGGCTTACTAGCAGCTGTTTTCTTCCTTCTACAAAGAGCAGGTCGCTGTAGAGTAAGGAGCTTGTTCAGGGGTGGCTAGTGATGCATGTGGGAGCTGGATGGAGTCCTACATTACTTACCCTTTACTCACTTAGACAACCTGTTTGTAATTATTAACTGTTAGCAGGAATCCTGAACAATCCTAACATTCCCCATGTAACACAGAAATGTACTTTGTCTTAGAAGTTTTCTTCTGTAGAAGCCCTCAAAAACAGAGATCTGTTCCAAAATTTCTTCTTTTGTTTTTCAGTAATACTGAATAACCCGTCAACTTACAGACATGGGAGCTGTCTCAGGCCAAGGCACTTGAGTCTGCCATAAGACAGAAGCCCTGACTGAGCAGTGGCCATTACCCAAAATACGCAAGTACATCTTTTCAAAGTGACAAACCACTATTTAAGTCCATGGGAACAAGACACACACAAACTTACATATATCCTTAAGCAGCAGACTGAAGAGAGAAGAAAATTCCCTGCTAATGAGACTGAAGTATATGCTTAAATATTTTGATGAAGTGGGTCTCACGGAAGATCACGTTAAATGCAACCTGATTATGTATTATTATAAAAACAGGTCAACCTTAAATGAAGCTTATGAAGCATAAGCCCACAAAACCAGAAGAAATTCTGTTTGCTTGCAGAAATTCTACAATAAAAAGGGTAATACCAATTCAGTGAAGTATCAGAACAGGTGAAAATTACATGGGACTAATGTAGGACTAACATTGACTGCTGAGACACTACCATGGACATCACTTAACTGATAACTTAATAATAATTTACTTGATTCCCAAGTTTTTTCATCCAATATCATATATATATAAACAGACATATTAAAAACAAATATACTTATGCCTACTTTTTTACCACTGACACATTCCATTATTGTAAAAGAAATATTAAAACACTTGATGAAATACAAATTCTTAAGCAACCACTCCACACTTTCATTAAATCTTACCATAAATTTATGTTTACCTTTGGAAATTGTTTGCTCTACAGAAGCATAACACTTTGATACTGACATAAGGCTTAATTTGACACCTATGCCCAAAGGACACTTATGCCAGATCCAACACAGATATGAAAGTTCAAGTTGTGTGCCTAAGTTCAAATTGAACATCTATAAACTCTAAAATGTGGTAAGATCACTTAAACTTCTGCAACACTCCAAATTTATCACCTTAAGTTCTTAAAAATCTGAAAATTCACCATTCGCACCCATGCAGAATTGCCATAAGCCATGGCACGATTGAATAGCATCATGCTTAACTCATTCCCAAATCAAATCTAGACTAAGAAAATACATATACCTCTACCAAAGCTTCCTGACAGGATTTAGTGAATATTCTTGAAGCATACACCTACCAAATCATACTCTTGATATAATGTAGTTGTAGATGACACTGTATTTTAATCTGGAGAAAACAGACAGTGCACCCATCTCCTCCTCCCTTCTTAAAATACTAATGTACAGTGAAAGCTCCAACCTAGAAAGACGAGAAATGTATCCCATTATGTCTAGGAGACAGAAACCCTTACTTTCCAGGAATGCTTTAATCACAAGGATAGGATTATTCCAAGTGGCAACATTCTCTGTCTCCTCTTGAAATCATACAGTTATATTAAAAAAAAACAATTCCAGATTGAGCCAGAAAGCAGGAGTGAGAATGACTCATACTATAAGTAATTAAGGACACTGGGAAAGAGAGTGGGTTCCCAGTCCTGTTCCAAGAACTGTTTCTACATTTTATGAGTTAGGGCATCTCCTCATAGGTGTAAAATGAAGATTAGAAATTCTTCTGGCAGATAAAGAAACTCTGGATGGCCCCATCTTGAGCAAGTGCACTAGCCATTAAGCTTTTATAATACAGGGATAGTGCTCATCTCATTAGCATTTCAAAAAAATTATTCTTACTCAGTGCTTTGAAAAAAGGGTAGTGGACTTCCCTTCTGGATAGGTTTTAGGGTGAGTTCAGGCACTTCTTTGTGCCCACCTAGGAAGCATCTGGGGACCAGGATTTCAGACATGGTTTGTCCCAGCGTCTCCTGTTTGCTCACTCTTAACATCATGCCACACATGCTGGCATTACGCAGCTGCCTGATCAACATGTTGTCTGTTGTGGACTCCAGGCTGAGATGACCAGTGGTTTACCTGAGCTATGCAGAACTAGCAAATGGGCTTTCCCTTCAAACTAGGCGCCAAAAATTTGTATTAGTAGTTCCAACCAGTTTTCGGTTGAAGCACATTTCAGGCTTTCTTGATTTTTCTCATGGCACACCCACATCCACTAAACAACATTCTACATGCCCACATGCTTCTGAGGAACAAGATTTTCAGTTGTAGTTAAATTGAAACTTCTTTGGAGAAAGCTATAAAATCAGAACACATTTCACAATTCATACACTAATACAGAATGCATGTCTGAAATTGTATTTACGTGCTACAGGAATCAAAATTTAGATACCCAAGTCTTTTATTAACTATGGCCCTCAAAGACCCCAAGGAGGCTCTCTTTAGGAAGCACATAATAAGATAAACATACTCCAGAAGACTAAATTTAAATGCTTCATAAACTAGCTGATCAGCCTGCATCAGCATAAATTTACATCAGACTCTCCTGTGGAAGGAGGAGTCAGAGAAGTAGGAGTAACAGCAGATTTTCTGCTGGAACTGTATTTACATCCACATTAAGACTTGTGGACAAAAATATGCTTCCAAAAAACCCAAACACTGAACATGTTTCCAGCGTTGCTATCTGTACGAATAACAGGGGCCTAGAAGACCTAGATAAGAATGACTGCAACTCCCTGCACTATTTTTGGCCCATGAAATGCAGATCCACACCATCTGCAAAACAGAGATTACATTATCTTTTCTCATCTTTCATTTAGTGATGAAAATATGACATAACAGAGAAATATTCCTGTGCAACAATAATGTAATTCACCAAAAGTTTAAGAGACTAGCTTCACCTATCATGCAAATAATTTGAAATTTCTTTCTCATTGTAATATGATGTCAAATCATAACAAAACAGTAAAGAAAGTATTTGTCATTGCCTAATTGTTGAGAAAGATACTTCAAAAACAGAGCAAAAACTCGTAACTGACAATTTAGAGCCTGGAAATCCTTGGCTCCAAACTTGAAAAGTTCTTCTGCAGTCCCAAGAGGTCACTGCATTCTCTTCAGGCAGTAACTGCCGCCCTATAACTTAACATTTCTGCGCAAACTTTTAAAAAAATAAATCCAGCTGGAAGAGGCAAGATGATTGAATGTCATTATCCTTCCTGCATTGAGAAAATGCAACAGTGCATCACTGACTTAAAGGAGGAGAAAGGGGAAAAAAAAAAAAAACCAATGTTAACTTTGCTGGCTGTATCGAGTGCCTGCATATTCTAACTCTGCTGGCATGCAGGAGAATTCCAGTTTCTGCAACCTGTCCCTAAATGAAACCATACCATATTCTTTGTACTAGGTTCCTTTTTTTTTTTTTTTCCAGAAAAGGAAAAATACTACTTGAGGGGAAAAAAAGCCATAAACTGATGCAGAGAATAACAACAAAATGGCACTTACATGGCTTCTTGGGACATTTCTGGCATTTGTTAAAACCCCAGGAAGTACCCACGGTTCCGCAGCAGTCTTCTTGCTTGGAAAGGCCAGGAAGTGCTTTGCCACACTGGAATAGTCAAGTAAAGAATACTCCGGTTAGTGATACTCTATGATGCTCGCTTCTAGTACAATGTTGTTTTTCAGTCATCTTGGGTCAACCTCTTGCTGAGACACTGAAGATTCACTGGAGCTCTTAGCCGAACTTAAATAGTGCCCATGCATTGCAGTGGCTCTCTACATAGGCATGAGCAAATTAGGTGACATTATTATCTTCCCATGTGTCAACTTGAAAAGGAGAAAGAAACAGAAGCAAACAGTATGTCATAGGGATCAGTGAGTGTATATCCAAGGTAGCAACTCACCATTGGCACCTATTCCCTACATTTTTCCTAATAAAAACATGCTTGTCCACTTTTCCAAAACCTGTATAAATTATCTCAAATACCTTTCTAATTACTCTCTTAAAGAAAGACAAGAAGTATGACTGTGATTTCTATAATGTTATTTCATATTAAGAAGCCTCAACTTCCTGCCCATTTATGTTTAATGTTTATGACCATTTACTGAAAATTGTCAAATTATAATGACAGATTTGGCTGCCCAGATACCAAAGAAGGTAACACAGATGACTGAAGCTGAAGTTAGTGATGTCTGTGTTATTCCGAACAAGTGTCTCTTTCCCCATGCAAATATTTAAATTAATCTTACAATAATTTCTGAGGTCAATGTTCCTTTTTTCCCCCTCCCTGATCAAGAATATGCTTATTATGCTTTTTATTAATAAGAATCCTAATTTTCGGAAGCTTACAACGTACTAGTTATGTTCTTGACTTTTGCAATATTCTTCCATTTTGCATGATAAAGAAAGCTTAAATGTATTTCTGAGGGTAGATGTTAAAAAAATATCTAAACCTGTTAATTAGGTATAAAATGGAAATGCACATGGCACAGAAGAAGTGCACAACAGCTGCACTTAGTAACACTTTCAAAGTAAATGTTGATATAAATAGGCACTGCAGCAAACAATTCAAATGTGCTGAAGTGTGAATCCTCCGTACGCAGTGAACAGACCTTTCCTAATCTAACTTTCCTTCCTGACAGCATATAAACCTCTGACCCAAATGCCCGCTGCCGCTTAGCTGGCTCATCCTATGGCACAGGCTGTGGCCTTGTGCATGTTTTCACTTCGGCTGGTAACCCAATCAATCTGCAGTGGGGATGCATGCTGCATGCACAGGCACTGACAGCTTCCTCCAACCATCCCCGGAATTTTCCAGTGCGCTCTTAATCTTATTGACACCCATGAGTCAATGATGTTTCTGAAGCGCAGAATTACGCTGCGTAGCTTCAGTGTGACTACTAACAGGATAGCAGGCTACCTCGCAACATTAGGGCTCTGACTCTGAGGGTCCCCTCTTTGCATGGGGAGGGCTGGCAAGGCATCGTCCCAGCCATCTTCTCTGCCCGTTTTTCACAGATACTCCCCAGGCACCTCCTGAAACATCTCAGGAACAAATTCAAACCAGCATGAGTTCACCATTTAAACATCAGACTGTAATGTGCAACCTGCAGCAGCTCAGCACTTGCTGCAGGTGAAGCTTAGACATCTGTCAAGGGCTATGTGAGCAGCCAGGAGTCCCAGTGAAAACCAGCCTCTCTCCAGAAACGGAGCTTTTGGCACCAGGGCAACTTAGCGAAGTTACGGTGCACCTCTGCACATCACACCTATATGGGGTAGCACCACTTGTGCTTTAAGCCTCATTTTAGGGTGACACATGAACAGCATAAAGAACAGAGCGGCCAAACAGATTACAAGAGACTGCTCAGTTATTGTGCAACTTTAAGAGTCTATTTCACACTGTCTGCAGAGGGTCTTGTGACAAATTTTCCCATGTTCCAAGGGGTGACAAACAGTCCTGGCCTGGACGGTATTTGGCTGTGTTAAAACAGTTAAAGTATAAAAGCAAATCCCACCTTTCAGATGCAGGCCCAGGCTTACACTATGTGAACACATGTCTTTGAGGCACTTGCACTCTTGCACTCCCCAGGCTTGGGCACCGGCAGGATTAGTACGAGATGGACCATGCCTGATCAGTCAGAGTCTGCTGAGTTCTCTTTCCAGAAGCAACTCTCAGCCTGGCACTTCACAAAGGCCATCAAGATGCACAAACAGGGAATTCTGCACAACTCCCTCTGCTGCAGCAGCTTGGCTGTGTTCAAAACCGGAACTAGCTCTTTCAACTGCCTCTAGCCAGATGATATACAGATCTTGCTGGAGTTCCCAGAAGCTCAAAAATGTTTCAGCTGGAGAGTACTCATAATGTCTCCTACAAGAGGCTGCCCTAAGACCGTAGCAAATCCATGTTATGTCTTTACGCAATGCTGGTTTCTCAATGCGCATCCCAGGTGAGCATGCTCTAGGAAGGACAATTTTACTTTATAATCACAGCTACTCACTTTTACTTTACAATTACAGCTGCTCAATTCCTTTCCTTTAGCTGGGACTGCTTCTTCAAAGACACTTACTGAAGTTGTATATTGTGGCTGTTACTGAGACTCAGCTAAACCAATCTGCACTCAACTCTTCTATCCCACCTTGTGCCATCAGTTTTACAACTCTCGTCTCTCCAAAAAGAAGCGGGAGGAATCAAGGCTGGTGCTGCACCTCCCCTTATGATCTCAGAAACGGAGCATTTGGGCAGTGAGGCACATTACCTAACACCCAGTGTTCCTCTGCAAGGTCACAAGCCTCAAGGACACATCCCAACAGCTCATGTGTGTCAAGGCAAGACTCCACTAACATAAGAGCCAACATGCCATCATGAACTGCCCCCCTCCCTTTTTTTTCCCTAGAATAGAAAAGGTGTCATTTAACAGTAGTAAATTAAAAGCACATAAAACAAAGAAGAAAAAAAAAAGGAGGAGGAAGAAGATGGACTAAAGCCCACTTTTAGTTTAGGTGTGGTGCTACAGCATTTGCATTCTACTGAAAATCATGATCTCTGTGGTCATAACTTTTTCAAATTTCCATATAAAAACCATGAGCAAAAATAAGGATGCCAAAGTCTGAGTCATCTGGCAACTGTGGTTTGTAGTCCTGTCAGTAAAAACTGGCAATGATTAAAGCTGCTGCTCCCACTGCCTCTATGGTGAATTAAAGCTTGAAGAATCAATGATAATTTGGTTAACATCCAGATCATTGTAGAAACTGGCCAGCGAGGAAAAGCAACTGCCACATGGGGCTCCTAGTGGTGTAAGATCTGTGTAATTTTGGAGCTATGCATCAGAAAAAATGACTGCTCTGCAAAGTCCTAAGCCAAGCAGAAACAGAGAGTTCTTCTATGGCTAATAAACTCCGATTTCTCTGGTACATCTAATAGTGCTTCAGATACTTCCAACACTCATGGCACTGCACAAACTGTTTCCTAGCCAGCTACAATTTCTTAAGATGCTCCTCCCTTTCACAAACCCTAAGCATCAATGAACTGAAGCTCTGTTTCTACAGGTCTCAAACTTGTAGGTAATTTCTCTCCACTTCAAAAGTCTTACCCACTTCCTACTACTGAGAAGAACTCATTAGTTCTTCAGACAGTCTGTTCCAGTCTCTGAGTCACAAGTGACTGGAAAAGTCACTTGGGGGAATCCATAACTATTTTTAGTTTGTCTCACCATTCAACACAACTCCAGCACATAAGCATGAGCCTAAAATAAGCAGGGAAGCTAAACACAAGCACACAGCTTGCACTATGCGTGAAGATGATGCCATTCTCCAAGCTTAGGTTTACACTTTTCTATCCATCATCCGCACACATTTTAAACTAATCTAGCCTGTCTCCCTGAGGGCTTCTGGAAAACGCCTCAGAGAGAGGGAACAGATTTTCATGAATGATACATCTGTCACAAGCTTATGATTTGGAGATAATTCTTACTGGTTCAGAAGGCAAAGAAGTCATGAAGGATTGGTATAAAAGAGCTCAACTGTGCTGAAAGAGGCTCAGCAGTAGCAGCAGTATGAGGCACACATGGTACTAGTATAAAACAAAGTTCTTCCTGGGTAAAGCACTCGCAGACACTGAAAGTATTGTTTCGAATCCACATATTTTTCCCCATGCGTGCCTGGGCTTCTATGCCAATATTTTATATAACTGAAGGAAGTACTGAATATTCCCCCTGGTAGACTGAAATTCTGGCTGACCCTGTGCTGGTGCACAAAGGCCACCCCAAGCCACATAACCTCTTTGTTCCCCTGTCCAGACTCCAGTGTCTGTCCCATGTCCACAGTCTTGGAGCGCTAACAGTACTTGAGTTGTGCACTGCCACCAGTGTTTCATGTGTTTTCCAATGCCAGGGAAAAGGAAGGATTATATCCTCAAAATGCTTCTGCTAAGGCAGTAGGAGGAATTTATTCAGCTCCCTGTTAAATTGCGGTAGAGAGCCCAGTCTGGCAATTAGTGTCAGGGCAACCGCAGAGGATTCTGGCCGAGGGACCACAGCGTTTCCTGGGACTCTCACTCCTCTCTGACCCATCTGCAAATCCCTGTCACGAGCTGTTAGCTAAAACCACAATACAGGCATAAATAAAGGAGTGTCACATGATTAACTATGATTGAAATCGATAGGTGCTTTGCCTGAGTTAATAGCTAATGACTCTGGGATTCAGCTCAAAAGACTGCATTTCACATACCACAATAGCAGAAGTGAATGGATACACTGTTTAACTTTCTGTAAACTATTCAACAGGCACAGACCTTGGATTGTTGCTGCTTTTTTTTTTTTCCTATAGGCACGACAAACAGAGTAAAAAAACCTCAACTTCATAAACCGTATTACTGAAACAATTAACAAATACACTTAATTGGCTTACTGACCAGCTGAATGACAGGTTGTTACAAATGAAGAGTATTACCCCATGTAGCACTGGCTGACTAACAGGCATTGTCTCGTAAGCAGAGGAGAGAAACTTAAATACTTCCAGACTTTCTAAAAGAACTGGTAAAGAATTTGTTTTGGCTTAAGCAGAACATTCTTCATAGGCAAGTAAAAATTATCCAGCTTTCTTCTATTTGAGTAATTAAAACAATGTTTGGTGGTTTTGGTATCTGATACATCTTTAATCTTCTGATATTTCAGGGTATTGATCATGCAAAGAATCTATTGTGAATGAAGCATTAATCCTGGAAATGAATCCACACCGATTTCTGACAGTCTATTTGTTTAAAAACTTCAGAAGCCAAACCATGAGCTTCAAGGAATTCCAGACAGTTATTTTATTTTATGAGATGGTATTTTTAAGACTATTCTAAAGAAAAAAGATTTTAAAAGTGCTCTAAGAGAAAAAGTACCAGTATGAAGCACAGAATTTTACTTGTATCATTTTTCCTGCCTGATTATAAATAGGGAAGTTCATTTCATACAGCTGTCAAAAAAGGAAAATACCTGAAATTTACCTCCATAGGAAATGTTTTGTTAAATGTGAAGTTCATCAGGCTTATTTATATAGTTGAATGAATTACCTCAACTGGCATATTACTACTGTCATCGCCTCTAGAGTACATACACTATGGTCGTATTGCATACAGTAGTATCAATATGATAGGTTATGCATTAAGAGCTATCAACACATTTTGCTGCTCTGATTTCTAACTCAAAAAGTTTGATGCCTTTGTTTAATATTTCCTGTCGTGAAAAAGTCAGTGATCTAAGCCCAGTTCCTAAAAACATTATGTATATTCTCAAAGCTAAGTACATGATCAGTGTATGCCCCTGTGTGAATCAAGTTAAGTAAATTAATGATTTGCAGTCAGAATCTTTATCATGACACAATATCGACAATTTCTAACCTTTTCCAGCTGCCACCCTTCACTTGGCTTATTTTGTATTCTATCAAGTCTGACAGCAGAGAGAAGGGTGTTGCTCAAACCAAAACAAATGTTTCCTGTAAAAGACATTACTGAAACATACTATTAAACAATTTCCATAGAAGTTCACCCCAATAAAGATGCTGATCAACTAACATCTGTTTTTCAGACATACGCAGCATTTGAAACACATTCTAACGCTTATGTGAATGTTTTGATCACACTGAAAAATGGACAGCCATTATAATTTTCAGTAAAGTCTTTACTAGTATTCACCACTAATGTTATTTAGTTTAATTTATTTAAAAGAGATCTATCAAAATATGCCTCTATTGACTGCTGTAGGTGGTATATTTTGTTTTAATTTAATATGATTTTCCGAAGTATTATTATAATAAACCAAATTTCACTTCACAATACCAGAATGACTCTAATTCAGGCATCCTTCTCAACAGAGCTGTAACAAGTACGGGTCTTTTCTGCAACACCGTTCAAAGCACTTTGCAAGGGAAGCACAAAGCATTCGGCAAATAACTAACAAGTGAGGGGTAGAACATCCCCCAAACACTGCAATCTGGAATTTATTTGAATTTGAAAAAAAAAAAAAAACACAAAAAGGGGGATCAGAAGTGAGTATTTTTCACTGAAATTGTTTCAATGACCATTTCAGAGAGCAGTACAGCTCCTCTCAGTAATTACATCAGCACAACTGAGAGACAGTGAGGAGGAATTAGCAAGCAAGGGTAGACGTGACTTCTTCACCAGCTTCTCTTCCAGACATTTTGGCATACGTTGCCTTCAGCCAGGTAGGCATCTTGAGTATGTCTCTCTTTAGAAAAACAAGCTTCTTTATTTTGCATTTAAGTTATAGATGCTGAGATCACCAGAAGTCTCCTTCAGTAAAACCAACACTCAAAAATATTTGCTGAAGAAAACAGCATTACTTGTGAATCTAGTCAGAAAGAGCCTGCTTTAGAGAAATTTGGAAATACCAGCTTCTCCAATTTCTTGGAAAAAAAAAAAAAAGCCTCCCTCTTTACAGTAAAGCAAAAAAGAGACCAAAGCAATTTTGAGGAAAAAAAACCCTTTTTTTAAAGCCAAAATACTGAAATGTATTAACCATAGGAAAATACATGAATATACTTAGTAGACACTTCAAAGTGATCTTAAGGGTGGGGAAAAAGCAGTGCCCAACTGACTTTATATGAACTTTGACAGATAGTAGGCATCTGCATTCTCTTCTCGATTTAAATGCAGAGTAATCATATGGGAAATTAACAGGGCTCAAGATCACCAACACAATCTTTACTAGGTGCGCCACTGACACTGTAAAAGTATTTTAGGAAATAACAAGATATTCTGTGTCATAATAAAGGCATTTTTATTAGAATTAAAATGAAAAGCAGCTGAAGAGGAGGAATTAAGGAAGAGAAACATAATCTTTCTTTTTGCTTGCTTTTTAAATAGGACTTCAAGAATCAGTGGTCTAAGATGACCAACTTCTTGGATTTCAGAAACACAGGTCTACATGGCCGTAAAAGACCTCACAGGACACCACGCCCCGTCTCCAGCTTTTGAAGGCACCGTAACACACAGTGCCCCCCGCAAATCTACTGCTCTCCATCTTAAGTAGGATTTTTGTCCTACCGCTCCCATTGTGTCTGTTTCTCAACTTCAAGTCTCTATTTTCTCAATATCATTTTATATATAACAAGGTGCAAGTTTAGGTAAAGGTTTGTTCCATATATTTTTATGACAACAGTAAGTTTCTGCCCTGCAGCTTTACTGCTAGTTTATGACATACTCTGCAAAAACCTTTTTGGTACTAGGAAAGCATTTGATGAACCACAACTTTTGTATGCAACATATCATAGTAAGCTATCATGTAACACGGTAAGTTATCCTGGAGCAATCATTGTAGCAATTATTTTTTCTGAGATGTTAAGTGTTCCACTCAGAGAAGAGAGGCTGCCAGGAAAGTGAACTGACTTGAGCAGAAAAGAGAACCATCCAGAACACTATTTACTTTTTATACTACTTTTTAAAATTTGTAATATGTCTTCATTTATCGACTTGAATTAAACTATGAAATTTCATTCCTCTAGAGCTCCTCTCTCTCTCTCCTCCTCTCCCTCTGTCCTTCTAAGCTCGTAGACTGACATCTTTTCACGCATCTTTTACTATCCTTTCCTCATGGTTGCTGCCTTTGGTTATAGCCACTTAAGACACTATAGACACCTAAGCAAACAGGCAGTCTAGAAGAATTTCTACATTGTTAATTAGGAGTGATCGGAGGCCTCAGAATACAACCAGATTCTTCAGCTATCTGCACCATAATGCCCTCCGAGCTTCGGTTCAGAGTGGCTCCAGTTGCTAACTTCAACTTTCTCTGTTGGAAACACACTGCAGAAAATATGCCCTGGCTGTCTTGGGATTTGAGTATAGCAACTACCCTACTGTTTTTGCAGGACTACTGTTTCTGAATGAGACACATTAAAGGAATTTAACTACTGTGGGGTAAAGAAGAATGTATTGGAAGATGAAAAATATTCCACAGAAGGTTGTGAAAAAAACAAAGCATTAAAAATCAGAGGACTTGTTATTGAAAGAACAGTTGAAATTCAAGGAAAAAGATATAGAGAAAAAGAGATGAAGGGAAACATAGAATGGTAGAGGTTACACACACACAAAACCGCAGCAGAGATTTTGATAGTGTTTTTATCCTGTGTTTTTAGCCTGAACCGAAAGTAAGTTCAGCAAAGTCTTTGTTAACCTGGTTGATTTGTCTACAAGAGGCCACACACATATCCTTCCATCAATGTGCTCTATAGATAGTAAAGTCACCTCTGATCCCAGAATATTTAATAAAACATTTCTGAAGCCAAATACACAATCCACCCTGCAAAAAAATGTATGAACGCTGATGATTGTTGAAAGAAAGTAAGAATACCCAAATTATCCAGCATAAACTCCAGAAAGAACTTGTAACACATGCTCAGTTTAAAAAAAAGGAAAGCTCAGTTTAGCAGTTTGTTTGAACAAATAAAGAGAACCCTCATATTTAGCAAAGCAAATATCAAAGCAGCAGAAAACCAAATTCTTTTAGAATAGATCTATTTAAAAAAAAAAAAAGCCTTTCACAGTTCAAGGTGTATTTAACATACAAATAAATAATATGCATTGCCTGACTGCAGGAAAAACACACTGACATTTCATGTTCAAATTTGAAAGGTGAATGAGTCACTCAAATCTATATTTATGGCAAGGTCTTAAATGAATGCTCTACAAAATGCCACCCTACAACTCCAATTCTAAATCGAACCATTAAATTAAATAACAGAAGGCCTCTGAAATCCTTCCTATGCTCTTCTCCAAGACTGACATTGAAAGAAGCAATGAAGTTTGTAAAAAAAGAGAACATGCATTATTCTAAACTAGGAAGCACTACCCTTTCTTGAAAGCATCGCAAGACCACATTTTTCCAGGGCAATACTGAAAAAAAAAATTATGCAAATTGGAGACTGACCATTTAGTAAGATTCCAAGTAATGCATGAAGGCAACGCAAGCATATTTCCCCTTCCCTCCCCCACTTTAAAAGACAGTTACTTTCTTCTGGTGAGTGATGAGCAAGCTTTAGTTTTAAAACCACTGTAACTTGAGGGGCATGCATGGCACATTGCAAGTTTTGGATATGTCATTCGAAATACATCACTCATGCATGCAGCAGAAAGAACAGACAGGAAAGTTATCCAGCATAACAGGTAAGAGACAAAAGGTGCAGCATCCACTGCCAAGTCTAAGATTGAGGAATGAATTTTGTCTTTCCCTATATATGAGTGCACATAGTGCTTCACTTCGTCATGTAAAATCTATAAACTTTCATTTGAACATGAGCTTCAACACTGGCCAAAGAACAAATTCAAGGTTTTACTATTCCTGAAATAGACAAGGACGAAGAACTCATCAGTATAAATTAACACTGTAATCACAAATCAAGCATTCAACAATTAGTGAATATTAGCCTTCAATGTTTCATACTCAACTCTAGTCTTCTAGAAAGATTTTTTGGGGCATGATGAGATTTAAATTTACTACTTCCATAACATTTTTCAGAATCAGTTATTTTAAAACACCCTGATGTGATGGCCTAGCATCAGCAGGTTTGGGGATCTTTAATTCCCCAGCAATGACTCCTGAAATCAGAGTTAATTACGTCACTACTAAGAACGCTATGATACTCTGCACAAGCCAGTCCCTGAAAGGAGACGAGAAAAATATTCTACAGGAAAATTCCTTGGATCTGGCAGAGAATGACTGAGACTAAGGAAATGTGATTTCACTTTGAGGTTCCAGAAGGTAACTGATACCATTACCTTGGGATTTGCCACCTTCACTACCCTCACTCTGCTTCTGATTCCATCCTGCTTCTGCTTCTATCTGTCCCCCCATCACTGATCCTCTCCAAAGCTCCTTGCTCCTCTGTGATTGAGGTCTCGTCCCTCTTTTTCTTTTGTGCTGCTTGGGAGCTGTGATAAGTCGAGAAAATTTCCTTGCTGTCAGTTCAAACACTGGGCATCACAGCATTCACTGACAGCTAGAAGAAACACTTGTGAAGGACGTTCTGCTCCAGGTCTGGCATTTCAGGGATGATGGGTGCTGTCCCTTTGAGGGGAAGGCAGACCATGCTCTCTGCAGATGAAACCTTTGCTGCCAACATCTAACAAATATCTGTAGAATGTATTAGAAATATATGTATTTTGAGATGCTTGAAAATTGGCTAAATTTGGGTGTATGGTACTGGAAGGACCAAAACCAGAATGACCTTCATGATAAATTTAAATTTCTGCTTCAAAGCAGATGATACAAATCTTCAATGAAACAGTCACAATTTTTTTTTTTTTTTTGCCTGAATAAATCAACATATTCCTTCTCTAACATCATCCCTCAAAACAAGTGATTTTTCTGAAGCTTCTCAAAAAGGTTCAGCTTGAGGCACACATTAAGCATAAAAAAAGTTTGGTCTGAAAAGTGAAATTTCAGCAAGGTGATAAGCAATACATAACAGGGTCGTCTTAATTTTTTTACAATCTCTTCACATGTGCTTTTTTCCTCTCTGTATATTTACATATATATGCAAAAACGGTAACACTGTGTTGTTTATTAAAGTGGTGAAAGAACATATTCAATTTTGAATAGTCATATGTCACCTGATGCGATCATATTCTTTTAAACTGAACTAAGGTTTTAATGTCCTAGCAAGCACTCAATTGGCTTTCATAATTTTTCTACCCCATTCAATGGTCACATTCCAACAGGTTCAAAACATTAGCCTGCAATACTGTAAAACATATGAAGTTGTTGAACAGGAATTTCAATGAAAACTGCAACTCCTTGAAAAACACTCACAATGCACACGCAAAAACACTCATTAACGCAAAGGAGAGTACAAGCTGTGGAAGATGGTGTAACCTCAGTTGTTCAATTAGGAGAGACAGAACTAGGATTTAGAGTCACGTTGTTTTATTTGAAGAAATAGCTTATAAATGCAGAAGTTCTGGCTAGAAAAACTGAAGGCAGAATGTCAGGGATCCCAGTCCACAGAAAATACAGACATTAGCTTGAAAGAGAAGGAGGTTCAGAAAAATGTTATTTTGTAAAAATTTTACATTCCCAAAAGAATTTTCTTTTGAAAAAGAATGTCAAATGTGTCCTTTCCCAGCAATTAGTGGAAAAAAATTTCATTCTTTTATAATATTGTTTTAAAGCTACCTATCTCAGAAGCCTCAGCAAACATTTCTTACCTGTGTCCCAATAGTCTCCTGGAAGCAGCGCCCAAGCTGAGTTTTAACTGAAACAGGAAACATATGAGGAATGGGTTGTTGATTTGTGTAAGTAGTATGTCCTTTCTGGGTCTTCTGATACGGAAGACCTTGGTAAGAGACCTGTGGATGTCCTGGCTGAGGTACTTTTGCTTTTTGTCCTGTTGACGTGCTGTCAATTCTTGAAACTTGATGGATCTGAACTGAGGCTTCAGGGGGATGTTTCACATGGATATTCACTATGTTAGGAGGGAACTTCACTAAAATAATTGAAGGAAAAACACATAAGAAAAATTGGTAATAAAATATGTCAAAAAAAGATATCTTAGGCACCTCTAAGACATTTTGGTTTTGCACATTAGAATTTTTACAGAGTGCCTTAAAGTGACTGAAATATAAATGAAGCCCAAATTTGGGGGTTAGAGGGAAGGCTGAAAAAATGCATAGAGTCTCATTAACAAGAAAATGAAAACTCTTCACCCAGGAAAGAACAACATTATAGGATTTTAAAGATTGCTACATAAACATGGACGTCCAAATTGGCTGGTGTGACATTAACATTTGTGGTCATACTGTGTAATCAGAATCCCATTCAAAGTTCCAGAATTCAAACTCCACTGGGTTATTTTTGGATATATAGTAAGCTTTATTTTCTTTTTCAGATCCATCATCTTTCTCTGGAACACAGAAAAAGCTTCAGTTTTCATCCCTTCACCTTTATATACCTGCCAAGTCCTGAGTTTGCCCCTGCAACAGTTGCCAGCATCTCAACCATCTAAAACCACCACTCCCTTCACTGGACTTTGAATTCAGGATTTGGCAGATAAAGAGGGAGGAAATGTTTTTCAGATACTTCCGTTTTTAAATACAGTTGTAGTTTTAGGTCTGGGTATATAGATTGAGACCCTCCAGTCAATGTAATGCGCACAGAACTGTTTATGAGCCTCTTTTCATTGAAACACAAAATGCCCTTTAAACATGTAACTCAAATTATTATTGGGGGAGGGGAAGGAGGGGTGTGTGAAAACTTTTAAAGTTTGTAAGCTGCATAACAAAGTCAGCGTTTACTGTGTCTGACTGGGTGTCTCTCATCAGCAAGTACTACACGGTATCCTCCAGGCCAGTCAATCCATTAGATATAAAACCCCTTCCAAACATCAAGAACCAACAAATATCATTTGACATACTTTCTCTATAACACATACTGGATTTTTGAGTCTTCTGAATTGTCTCCTTTGCCTCCAGGAGGCCAGACTGTTATTTGGAACTTGATTAGGCATTTTCAGTTCTTATTTACAAATTTCAACCTCACAGCTCCATTTCCCACAAAGCATATTTCATTTATTTTAACTGCTTTAAAATTGTATTATTTTGTACAAATTACTTTTCGGTTTTCACATTATTTTCATTTCTCTAGTCACATTTTCAGTATTAATTGATCTCACCTAGGAATTCCTTACAAAAAAAAACTTATTTTTACTCTGCCCTGCATTGTTTCATTGCAAACAGAAACATCAGGAATAAAGTCAACAAAATATTGCTGCAGGGCTTTAATGGCTCTTCAGATCTTGCCCATAGCAGAAAAAAACCTTCAAGCAAAATTTATGGTGCATGAGTTCTGCTACAGGTAAACCCACAAGGAAAAGATTCAGCGTTACAAGAAGCAGTAAGGTCCTTCTCAGGCTGACAGACTGCCTTTGCAGCACAAGACAAGACAGCATAGTCCATGTGTGAAAATAACAAAACTCACCCCAACTTACTATTGTACATTTTTATGTATGAAGAGGGATTCCCTTGAACTAGTTTCTCCAGCAGAGAAATCGAAAGGAGATATTAGCCCTCAAAAGACATCACTAAATTGCTCTGTTTTAATCTGTCAGTCCACCTAGAGATGTTCAGATGCTGAAAACGTCACTGCCTAGATGTGCTGATTGATTTTTATTTCTGCCAGCCATTTCAGGATGAATTATTTTGTTCTTTCCTTGAAACAAATGAAACACACTTCTCTCCACAATCCAACATCCTCATTTGGGCATGGAAAGAGAAGAAAAGGCATTGTGACTGCTGACGGTTCTGATGAGGACTTGAGGGTCAGGAAAAAAAAAACCAACAAAAAACATTCAAGAGGTCAGACTCTTTAGCAATGAGAAACCTATTGTGTGTTTTAAGACAGCTACTCTAAATCTGAAAAACAACTATGTCTTAATTTTTTTTTTTATGGCCCACCGTACTGTTTAACAGCATTTGATCTGGAATTAAATAGAATAGTCACAGAAATAAATTTCTACTCTGCTAAATGTGTAGGTACTTATAGTCTCTTATTTGCTCACTCCTCCCCCCTTCCTCTTCTGGGGAGCTTCAGGGACTAATACTCCAACATGTCAGTGGAGTATTTCCCAATGGACTGTGTGGTAGTCCCTAGAGAACAAATCCATTGAAAAGATGGAGCAGATACTTAAAAGCATTTATGAAATATTGTGTTTCCAGAAGGATACTGTCAACACTTCCCTCACAGCTATGCCCCATCTGAAAACAGAATTACTACATTAGATTATATTTATCACAAACATAAATAGTTTTGCCTCTTTTAGCAAAGTTATTCGGCAACTAGCTGCCAACAACTGAGACTCCTCACATCTTTCCTCCATATATTTTGTTTTTATTCAGAGGTAGCAATCTTGGAGAGGTAATTGTAAAACTACCCTCAACAAGAGAAAAAAAAAAAACCAAATCAATCTGGCAATTCAAACAAACAAATTTCACACTAATTCATACGCTATGAAACTGAATTGCAGTGGTCATTTCATATCTCACCCAGACAAAATGCTACCAAGAGTCATAGGACACACAGGAAACAAATTCAACACTTCTCTTCAAGGTCATCAGAATTTGTCACCTCACAAAAAGGTATTCAGGGGAACGGAAACCTGAAGCTGACTGAACTTTCTTTGACTGGGCAAAATTTGATTAACATCACAACTTTTCTTGTGATGATATACCAAATGATATAACAAAGATAAATATGGATTGTATTTTCAGTTTTACATTAGACAAATTTTGAAAAGCATTGTCTCTTCCCTCCACTAGTAACCACGGACTCACCTGCAACTTTCTACCTAGGTATTTATGCAACTTATAGACTCTGTTCAGCCACAATCATTCTCTTTTTGAATAGGTCTACACTCCTGCAAGAAGCCCCATGCATTATCCTTTGACTCTGCAATCTGCATTAAATTCCACTTTAAAGTGAAGTAAATTTACTCTTTTCAATAGCACTGTTATTTCTTATTATTTCAGTCATTGAGCAAAATACTTTCCAGTCATTCTGGTGAGGTCAGGATTCAAGTTGTGGTGTCAAGATTAAAACTATGTAGATGGATCACTATCATTACTGGTTGGACACCCAAAATTAGTTAATAAAATTAACTCCAAAGGAAAAAATATCTATCAAGAAAAAAGTTACCTTTTACACCCTGCTGTCCAGACATCGTCAGTGGTAAAGTATGAGTAGAGTGGACAATTTGTGATCCTACAGGCTTGTTGACCTGTTGTGGGTGATGGTACAGTTTTGGAGTATTGGCAGTATGCACAGGGATCTGACAAAGTTTACCAGTGTAATTAGGAGGGCACTGGCATTTATCTCTAGAACTGCACTGGCCTCCATTCATGCATGGAAGGTGGCAAATAACTGAAATGAAAACAGAAAGAAAAATTTTGTTAATGACTTTAGCCTTAGTATTATCTGACCACATATCACACAGAAGTTGAGGAAGAAAGGAACATGGCTGGGGCCCTTTGGACCAACATCTGAAGAACAACTACCCATTTGACATGCGTTTTTGACTGCCTTGTGGCAGAACCACTTCCCTTCCCCTCCTTGTGACCTCTGCCTGGTTCGTATCTTCTCTCCATGACAAGCCCTCCTTGTGACCTCTGTCTGGTTCATATCTTCCCTCTACGACAAACACACTAAGCACATTCTTCCCTTAGAAATCCCAGCTATTTTATTTCGTTATGCTATTAAGTAAGATGCTAAATTAAAATGGTACCTGGCTACACCTCTTATTCACACTTCGGTACAGGTATTCTTATTTAGTCAGCCTCCTATTTCTGAAAATCCTGGACCACCTATGCTTCCCTGGAAGACTGGGGAAAAACTTACCGGAGAGTAGACAGTACTGGGGATAAATTTTCCATTTTTACTGTAAGCCTTGACTGGTCTCTGGAAAACCGTGTCTTACTGAGTATCTAGATTTTTGCTTAACATTTATCTCTCAGATAAAAGAAGCTAATTTGTATACCCACCCATGAAGATCATAAAAATATTGAGGGATTCTACTCAAATGATTTCAGAGACAAATTCCAAAGTAGTAAAATATTTTAGCTCCAATATAAAGACAAGGGTAATTACTTCTGTGCCAACTAGTACTTACACATTTACAGCAATATAAATTATCAGATGAAACATGAAAAATGTCAACATTGAATGAAAAATATTTCTTAACTCAGAGATACAAACAGGAATAGGCATGGTTCAGCACTATCTAAAAATATGATGTGGGACTTTATAATCAACCATAATCTGGCTGAGCTGTCAACATTTTCAAGAATTAAATGATGTAAAAACAACAGGAAAAATACCATAAGCTTTTGTTCAAGACAAACTAAAGTAATTTTTTTCAGAAATCGAAGATTTTTGGTGAAATAGCATACAGTATCCACTCGTCAGCTTTAAGATAAGATTCTGACTGTAAAAAAATAAATAAAAACCTTGACTTTAGGGTAATTATTGCATTTTGCTGGATTGGTATTGCTCAGTCTATATTGAATTACAATAAAAGGGAGAAACTGTAGATAATGCAAGGTAATTAGGAACATAATGCTTATTATTCCAAGTGGTGTAATTTCTGGACAACCGCAGCCTACTGCTATTATTAATACCATAAAACGTCAGCATTGGAAAAGGAACCTGTGTGTTGTGTGTTGCAAGACGACAAAGCAGGACATTCAACAGCCCAAAGAGTTCCAACCCAGCTGTGTAATTCACTTGGCCCAGCAAGAGTGCTCAAGAAACGCGGCAATCAGCCTGGCTCGTCGCAGAGCACCCTCAAATTGTATTGACAGGAACGGCGCTGCCTGCTCGCCAGATAGGTCCACGCACAAATGTAAACAGCCAGAATTGTCTTTCCACTCTGTTCTGCAAAAGTATATTTTTCTTATCTTATCTCATATTTTCATTTCATATAAACTGACTGAAAGTACTTCAAGCTGTAGCACTGCACTAGAAGACTTTGGAAGACCGTCCTACGCCAGCACAGGCCTCACTTTTTGGGTCTCAATGCTGTGGAGACTTTATCCGAGTGTATAAAAGACATCCTTAAAGAACAGCTATTACTTCAGGGCAAAATGAAGGATTTTTGACCCCAGCAGTAACTAAAGCATGGCAGCTACCTCTCTCTCTGGTATCATTCCTCCCTGAGTGGCCACAAACGAGCAGGTTTACTGCAATGGCAACAACATACAAAGAATTTTAGGTACTTGTAAAGATCTGCCTGAGCAAGGTTGTCAGCTAAGGTAGTTTTTTCTGCAAAAGTAGCATCACACAATGAAATAGTGAAGAGTAGCATTAAGGGGACAGCAATTTGGTGTTTGAAAGAAGAATAGCGAAACAAAGGCAAACAGAAATAGTCTCTCTGAAGGAATTCCTTGAATGCAAGAAACCTATCTCAGAGATTTTCTTCATGCCTTTTCCCACCTTGAGGCACCAAGGTAATGTGCAAAATACAGCTTTTAAACAATATAAATAAACACAGTATTTCCACCAAAATAAGTTAATTTGTTCCAACGTCCTGTTCCTATAAAGCAGTTGGCATCTGGAAAGCCATGTCGCACGGGTATCTCCACATCACGGGGCATGCTTCAGGCTTTCCTCTCCTGCAGGAGCCCACCAAGTAACAAACAGGCGCATGAAAAGCTTTGCTTTCAAGCAAACAAAAGTTTGTGCTAAAAATACTGGGAAGGGAGATACCAATAGAAAAGAGTTCATTCATGTCCCTTTTCATAACTGTTTGCTGTGGATATTCACACAACTAATGTGCAAATAAGTGCAAACAAATGCCACTGAAAGGTCAACTATGCGGGAAATAATGAAGAATGTTTAATTTCTCGGTATCTACATGTAACAGAAAATAAAAATTCCAAGTTGCAGACATTATCATGTGGTGCAAATCACTCAGTCAGCTGATTTATGTACAGATATATTCATTTACATCTCTTGAAAGTCTGGCCTAACGTATGAAGAATGAACTTTAAATGAGAATACATTAAATCTACTCTGAGAATATAAAATTCTGTAATAAAAAATTAAAAATTCTGAAACATACAATTGTAAGTTATACTCAGACACATAAAGACAAACAGCATATGATTGCCATGCTAAACTGAAAACTTGATAATCTCAAATGACAAATATTATGAGAACTTTAAAAACAACAAACAACTCACCAACCAAAAAAAGAACCAATAAATACAGGCTGAACAGAGAATGGATTGAGAACAGCCCTGAGGAGAAGGACTCGGGGGTGTTGGTTGATGAGAAGCTCAACATGGGCTGGCAACGTGCACTCGCAGCCCAGAGAGCCAACTGTATTCTGGGCTGTATCAGAAGAAGCATGGCCAGCAAGTCGAAGGATGCCACTCCGCACCTCTTCTCTGCTCTTGTGAGACCACACCTGGAATATTGCATCCAGCTGTGGAGCCCCCAACATAAGAAGGACATAGACCTGTTGGAGCAAGTCCAGAGGAGGGCCATGAAGATGATCCGAGGGCTGGAGCACCTCTCCTATGAAGACAGACTGAGAGAGTGGGGGTTGTTCAGCCTGGAGAAGACTCCAGGGAGACCTAATAGCAGCCTTCCAGTATTTAATTGGGCTTATAAGAAAGATGGGGACAAACTTTTTAGCAGGGGCTGTTGTGACAGGATGAGGGGTAGTGGCTTCAAAGTGGAAGAGGGTAGCTTTAGATTAGATATCAGGAAGAAATTCTTTACTCTGAGGGTGGTGAGGAACTGGAACAGGTTGCCCAGAGAAGTTGTGGATGCCCCATCCCTGGAAGTTTTCAAGGCCAGGCTGGATGGGGCTTTGAGCCACCTGGCCTAGTGGGAGGTGTTCCTGCAGGTGAGTTTGGAACTAGGTGATCTTTAAGGTCCCTTCCAACCTAAACCATTCTGTGGCTCTATAAAAATGAAACAAATTGAAATAAAATATCTGATAATTTTAAATTGGCATAATAAACACACACACACACTCTAATTGTGATGTTTCCTCAGGTAGTTTATGGCCAGGAGAAAGGGCTACATTTGGTTATGACACTGGTGCTGGCAGTCACAGGCACACAACTTCACCAGAGCTGGAACTACACACAGACCATTTGAGGAAAGTAAGCTGAAGGGCAGTTAGCCTCTGAAAAGGCAGAGGAAGGAAATGCTACTTTTCCTCGACAAGGTTCTGGGAATCTCAGGTTAACAAAGACCAAAGAGCCCTGGGGAAAAAAAAAAACAACTTAAGATAGGAACAGGATATAAAGCCAGGGTATGTTTGAACAGCTCAACTTCTGATGAAAGTTTTTTGTTTTGTTTTGTCATTGAGGTTAAAGAACTTAAATAAACAGAATGGCTGAATGCTCCCAGAGCCATAGGGGACGCTCCTGACAAAACCCAGACCCCTGTGCCAGGAGGGACCATTAGAAGATGCTGGGTTTGCATATATGTTCACAACTGACATTCAGACAAAGGGCACACTGGCGTCTGATTCTCACTGGGCTTTTGTCATTTCCTCTGAAAAGTTCAAAAAAAGGAAATAAAAATCTCCATTATGGTGTGAAATCCTCTAGCTGCTTGGAGCCTGACAAAAATGTGGAGATAGGTCTGCACAAGACAACAAAAAATTTCAGTTCACACGTGGGTATCTTACAAAACAAACAAAGAAAGTATTAATGGAAATAAGAAAAGCAACAAATTCTTCACTCAGATGTGCTTACTGTAAGTCAAGTCTCTCAACTGTCTCTTAAGGATCAGCCAACATATGACTGAACAAATTTAATGATTTCCTAATTATAAATGAACATCCATCCTTCAGAAATGTAGAGACAGGTTTAAGGAATTACAAACATTTTAAGTATTCTTCTCATCCTTGGGCAATTAATTGGCAACAACAAGCTTTGATTTCTCTGGCATCCAAAGGCCTTAATTCCCCCTGGCCTGGCACAGCTTAGTGGGTATCACTGTCCAAAATGAGCCAAGCAGATGAGTTGCATGGAAATGCCCACACAGGGAGTCTCGGAAAGGCTGAATGCATAGAAAGAGGAGAACATCTGCAACACGACTCCTGATAAAGCTGCCACGGCTATGGGTTAGGAACACAGGAACAGGGCATGAAATCATCAACAAAAAAGCTAGGAAACCACTGATATACAGTTTGTCCATGAATTACATCATCTAATTTGTTTTCAAGATACTCAAAAAACCTTGAACAGCTCCAGATAAACTAATTTAATCAAATCCGAATGCTTTCATTTAATCAAAATAATGTGTAACAAAACAAATTCCAAGCACCTAAATCCTCCTAATCCTGAAAAAATAGCCCACGCTTAATCAAACAAGCCCTGAGGATAGATGGAAACTCCCTTCCTGTAAACAGTGTTGAAGAAAATGAAGATGGGTTTTGAAATGTTCCTCGTCTGACGCTCCAAATTCCTTTTCTTTTACACTTCAGGGAACATGCGAGTTTGTCTCACTTTCCCTCAGCACTCTTTGCCTTTTCTACTTACATGCTATCAGCTATTCAAGCGTAAGCACTATTCAATTACATCAACAGGCTCTCCAAGGAAAACCTTAAACTGCTCATTAGATTACAGTATTTCCACTGGATGCATCACGAATCAGCAGATTAATTTTGTCTCTGAGTACTACACAGTTATCCAGCATTACTACATGCCCCACAGCTGTTTCGGCACCTTTCATCCAAGCTGTTACTGAGCTCACAGAAAGCGCAGGCACTAGCATGCAGTTCTCCCAAACACAAATTTTCACAGGAAAGATGAGATGGCATTCCTGAGGGGGAGCGCTGCCACATGCAACATTATTGTAACATAGTGCCTTTAAAGACCATACGTTTTAGGTAAAAGTTGAAACCCAGAAGTGCTATATATAGATCTGTGCAATCGCTCCAAACTTATTTCTACTTTCTCATTGCAGAAACTCTAACAGCAACTTACAAAAAGAACAGAGGCATGAGCTACAGTAATGATGCTGTCCTCCAGTTTAGATTCTTCCCTCTTGCCCTACTATTTATTTTTTTTTGGCCACATGTCTGCCTTGTGCCTCAATTTTCTAACTGCTTCATCCTAAACAGTTTTCTCTTCAGATTCTTGGTTGTAATGCAGGTGTTATGTAAAAAAGTTGCAAGTTAAGTAACCAAATAATTAATGTATTATTTTTTTAAGTAAGATTAAGATAATCTTGATATTACAAACTTGTGCTTTGGAAAACAGAGGCAGAACAGAAGAGAAGCTTCAAGTGGCCTTGATCTAACAGAATAACTGCTCTACAGTTACCTCTGAATTGATCCTAATGTTTGTATTTTGACAATTTCTATGGGAAACATTCTATTGTGAAAACCAAACACAATTTTTAAAAGTAAATCTGATGGCAAGAGCTCCAGCTGCAGATGAAAAACACTCTTTTCTGCTCACCCCTGAAAACAGGAAAGCGATGCCCTGCTCATGTGAATATTGTTATCACCCACAATGTTACATACCACTGCTATTCACTGATCCAAACAGTGAGGACAGCACCAGATTTCGTTCCAGACATAAGTAATCCTGCAGAAGTGGCTACTCTCTGCTACTGCTGCGCGCAGTCAGGGTATATGACAAATGGCAGTACTGGATGGGGGATGAGCCCGACTGTCACAGCACTTTTTAATGAAATCTCTAGTATTCAACAAGAAGGGAAAAAATGTTTTGAGGCTCGCCTCTGGTTTCCTTTGTTGAATGCCATCTTGTGCATAAACAATGGCTTAAGTATAAGGCATGAACTTAGGCAGATTAATACCCTGTAATATGCATAACAACATGGAATTATATTTTGAAAGATGCTTGTAAAAGTAAGAGTGTTGCTGGAAAGGTGGGTAGAACAACAGTGCTCACTTTCTCAGTTGGGTACATCAAAATGATACAAAGTGAAAAATACAATGAAAGAGTTGTCCTACGGAAATCTCTCTAGTAAATAGTTTCATTTGGTTTATTACTAGTTTAAGTAGTTTTAAATTAGCTTACACAAATATAGATTCCCTTGAAATGGCAAGAATTTAAACATGTAGTATTTTTACAACAAATAATTGTAAATTAGTAGGAATGACAGACAACAGAACAGTATAGGTAAGGGGCATACTTTGAAGAACAACTTTACTTCAAAGTATATTTCTTTATTATTAGAGGCTGTTTTTATCAGATTTGATGAATATCATTTGTGAACAAGAACACTAAAATCTAGTTTTTATATATACTCCACAGATTTTTTCTCCTTATTCTGTGCTTCTGTATTTATAACTACCATGAACATAATGTATTCAAAGCTGTTATGCATGTTCCTTTGCATATGAACTCCCAAGTCTTAATCTTGTGAAAAACCACAGTAACTTCAGTGGGTGCATTAACATTCACATTTGTTCAGTGAGAAAGAAATAAAACAACTAAAAATGTTCACAAGTGGAAAACCCCTACTTTATGCCACTCAAGGTGCTACGTCCCATTATGCCAGACTTCTGGCCAGAAAGTGATAGAGGAACTATATCGAATGTGGTCCCTTACATTGTCGCCTTCACACTGCTTATCAGCAGACATGTAGATATTATAACAAGGATCTTACCCTTACTGAGCAAGTCCTTACTCTGAATGCTGCAATACATTAATAGAAATCATCCAAAAAGGCTGAACATGATACTGAGGGCACTTCAGATGTTTCCTCTGGAAATAAATACTATCTGCAACGCTGGAGGGAAAAATTTCAAACAGGACCCTACCTCAAATCTAATGGTATGATAAGAAAAATATGCAGCTACTAAACTGGGTTCTTAGCTATTGTGAATTAACATCATCATTGACTTCATTAAAATTTGTCTTATATTTTTAAACTGTTATTACCAAAGGATCTTTAACAAAGTAATGTAGCCCCACTTGGGAATGGGATCATAAGTACTGCTGTTTATACAGACAAGGAAACCAAATTATTGCCAAAATAAACAAGCTTTGTGGTGTCTGTCTGGATCATGCACATTTTATTAAAAAAAACCCCAAACAACAACAAAAACCCCCAACAAACCACAAAACCACAACACTAGGGATAAATGCAGAATGATGACATCTCTTAGGAATTATATATAATCACTTATTATTAACAGCTCCCCCTCCCACAAAACAATATTAATGCTAAGCTGCATGGCAGGGGTCATTTCGTTGGTTTGCAGTAGAGTGCACATGACATTTCAAGACTATTAACATTTAAGATGTAAGCAAACATCAGAGTCCAAGGATGAACTCAACTAATAAGGAATTCTAGAGGAAGAGAACGAATAGTATTCCAGCAACAATTATCTTTACTCCACTCTAACCCAACTGCAACCACATTCAACTCTGTCAAGAAGACCAAAGCAGCAAGTTGCCTCTAAAAATCCCAGAGTAAGGAGATCTGTGTACACGCCACATACAGATGCACACACCTTCCTTTTATGTAAAACTTCTTTATCCAGAAACTACTAACAAGGATACATGAGTCTTTGAATATTTTTTTTTCTGCAAAGTGCACCCTAAACTTCTAAACATTATGAGAATATAGGGCTTTTAAAAATGGATTGCTTTAGGGAGAAGATAAACTGCCCTAGAAATGCATCCCTCATTGTATCGTATTATGACAGAACAGATGAAATACCTGTATTTCAGTGTGAGCAATTAAGGGGAAAAGAGGTTTAGCCTCCATCTCCTGTCGATGGTGTAACACAGCATTTGTTTGCCAATTTCCGAGGACATGCTGTAAAAATGGTATGCCTGGGCCCTTTCTGAGATGGACTAAATTTTGTTGAGTATGAGATTCTCATTTCCCCTACGTAAAAGGCTCATTAATGTAACCAGAAGGCTACTTAGAGATACCTCTTAGACTGTGAAATTGATAAATATTTTTGAAATCTAGTCTTTGTTGATCCAATACTGACCTACAATTGTATACAAGAGGAAAGAACATTGTATCCTTCTCATAAAGCATGAGATTTCATCCTTTTGGCCCCTTTATTAAGATCACTATTTTGAATTTAACAGTTCTCATGTACTAGATGGTACCTATATCTACCCTGAAACCATCTCTAACCAGTATTTCTAGTTACTAACACCTAAAAAATTATCAGGCATTTCTGTATGATGACATACATTGGACAGATTGTTTACACACACAAAGCAAATAGTTGTTGAATCCTTCTGCTTTTATTCTATTAGCAGTAACAATTTTATAACCGTGTCTGTTGTATGTTATCTCCTGCACCACTACTGGGCTTCTTCTCATATGATATTTAATGTCTACCCTGGAATATTTTTCTGTGAATTCTTTAGCCATCCTTACCAACTTTCTGTATTTAACTTTTAATGTATACTTATCACTACTTTCCCCCCTTTCATTTTTCATCCGTGATCCCCCTGTGTCCCACTCATCATTACAAAATCAGGTTGGTGTCTTCCTTCTTCCTTGCCGAATCACGTCTGAACGCTTCCAAAATTCCAGTCTTTTCATGCTTTTTCATATTTTTTTCTCCTAAGTAATTCTACTTTTAATTTTCGCTTGTCAAAGAATCTTTACTGAAGAAAAATCATATACGAAGACTTAAAGAAAAATACAGGTAGCTTTTAGGATTGGATTCAAAGCATTGTTCATAGCTTGAATCTAGTCTCACAACTGAAAGTAGAGCTGAGAATCACTGAGTAGAGGAGCAAGTAGCGGTCACTAAAGCCATCTGGCCAGGCATGATTTTACACTTCAAAATACGTTGCCAAGAATTCTGGAGAACTGCTCTTGCACTAGAAGGATTCTTCCCCTCAACAGAAAAAATAAAGAAATTCCCAAACAGCCTTCTCTTTCTGTCACTCTCCCTACTCCATGAAATGCCATACTGCACACACTTTAAAAAATAATAAAAAAAGACACATTATACCAAAGAAGCTCAATAGCAGTCCTCATGCCTACAGCTATTTGGTGATTTATCAATTCAGTTGTTTTAAAGACGCTGCATGTTTACATTTGTGAAGAAAAACCTGACAGATATACTCTGTGCCTGTCACAGCTATGATAATTTTCAAGGTGCAGTCATACCATTTTACAAAATAAACTTTCTATACTTTTTCATAGACAAACATGCATTTTCTTTACAGTATACACATTGACAACATAGTTCCAAAACCAGGAACTACAGCAGTTACTTAAATTCTATTACAGCTCTAGAATACTACATGTAAAATAAACAGAAAGGAAACACTAAAAAAAGAAAGCCCACTGCTAGAATGCAGTCTAGCTATTCTCTTCACGTTTTCACTGTTGTTCTCACAATTTTGGAAGAGGTATCTCTAATGAAGCCGTACTTCACTAGTTCTTCTCAAACTCCTCCACGTACCACTATCAGCATGAAGCTTTAACAAATCATGTAGTACCTTAAAGCCTAATTGGAGGAATGTCTACTTAATGCAGCGCTACATGGCAGTTACCGAGGAAGGGAAGTAGAAGAAAGCATCACAAAATCAGATCACTAACATCTTCAGGCATTTTACATTTTCCTATCTCCCAACAGCAAACTTTGAATTTACAACTCATTCTCTAACTCAGCTGGTAAGTACAGGCTCAGCTTCTGGGATGATCATTATCTCCACAAGTAATTGAACTTTACGTGAGCTGCTGAAAGACTGCGTAATGATTAGCATCACTTAATGCTAGTGTCAACTCACTGCAGATAAGGTGCAGTAAGTGTAACAAATTAGGTATACACTAGAAAAGAAGAACTGTCTACTTACAAAGAAGGGAGAGGGATGCTGTCTTCACGGGGGATGGAAAGCTGGGAGATCCCAATCCAAGGAAAAACAAGAGTCAATAGGTATTTGCCTTAGATCTCTGTGTCTGTATTAGAGTGAGTTGAACAAATTTCTAAGTCTCCGTTGCCTGTAATGTAAGTTTCAACATGCACCTCATATGTGGATGCTGACACTTAAGCTGTCTCAGTCTACATGCTTGTCCCACTATGTCTCACTTTTTCATTAGAAAAGCATACAAACAGTGGGGTATCAGTCATTCTTCAATGGAGACTACATTGTCAACTATTGGAGATCCTGATACCGAAAGCCGGGGAGCAGGTTCAGATCATAAAGGACAAGGCTGCAGTACATTTTAGAGAAATATACATTTGTCAAGTGAGCATCATGATCAGCAAGAAATCCAAAACGAACATGCACAAGATAATTGCAATGTACTACTTGTACGTCTTCCTCAGTTTTAAACTCAGTACTTTAAAACACGTCAGGAAGCAAAGTTGGATGTTGGTGACTTGAAAACGTGTACACAAAGTAAAGGAAGTGACATCCGATATGCCCCCGGGTATTTCACCCATCCCTCAACGTGGTTCCAAAGGGCATGGGAGTCTCATAAGACCTGTATCACATCCTGCCAAGCTCATGTGATAAGCCAGCTATCCTCAGACATGTCAAATGCAACCATAGGCCTGTGTGTAGGTGACTGAAATGAGCACCATCTGACCAACAGCTGCCAAAAAACTATTAAAGTGTTACAGTGTGGAAAGAATGGGATGGCTGAAAAACAGTATTAGAATATTCAAATGCTATCAGAAAAATAAAAGGCATGCTCTGTCATGGAAAATGGCCTAAAGCTGTAGTTACTTAATATAAAAAGGGTATAGCAAAAGTTCTGGTAGTTGAGAAATGATTGACAGGAGAATTCTGGCTCACTAGAGGCAGGATGCTCACAGTCACTCTTTGCTAAATCTGCTTCTAATATTCTCAATATCTGAGATGATTCAGACACTATTTTTAGAGGCAAGGGGACAGACAGAGTGTTAAGGGATGACTCGCTCCTACCCTGATCATATTTGGTGAATCTATTGATTTTATTAGAGCTGATCCTGATACACCGAGTACAACAAGAGTTAGGCCTAGAACAGGTATATTAAGGAAAAAAACCTGTTTGCTGCTTATCACTAATTAATGCAGTACAAGTGGACAATGTCAGACCTTCAATAATGATGCTAACATACAGAAGAAGCTACTTCAGGCATTTCTTCAGATTTCTGCAGTATGTTGATATTAATTTTCCTCTTTGTGCAAGACATATGCAACTGAAATAAAATCTCTAGGGAAGGCTGGGTTTGAAAGTGTAGCAAGCTAGCAACACTTTTTTTTTTTAAAGTCATCATTCTTAAAACAATTTCCTGCAGAATACAAAACATTACCAGATTGCAAAATAGTATGTTGCAGTATAAAGACTTTATAGGTATCATTTTAAGCAGTCCTGAATGACTAATGGTCATTGTCAAAGTGGGAACACTGAAATCAAGGTGCCCAATGTCTGATGAAAACTAACCCTTCCTATGTTCCCAGTGCTTTTAATGCTCTTACTCCTCTGCATAGCGTGCACGTGCCTGAGCATGTATAATACCAATATGTATTAGTTAATGTTGTAACGTATGTTTTCAACAGACAAAGCAAGAATTCAACAGAAGCACAGATAACAATGAACAACAAGCACCTTTATTGCTACCAGATCCTTCCAGGCTGTACTCTTCCCTTCTGGTGTCAGCTGAGCAGCATTACCCACCTTTAAGGACTAAAGGATTAACGAGTAACTTGACCATCATGACACTAAGCTGTTATGGCTCATGCCCTGTTACAATCTGATGAAGTCACTGAACTGATTCTCTGCTCTGACTCCTGTTAGGCTGTTTCCAAAAAACGTACTGGAGTCTTGCATGGAGTAAAAAAAGTAGTAACACCTAGTAGTGTAAGGCAGAGAAAAGAGTTACTCTTAGACATCAAACTACTTGGTTACCATCAGACAAAATGGCAAAATTTCATGAGAATCATTCAAGCGATGTCGTCACGCCTCTTATGCAAAGGCTCTGAAGACCACAGAAGTAGCAAAGCTGACACTGGCCAGGGACATCAGCATTGCCATTTCTGGCAACTGAATAATAAATATTTAAGCTGAGATTCATCCCATTTAACCTTCTGTGCCTCTTGAGCCACCTAAGTCATGAGTGTTACCCGCCAAGGTTTCCCACTCTGTCAGTGAAAAGAGGCTCACCCAGCAGGCCATTCAGGGCATCCATAGGCCAACCTGCCATAAAGGTGTCTCTCCTTACTGACTACTGGGCTCCTGACTCAGGCACCTCAGTAAGATTTGTTGAGTGGGATGAGCACCCAACCTTAGATCCAAAGAGTCTATGAACACTGACCCACTGTATCCCATACCACAAGACATCCCCCAATAACAAGGCTATGTTTAGAATAGAAAAAGAAAAGCCACAAAAACTGTAGTCATTACAAAAATTTTCATTATTTCCAAGCATCAGGAGACTGCTCTCTGATTACTGTAACATTACCACAGTGCTCATTTTTGAATGAAAAAGTTTACAAGAAGAATAAAGTAGGAATAGACTCTTTCAAATGGATACCCATTAACATACAAATAATAGCTTGTAATCCAGACCTTCCTGGACTAGTTAAAAAACATGAAAAACATAAGCTATCTAAGATTTTCTGGCACTCGCTACATCACAAGAAATTGGAAAGTTTTCTAGGGAGTTGACCTTGAGGACGTAACACATATGAGAATATTGGGAATGATATTATTCAGAGTTTGAGCAATAAATTAGGTCATAGGAGACCAGTGAAAAGCAAGAGACTCAAATCCTGCAGTTCTGAAGGAGGAAAGGAGCAGAGTCAGTGCTAATGAGTAGGAAGGATAAAGGCTACTCTGCAGAGAATGTACACTTGGAAATCCGTTGAAAAACACGCAACTTCAACATTTCTCATTGTGGTTCTTTTAAGAACACATAATAGCCATATTAATTGTTGCACAAGTTGAATAAACCTAAAATACAGTCAGCACTCTGACTGGTCATGTCCAGTTCCAAGCAGCTAAACCATGCAAGCAATTTCCCTGAACTAGGTACAACCCCACTGACCAAGCTTCACACTGCAGTGCTGTACCTGACCCCGTGTGCAAGTACAAAAAAAATCCCTTTGCCCCCATTGTCACAATAGGAATTCTTTCACCTATGTAACTTCTGATTAGATTGAAAAAAGTTGTTCTAGCACCAACATATAACGCATCTAACATAACAGGCTGAATTTAAGATAATCAAACAGTAAGTGAAACGATGGATGCACACTAACTGCAGGAAGCTAATATTACAGCTTATGTTCTAAACCTGGTCTCCTTTGATTCCCTACACCAGCGGTCTCCAAAGAAGGGTGTACTCACCCCATGCGGTGTGCAAGACAATCTACTGGGATGCTGGAAAGAAATATGGTTTTATTTTATTTTATTTTATTTAATAAATAAAATAAATTTTCAAAACGGAGTGTATTTCATCTTTATCTCATCCATTTCTAATTTCTATTTTGTGTATGTTTTATAATGCACATCTATATGATATACACAGTAGCACATGTATATACTTTATAAACAAACTTATATTGGGGGTCCATACTCAAAAATTTTTTACTGATAGGGATGTATGATCAAAAAAGTTTGGAGACCGCTGCCCTATACAATCTACGGAGAGGCAGTCCCTCTCAAAGAGGAATCAGAGAACTTGTGTTCCTAAATTTTTATATGAAAAGTTGCTGAAAATTCCCCTAAACTTGAAATATCTGAGCAATATCAAATATAAAAATTTGACTTCATAGCTCAGCTTAGCATCTTTAAATTAAACTGAAAACACAACCAACATGACAAATTAACAAAGTATTTGGCTGAATAAAATACAGATGAGAAATACTCCCTGTGACTGGGTTTCTTAAAACTCAATCCTCTTCCTGTGCAAGCAGCAAATATCCAATTTTCCTTCTATTCATTGACTGCCATCCCTCAGACTTTGTAAGAGGTTTGTGAAAAAAAGTTTAAAATTCCCATGGACTTCAACTTGATTCACATTTGTAAATCCCTGCTTGAAAGTTCACAGTTCCCTTTTAACAGTTCAGATTTTTTATGGATAGTTAGAAATCTCAAAGAATTTGAATACGTGCATAATGAACATAGAGTTCATGTTCCAAAAGAAAGATCCAGAAATCTCTGTGTATCTACGTTACAAATTACAGTGATACTCAAATCTAAGAGCTAATTACAGATGGAATTAATAGGTGAAAGTTATACAGCCTACACCATGCAGAGACAGGGGAATTATCTGGAGCAGAATACACAAAAAAGAATAGATGGTAGAGAGAGGCCGAACAGGGAAAGACTGCGATCAGTAGAGCAGCGATAGCTGCATGCTTCCTTCTGTGTAATGTCCAAAAGGACACGTTAAATACAAACCTCTTTGCTAAGAAATCTATCCAGGACAAATGCCACATTTTAACCAGGAAAGAAATTTGTCAGACTATTCTGTGCTTGCATAATTCAAAGGGAATTTTCTTCTTTTTTAAGCCAAAGTTGGCATATACTTGATCTTCAGTGAGGTATGTGCAAAGACATTTGGTTTAGCAATAACAAAATTATAGCTGTACAAGGTAGTGTGTTTATTTGAATATGCAACAATGTAATCATTCAAATAAATACACTCTTAGTTCTCTCTTTACAGTACTTCAAGTCAGATGTACATAAACTAATCCCTAGAAATTAAAACCATATACAGTAAAATAAAGCATTATGCATTTTAACTTTGTGTTCTGTTTTGCTTTAACTCTGAGGGAAACATACTCCATGTGTTTTTGAATGGCTGCAGGTGTGGATTTTGTACCATTTCCATTTGTGGTTTTTCCTATGACTGCACATCCAAAAACTGTGTTGTCTATAATATACAGTTGGGTGAGTGCTTTGAGAGCAGATGGACTTTTGCTTCACAGTGATGGTTTGAAGTCCTTAAGGTGAGCAAGGGAGTGGAAATGAGTTGCTAACAGGCTTGTCTAAGTTCAACCTCATTGAAATCATCTGGCTGAACAATGTCTTTTCTTTAAATTAGCATCTGGCCTCTCTTAGAATCAGAGGGAAAGATGTCAAATTTGAATAATTATTTTAAGATTATGAAGAAAGAGCTCACAGATGCTGTAAGCTGTATGGTAGAAACCAGAACTATTTGTTGATGACAAGTGCTGATAAATACATGGGGGAAAGAAAGCATTCCTTCTGAACAGATGTGGATATCAACAACAACAACAAAACCCTTAAGATATAATTTTTCTTTGTAATTTGAGTATAGGTGGCCGATAATTGAAAATGCATTAAAACCTTGAGTGCCGCTCAGACTACAGAGAGGTACATTGACATTACAGGGTAGAATTTTAGTCCACTAGTGGTTCAGATTAGAAAAGCCTACACTGCACTACCTGGATTGGAAATACATGAATTCATTCTCCTGTCTGCTCAAATTTACTTTACAGAACAAAGGGAGGTTGGAAAAAAGGAATAGCTATTAAATTGATGCTCACGATAAGTGGTTTCTCCGAAACTGTTTTGCACTGGCTCTTCAGGCTGGGAAGTACCTTTTCCCCAGTATCTTCTATAAGGCAGAGGATGTAAACAGTTCATAAGATAGTTCCACCATTATTTGTCTGTCTTTCTATTTTAGCCACTCAGTCCAGTGGCTGAGGAAAAATACTTGGCTTTCATTTTGCTACAGCTGTTACAATGCTGTTGCATGAATAAATATTTCAAGCATGGTCATCATTTATACAGATTAAATTTCAAATTACCAGCTAAAACAGTGAATAAATTCTAACGTTCTGATCCTTTCTTGAGAGAGAGAGAGAGAGAGGCACTCACAGACTGACAAACTTGCTCGATTACTGTTGCAGAAAGTTTAAAACGTTAATCTTTTAACCAAGTTGTCTGAAATTTTCAAGTGCCTGCCAGTGTCTGTTAAGAAAAAAAAAATATTTCATCTGGCAGCAAAAAGAGCATAAAACAATAAAGCCTGACAGAGCGGAAATGATAATTACTGCAAGAACAGTAGAAACAAAACTTTTACCAAATAAGGCTACAAGGTAGCCACTAGAAAGAGAGTAAAAGGACTAAACTGATAATACTGGGGGAATAGCAAGGCTCTTACATCTGTGCTACTTCAGAAAAGGATGAGACTATGACAAGTTCCAGTGCAAAACCCAAGGATATTTCAAAGAAACACTTCACTCATATCCACAGAGAATACACTACTAAAAACAGATCATGAATTATCATATGCTGTTCTTGAGCTAAGCAGTTACTCCAGAAATAAGCTCCTCATCAATTAGGTTGTCTGATGGAACATAATCAAGTTGAAAACCAAAACACTTTAAAAAAATCAATTCTCCTCAGTTATGCTACCAAAAGGAATTCAAAAATCTCTGCATGACGTTCATTATCAATTATTTTAAATCCTCCATTTGAAAAACCATCTATACATCTGCTAAGTCTCAACTCAAGCCATAGGAACAGCATTTTGCTGAGGCACAGGTTACATAGATCCGACATGGACCATCTACCCAGGCTGATGCCATTCACTAAGTAGTAAACACCACTTCTTCATCATAGAGAAGAAAGCACCTCTTCTAACGTTGCCATTGTAGCAACTCTTACTAAACCCAGTACAACAAAGCAAAGAAGAACATATAATGGGTAGATAATTGAAAAGTGTACACCTCACAAGGTGCCAGAAGTCTGTAAATTCTCACAAATCTACAAAACTACTTCTATACAAGCTGTTGGTCTTTTGGCCTGCCTTCCCTGGCACACAAGCCTTTCTATGTCATCTAATTTGCCCTCCAATATTATTTAAAATAAATGCCTTTTCATTCCAAACAGTATTGATAAATCTTCCTCAAATGTCAGACTCTTAAAGTACCTCTTAAACGTAGTAGGATATGTGCAGTATGTATCGTATGGAGCAAAGAAACAACAACTTTATTACATAGCAAATGGCAGCAAGAAAACGCCATTCATTGCTCTTGGATTTTCTGTCATACAAAAAATACAGACAAAAATGGGCTGGCCTGCTTACAGGCCATTACCATTTTTAATTGACTCAATTCTTTGATAAGACCAGAAATACTTGAATGAAAAGCAATGTTAACTTCTACAGCACTGAGAGAAGTTCATGATCTTGTACATCTAAATAAAATTCAGAAATTCTATCAGCTTTTCATAAAAGAATTGCTTTACATTTTCACAGATCTAAATAATTGTGCTCTCTAGACTCTTTCCTAGATAGGAAATTCTGTTAGAATAATAATTACATAGTGAGTCTTTTTACTAAATTCCCTTTGAATAACCTATTGTTTGAAAATATACTGGTCAAATTTTCTTTCATTACTTTCAACAGAAGACCAAATAAAATTTGAGCAAAATGCTTATGCTGCTTCTTGGAAGTTTCTCTCTATACATAATTGGAAACTTTTGGAAAATGTCAATTATTGAAAAACATTTGTACAGAGTCAACACAGTAAAACAGGAGAACTTTTTGATACAAAACTCCAGTAGGGAAAGTGCCAAAATTCAATAGGCAATATAATTTGAGCATTATTGCAACAGGGTACAGGATATGCAGATCACTTGGATAAATGCTGAAAGTTTTAAAATTTATGATTAAATAAACATATCTGGTCCTTCAAAATATGAAGGACCAGATATATTTTCACTTCAGACACAATGACACCACATCACCAAACTATGTCTGGCAGATCCTTATTACCGTGTTAATATAGGACAAGAGACAAATGGACCTTTTATAGTTGAGAAGAAAGGAGTATAGATAAACATCTTCCCTTTCTCTTGTAGTCTCAGAAGGAAGAATGGCTCACATGGACTGCAGGCCACAGCACCCGTATCTGACATCATTCTCAACCTCACAATTCCTTACAAAGACCGGCGAAGCTGTAGGAGAAACACTTCAACTTGCACTCAAATTCAATTAAACAAGAAATAAAGGGTTCCTCAAAGTCTGTCCTTTTTCCAAGGGAAAGCACACAACAAAATATTCCATCATCACCAATAACAGTCTAAGTAAACTACCGTCGTGCACAGCAAAGCCAGGAGGAAGGACAACTGTGCAGGCTGTAAGAAAAGGGATCAGAAGAAAAGGTGAAGGGAATGTTAAAAGAAGAGGTACAGATGAACCTTAGAGTGACATAAAGGGAAGTAGCAGAGCAATAATTCCATCGCCACCTCTGCCACAATCGTATCCTATGTCTTGGGGAAAAAAATTCTTAAATTCTCCTTGGTCGGTATCTGCAGAATGCTGCTATTTCCCTGTTTGAAACAGACACTGCCAAGCACTCAGACACAAAATTTCTACAGAAAGATATGCACTTCCACTGAATAGTATGCAATTCTTTCTAACTTTTCATTTAAAACAGTTTGAATGAACTGCTTTAAATGAGATGCAGGGCTGCAAATGAACAGTGAATATAAACTTAAGTATTAAATGACTGCTTCCTTTACTAAGTTCTGTCAGTCCTGTGCAATGAATGAGGTGGGGATCCTGTGGAAAAAATAGACTCTAAATCTATAATTAAACACATATGCACAATAAGGAAAAAATTAAAGAGCATGAAGAACATTAATTAGGCCACTTCCTAATTCCTTATCGCTTTATTTTACAGTTACAAATTAGTCGTTGTCCTCCCACTCCTTACAGAGAGAAAATTCATCTCAAAAGTAGTTATTTTGGAATGTGGAATAATTTTGAGGAGAAACAGGACACATCACTGAGTGACGTCAACACTGAATGAGACAGAAACCTTGTATGTTATTCTATACGCATCCTTTCCTATGCACATATACCGATCCTGTTTTACAAGCCTCTGTAGATATATCAGGACTGAAATACCATACAAACTGCACATGCATCAATCCAGTAGAATAATGAGAATCATCTATTCAGCAGAAGTTTCTGCTCAGATTAAATGCTTTCATTCTCCAAGCCAATGAAATATTGGAGGTTGGTTAGTTTAACTGTGCAACATATCCCATTCACAAAATGAAACTGCAAAAAAATCCCAAAGTTTCACTGCAGCAGACTGGCAATCAAGGAGATCCTTCGTTTTAAATACCAAGCTTTCATCACCTTCAATTGAAATGCTAGAGGCTCTTCACAAGAACAGCCAAAATCTCAGCTACCTGAACAGCTACATTTCCCCCCAATCTGTTTCTTGTTGTGGGCTTTAGTTTTTAATGGCTTATCCATATCTTATAAAATTTTCAGGAAACAGGATTTGTTCCTTTCCTGGACTCACTGGTACCAAGTTTCAGCTGAAATGACAAACTGAGCAAATTTTAAGAATCTAAAATAACCCATGGAAAAACTTGAGTAGCTTTAGTAAAGGCACTGCAGCTTATTCTCTCTGAAAATAAAAAGTGTTTACAATGTTCAGCACAAAGTTTAGAACATAAAGACAAAATTTTACTCTGGTTCATTATTAGAAATAATGAATTATTAAGAACAAAGCAAAGTGATGGCTAACTGCAATCTGTCATCAGGGAATCTAAAGTCAATCTTGTGTACTACAATGCTGCTCCTGCTACAGAAATGCATTTAGATCTAACCACTTAAAGCAGTTTCCTAATTTTCCCACTCATAGTAGGTATCTATTATTAGTAAGAGGAGTTAGTTTTCCAAATAGGGCATGTGAATTTATCTTTTCTGGTTTTAGGAAGAACAAATACTTTAAAAAAAAACATACTGAAAAAGCGCTGTTCATTGCTTTAAGTATGTATTTTCTGACACGGCATTCTGTTTCATGGTTGCACTTTTAAAATGTCAAATGACCAGGATAAGAATTTCCAGGCATTTTGGATAAACAGTAAGTAAACAAGTTTAGAACAGGGACTTAAAAGCAAAAAGCACAAGTAAAACATAATACACATGTTAAAAATATAACAAAAATAAATGATGTCAGAAGACACAAATTACTTCTGCTTCGTGTACCAGGAGACATCTCTATCGGGACAAGCCTAAGCTAATGAGAGTCACTACTTAGAAAACACATATAAAAGTTATTTCAGTAGTATATATTTTAAACCCGGATTCAAAAGCTCCTGAAAATCTGCCATCAGTGAAAGAAATCAATCTACAGGTGTAGGATCTCTCCTCTGGCTACGAAGAAGTTAAGTTCACTCTGCATTTTTAACCGGAGAGCCTTGAAGTCACAGTTTAGACCTCCTTCTTATTCCTTGCCTGTAAAAATTACGATACTTAGAGCTGTGGTGGAGGCTTTGGGTCTTTTAAAGGTAACAGGGAAGATAGATAGCTACAGGCAGATAAAAATCTCTATACGTGTGTAGCGACTTGTTTTTATGCATTTTTAAATATAATGCTCCCTTATCTTTTCATCAAATACTATTATAGGCTGCTTTTGTTGAATATTACTAGTAGTCTATTGTACACAGTGCATCCCAAGCTGCATGGCCTGAGGCCAGGAAGGAAGGTGTGGAACACGTCTTCACAGGTCGATTTCCACTCTCCAAGTTTTCAAGTATTTGAGAGAAGGTCATGTTACAGCACAGATTTACATAGCAGACAAATTACATGACTGCCCGTTCTCAGCATTTCATAATTTCAATAAAAAATTAGGTCAAACGAAAGTGGGGGAGAATAACCCTATCCTTTCACAGCTGTCAGAAAATTAAACAAAAAACTTACTTAGTTGTGATTCTTGCCAAAAGATTGGTAAAAATCTGTACTGACAGTAAACACAAGTTTAAAGTATTTGATTTACCATTCCTTTACAAAATCCTTTTCTTTTTTAATGCCTCAGAATAACCATAAACAAACTCAAAATGTGCTGTATTGCTCTTTTAAAGCATCAATTTTATTATCATTAGTCCAAAACATATATATTTTTACAAACATGCATATATGAAGGAATGTGTTATTAATTTCAAGAGCTTTCACCCACAGTCTGATAGTCTAGTAGGAGTGTTAAGAGAGGGAACTGCTTTTTGTATCGTCTGTCTGGAAGAAAAGAATAATAATTTGGAATAGCTTTTTCCCCCTCAGAGCCTGAAATATAGTGCGCTTTAAAAAGGGCAGTATTGGCCAGCCTTAGCACTGCCTGACATTATGTTTATAGTAGACGGAGACTAAAATTACAATGTTCATATCTGGCATTCTTTAAGTACAAATTGGCAAAATAGTTAATTTTAAAAGTTTTGGGTTTTGGTTTTTTTTTTTCAGAAAACGATACTATGATACTTTCAGGATAGCAGCAAAATACTTTCCAAGAGCAGTTAAGGATATCATAATGCGAAACAACAAATTTAAAAGCATTTAGGTATGTATCCACACATCTGTATTTTTCTTAGCTTACAAGACTAATACTTGCACACAAATTCCTACCAATATCATATACTGTACAGTTAAAATATGCTAACCATTATCCTAGATAGCTGTCAGGATTTGTTTCAACACAGTCAAGCAGTTGCAGGGTTTAGACTGGCACACTGCTGATACTCTTATTGAGCAAGCAGAAAGAATAAACATTAACAGGGAAATGAATGGCTTCAGTAACTTCAAATGGACTTAACGTTATTTCAGTTTCTAAAAATGACAAACATGAAATCTGATTCAGCAATAAGAAAAACTTTTAAGCTGATGTATTTTTAAAAAGGATCGTAGTTTTAAGGAACTCCTGAACAATTTTTTTAAGACAGACTCACAAAGTTAGCTAGATTTTATGTCCAATTGATAACTATTCAACAAGCAAAAAGAGGAAACAACTTTTCATAGAATCTGACATTTTCTCTATTTACCAACACAAACTCTAAGGGATAAATTTTACCAAAAGCTTCAGCTGTGCCTGTTGTAGCCTTGCAGCTGAAAATTCAAATGAAAAATATGGCAGTCTTTTTCTATGACACAAAAGAAACTTTTGGGAACATTTCCGAAGGATACCAGAAAGCTTGTCTAACATACAATGGTTCCTACTCAGCACAGCCCTCCAAACAAAGAATAACAGATGCACAACTGGTATTAATAACAAAACATCTCCTCCCTCTGTTTGTCGAGAGGACAGCTAAGGACAAATACAGTTTCAGGGTACTTACCTACTCGGAAGTTAGTGGCTGTCAGAGTGTCAGCAGCATGGCCGTTTTCACTAATGAGGGTGGTGGTATTTCCCTTCTCACAGTTGTTCTGACAGTTGCCTTTGGTACAAGTCACTTTACAGATGCTGGGAGTAAAGACCACCTTGATGCGACCAGTGTGATTTCCCACTGTCAGCGGAGGCAAAGAAAAAAAGAAAAATAAACAGATCACTTTGGTATCCATTGATTTCCTTCAAAAAGTTTTGGAAAAAAAAAAGGCGGGGGGGGGGAAGAAAAAGGCGACAGGTCTACAGGAGGAGGGCAGTCTGCAGTGCTCTCTCTCATAGATCTCCAGTGGTGTCTCTGAAACAGGAGTAGGAAGCTTAGCAAACAGAACTCCGGGATCCGCTCCAAAACCACATTTAAAGTCAAGTCACTGGAGTGGGATTAGTAATCACAATGCTGCACTTTATTCACAGGCAGACAAAGAGCAATACCAAGGGCATGACAGCTTAAATAGCCAACCCTGACAGGCAGATGTAATGTAAAGAGGTTGGCTGTGCACCTAGGGGTGAATAAACTCTTGTGTCCTCCTGCATACTTTTCCTGTTTCTGCACTTATTAAGTCACTATTTGTAGCTCGACCCCTGGAAATGTTTTAGGCATGCAGCATGTCTGAAAACATCTGTCTCAAATCTCCTGGCACCCCAGCCCGAAGTGGTCAAACCTTGTGACGCAGCTGCCTGGACCCATTTTTTCACAGTTTTTTGGCACCAATTTTCCACAAGGATTTACATATTATAGACTGAGCTTTGCTGTCAGCCTTTGTTTAAGTAATAAATAGCTCAGTCAGAAAAAAGGGTGAGTAAGTGTCAATACTTGAAAATACTCGTTCTGAGCTCAAAAGATAAAACACAGCTAGATTCTGGTTTTTTATATACTTCCTTACAGTCATTTTAAAAACTTGAACAGAATGAAGACTGAGCAAACACTAATTTTTAATTAAGCTTATTAGAAGAACTTCTTGTTACAGAATTTGATTTAAAAACAGATGTATTTGATTCCAAATGCAACAGCTGAAGAAAAAAAAGAGATTAAAACTACTCATTAGGAAAATTAGGGAAAAAGAACAGATTCCATTTGCAATTATTTAAAAAGAAAACCATTTGTCCTCTGCACACTTACCAATAAATTCAGCAAGTTCTTGTAAATATATCACAGCATCTTTGTGGAAACTATTAATAAATACTTTCATATCAAACCTAACAAGCCCAAGAAATGACGCACAGAAAGGAAAGAATCTCCTTCTTCCTCATGTCATAGAAATAAAAAAGCTGCTGGATAGTTTTCTAACCTAGTTTATGAAATACCCTCTGGACAAACATTTTTTTGAAACTCTCAAGAAAATGAAGAAAATCTTCCCACTTCAAAAGAATATAAATCCTTCTTATTTCTGGCTCTTCATAAACAAATAAATTAAAACAATTGTGCCAACTGTTTTGTCTACAGTAAAGACATTGCTCTATTTAAACAGCAGCTGTAGTACAGATGCTCCTACCTTATTCTCCCTAAACAATAGGTAGAAAAAGCCCAGCCCAGACAGACAGACAGAGAAATAAAATATTTCAATTGAAGACTAGTATTGTGATTTTAATCAATTTAGAAGACACCCTGGATTCTCAGATGCCAAGCATTTCTTATGAAAATTATTAATACACCTTTCCCAATGAACAGACATAAGTGACTTGTGAACTGCTAAATCTAGAACTTCTAAGCTTTCCTTTTGTTACAGAGCTTCACAAGCAATACTGCCATCTTTATATTTTACTTGCATAGTTTTATGTATATCTTTCCCTTGAAAAGCCAAATCCATTTTATATTTTCAGATGTTTTAGTAACATTTTTCCTTTAGGATGTGATCTAATTAAAAAAACATGGTTAGTTGAGTCACAAAAGTCAGTCCTGCCTACACTGTAAAAACTAGTATTGGGGGACCCACACAAGTTTTCCAGCTTAGGTAAAAAAAAAAAATAATTTGTGATTGCCAGTATAGGTGGAACTAAACCATGATTTAATTTTCCTTCATAGTATTCTTCATACACAGTCCTGAGCTGTATCAAAATTTGGGCACAATGTTTATAAGAAAAATCATATTTTAGAAATATGTTTTATCACATAGTTCAAGTTTTATCAGAAAAATTCTGCAGCATAATTTTTTTGGTAGAAGAGATGCCTTAGCATGAGACTGAATGGAAATTGTAAGTTTGCCTCTTACCCCTTTCGGGTGAGAAAATGTTAGCATGTAAGTTTGGAAGTAACAACAGAAGAACAGCAGTTGAACAGTACCTTCAAAAACACAGGCCAGTTATCTACAAGGGTAAATAGTATCCATGAAACAATATTTAAATGCAGCTTTTCAGAGAAGTAAGTAGTCTGAAAAATAACGTTATGCAAGTCCTAGCCCCTACAAATATTCAAGTCATTATTCAGCAATGCTTTTGCTATAAAACAAGTTCAATTCTCACAGATATTCCTGTTTCACTAGTTGCAAACAGCCAGAAATAAGACAGCTTCATATTCTTTTGACATGGGAAGATTTTCTCCATCTTTCTCAGATTTATGAAAACACAATGAAACTATTATTTTCTTCTACTTGACTAGCAGGCCACAGCTTTTAACTTCCTCAATTCTTCTGGAGACATTTAGGAAGGATACAAAGCTAATGATGGCCTCTGAGCTGAAAATTGACCAGTGTATGAGGGGGTGATTCAAGGCAGAGACATTATCTTCAGTCTTCTCTGTAGTCGTACCTAAGTAGGCAGTACTATCCTCACACATCCTAAGGCTCAGGGACCTTAACGGTGACCATAATACATGTAGATTTAAATTGAAAACAGACCACAAACCCTGCTCCTGAAAGCAAAGCTTTTGGCAGAAACTCTACAAGGTTAGACTCTTGGACTTCCTTGAATCCTCTCCCTCTCTTCTCATCTGTGGTTCCCCCCACCCTTCTCCAAAGAAGGGGTGATTTAATTCTGAATGAGAAACTATATCCTTCAATATCTCTTAGCTGGTTTGGCAGTATTAATGTTATAAGCCACAATTTCAAGCTAGAAAAAGACCATTACTGCTATAGCCTTGACCTCTTTTGGTCTTGGGCTAGTTCATGTTAAAGAAGGACAGTGCATTTTTAAGGCAGCATACAGATTATTTTCCTCTTTTAACTCCAGAAGCTTTACTGATGATGCCACTGTGACACAGACATGACAAGATCTACTACTTGTATTACCTCAAATTCATTTCTGGGGAAAAAAATGATGGTGCTACAGCACTGCAACATACCTGGAATCATTGGAGTTTTTTTATATATAGGCAGAAAAGTATCATAAACTCTTCAAAACCATTTTTAAACCTGTGGAAATGAAACACCTCACTCTGCTCTTAAGTATAACACCAGACTGAAGAAATACAAATGTAAGACTAGATAAATAAATAAGCCTAATGAAAGACAACAAAAGCAGATGATACAAACGCTGAATAAACAGCAAAGCTACTAAAAAATGGCAGAACTAGAGATAAACTCAGATTGTTGTTTTAATAAAGACAGGACAATTAGGATTGCTAATACTGGCTAAAGCTCCATCCCTGAACTAGGCAGCAAATCAACAGGGAGGCTCAGCCAACTGCACCATCATCGTGCCTCGTAGTCCAGGCTCACTTATACCTAAGTACTCTTAGATACATTTGTCAAAGGAGATCAGTGGAAGAATGTACCCATAATTTCCAGAATCTGTGAAACTCTCTTGAGTGAGATTCAAAAAGAAAGATGACTGGGTAAAGCGATGAGATTTTAGTTGAAAATTGGCACCGCATGTATGTGATTTTCTTTCCATCTCTGTAAGACACTATGATATAATATTATGAACACAGCAAGCTCCTGCTGTGATAAATTTATGGTCTAACAACTGGAGGAGAAATGGAAAATATAAGCAGAAGGATTTCTTCATAGAACCCTTTCTACCCCCACTGACCATCATGACAAACTGACTTTTTTTTTTCTGCATTAACAGAAAAGGTGAATGAGTTAAGACAAGGCAGGTGGCAGGTTTTAGGTCCAGGTGGTCACAAGGGCTCACATGGCCATGCCTGAGCAAAGTTGTATAAGGAGAAGGATTCCTCCTCAACCTCCTGAGTCCTTTTGTCTGTAATGCTACTCAGCCTTCATTTCTTTCTAGAAGAATTTCTATAAACACATTTTTTTTTCTTGGCTTTATGGCTACCCTCACAGCTCCAGCATTCTGCAAAGATTTAACTAGACAGCATTCAATAGCCATAGTGGATCTCAGAAGATTTGTGGCATTTCCCTGTTTTGCGGGAAGACAATGGGCTAGCAACACTAGCGAAAGCAGAAATGGTATTCAGTTAAAAAGATGACTACACCGTACTGTCTCATAGGTCAAGTGGGGCAAAGAGAAGAAAATATTTTAATGTGCTGAAAAAATTATTGTGTTATTGTGTGTATGATGTTTTTGTGCTTCACAGTGATCTAAAAAAAAAGGATTCATAATAAAAGTTACAAGCAGTAGCTTATACTGTGGACTCAGCTGGTAGACCTTACACATCTCTCCCGGAATCCTTGCACAAAACTTCTTTCTGACTCTACTTTTAGAGGTGGTTGTGGGGTGTTTTTGTTTTGTTGTGGGGTTTTTTATTTATTTTATTTCTTAAAAAAACCTTCACCTATGACAAATTCTTGAGGCAAATCTCAGAAACAGAACTAAGCAAACTGTAGGCTTTCTGTTAGTACCTCCAAAAATGACATACACAATTCTGTTTTCATGATACCCTACTTCTGCACTGAACCCAGCATGTTTTCATTTGTGTGTCTACACAGAATCTCATCAGACCTGAAGATCCTATTTTAAAATTACATTCCCTTCCCAAAGACAATAGATTATGTCAGGTAATTTCATGTTTTCAGATAACCATGATGCATAAGGAGAGCTTTGGAATGAAAATCTGTCTTCTCAAATCAAAGCTGGTAGGCTTTTAAACAGCAAATAGAGTCAACATTTTAAATTATCAGATGACCAACACCCTCTCTTTTTTCTTCATTAAATGCTGACAGAAATAAAGAAAAGAAGCAGAGGAAATTACTTATTTCCTAAAACAGGTGTATCCCAGTTATTTCACCAGTCCACCTGGTTTAGTCTTTACTACTAGATATGCTTATTCAGCCAAAAGGAAAGCTGACATTGTATAAAAATCAACTGCGTAAGTAAAATAGTTAAGCTTGTAGAACTATTGTTGAATGACCTTTTGACAATATAGGAGGAAGTTTTGTCTTATCACCGCTTAGTCATCAATTTAAAATAAACCAAAAAACCCCCAAAACCTAGTTCCCAAAGATCAGAACACATTGAAACTTGCCTATCATACATCTTCGGTATATGTCCTGGTTTGAGGTAAAACAGTACCAATTTTTTTCAGTAACTTTACTTTTTAGCTAGGCCTCTTACAACTATTGGAATTAACAGCATATTTTGCAGAAACTGTTAGCTCTCAGAGTGATAAGACCTATGTTTATAGTTGATGCCAAGGCTTGGTATGCAGAGAGGCTCTTCCTTATACTTATTGCTACAACACCCAAGGCCAATTAACTTGGTAATGTGCCCCATTGGAGGGTCGGAAGCAGAAAAGCATAGTGGGGTCCCACCTGTGGGGAGGAGCAGACAGGACAGGTGACCCAAAACTGACCAACAGGGTATTCCATCCCATCTGCCTCATGCTCAGTATAAAAGATGAGGGATCAAAGGGTCAGCCTGCTTTCTTCAATGGCTGGTGTCTGAGGAGGACTCTGTCTGTTCTTCTGCCTTTGATCCCAATCCTGAATCCAGATCTGGAATCCAGTTGCCGTCCATCACTGAGTCCAGTCTGGGACTTCCCCAGTGCCAGCCGGTGTTGTGACTGTCACCCTGGGAGCCTGATATGGTTTTGTATATGTTTCTTTATTTCCTTTTTATTTTATTATTAATATTTCATTAAAGTAGTTTAGTTCCTTCTAAACTCATGAGGTCTCTCTCTCTCCTGCCTCTCTTTGAAGAGGTAGGGGAGAGCATCTGTTGTTCCGCCCAGTCACTGGTTCAGCCCAAACCACAACAGCATATCAGAACCTGGAAGATTTACAAATGCTAAGAGTTAAGGAAGGAAAAAAAAAAAAAGGAAGAAGAAAAAAGATGAGAGATAAAGACACACTAGATTGACATACAGACCAGAGGCAGATCTTCCCTGCATTTCAGATTACACACTGTGAGGAATACAGCGCTTGCTAGGCATAGAAAGGACTGAAGGAGACCCTGAGAGATCACCTAATCTCCCCTTCTCTTCTTTTTCCCCAACAGGATGAAACAGCAGCATTACTCAAAAAGTTTGTCCAGCCTATTCTCAAAACCCTTCTGTTCTGCAGATCCCACAGCCTCCCTAGGAGATGCGTTCCAGTGTTTCAACCTCTCATTATAAAGGTATTCCTAATACCTAACCCACATTTCTCCTGTTGCAATTCAAGTGTATTATTGCCTTGCCTTATCTACAGCGAACTCTGACAAAACCTTATTCCTCTGTGGATCAATTTCCAACATACTTGAAGACTGCTACCGTGAATCTCCCTCGGTCTCATTTTCTCCAGATCAAAACCATCTAAACTTTTCCAGTCTAACAGGCCCTATTTTGCAGACCTCCATTCTTTCTTGTTTTGCTTTCCATACCACTCACTTGGTTCCTCATCTTTCCTCAAATACGCTGTCCAAAACTAGGTATTACTGCAGCTGAGGGCTGATCAGTGTTGGAGAGAGCAGCACGATTACTTAAATACAGCTTAAGCAAAATGCTTCTGTTGATGTAACTTATTTTCTCCCCAACATTGATACTTCACACTCAGACCCGTCTGCAGGCTAGGATAAAGGGGCACAGATCTCCCAAATCCCTTTCTGATCTGTGCATATGGATGTCATCCCAGTGAAGCAAGTGTGGAACGTTGCTTACACAACCTTAGCAGGACTGAACTCAGCCCTTAGTCTGCTCTGAGCATGGGAATAAAGCCTTTTGCATTCAAACCTCCTGCATTCAACTTCACCTATCTGAAAACCAGGCAGAATACGAGCCTTATTCTTTCTGTAACAGTCACAAGCATGAACAAATCTGAAAGCTACATGGATTCAAAAAGGCAAGGCACAGATGCTGGGTAATTTCATTTTTTTCTTCAGTATACAATGCCTGTCTTCACCCTCAGGTAGGGCAGTGCATCTTTGCTCTTCCCAGAAATTTTGTTGTAGTACACTTGCACACCTCACGCCTGGTTATTCTGTCACAAGCACTGGGATAAATTAGACATGACAATGAAATTAAAAATAAGATGATCCAGCTTTATTTCATCTAAGATCCAATGCCTTCTCTGATGCTTAAAAGTACTCCCCACAGTGCTGCAGGAGGCGAGGTATGTGTGCATACCCACGAAGTCAAACATTTTGAACAAGAAGGCAGTAAGCCAAGCTTTACTTTGTTTACCAGGTCTAGACAGCTATAGCTACACATTATTGACATGTAATTAATTCCAGCATTCCTTCTACCTTTTGTTATTTCTGTAACTCCTTATTTTTGTTGCATTTGTATGATCTTACAGGTATTTAATTAGTTAATAAAGCTTAACCTTTGCTATTTTGTCACTCTTCAAGTACTCAGTTCTGTTGCCTTTATGCAAACCAAGGGCTTCAAAGAGCAAAACATGGTGCAGCTACCTATTACGACAGTAATTGAACAGCGATCTCCACAGGTTCTTTTTGTTGCCATTCTGATTGCCACTATGCTATTATACACACACACTTCTCTACACACCTATTTCTGACCAGCCATGTCACTACATCGTCACATCACTTCTGTCTTGTTTAGATGCTCCTACCAGTCTTCTCCCTCCAGTCAGAAATGAGCTCCCAGACGTCTTCCTTCTATTGCACTCTCATTTCTTTACCCTCTTTTTAAGCCCTGCTTGCTTCTTCAGCATCCTTAACAGACCAGCAAAGAAATCATCAAGAAGACCTCATGCTTCCAAGGTAAGGAAGAAGTTAACTGAAAAGGAGGTGTCTGGAAAAGCCTTGTTTCTTCCTGATTATCACAGGGATACAGTCTCTTACTTGTTCCCTGTCACAGCAGAGGGAAGAAGGACTTTTGCTGTTTTCCTCAACACCACCCCCCCAAAAAAAAAAAATCCCTAAAACACAGCAATTTTTTGGTCTACTCTAGGAGATGCAAGTAACCCACTCTTCAATTCTCTTAATCTCAGTTTAAGATAGAGATGAAGGTAAACTGTATTGTTTGAAGTCATTTACTACAGAAAAATTTGCTCCATTCAAGTAGGTTTTCTTCATTAATTTTGGCAGATTCTGACAAATTCTCTGCTGTCTACAACACAGGCTTCTTGTGTTTTCTTTTGTATGGATGGCTGTCACTTTAGCATCAAAGGAGCACATGCAGGCACAAGTGCTGATATAATTTTGAAAGACATTCATAATTGTTTTTACATGGCCCCCACAAGCCCTTTGCCAATAAATTCTTACTGGCACAGCCTTTTTAGAGCAAGTCAGAAGAATTCACAGTAATTACAATCATTTTGTCCTATGCAAGTGGATAACATACAAGTCACACACAGATTTGAAATCCGGGATGTCTATCAGCAAGTTTTATGAATCACCTTTTGTCTTCCTTGTCTTTTTTACCACTACAAAGATTCTCTATATGCAATCCTGAGGCGACAAGCATTCTATCTTGAACTACAGACATTTGCTACATTTAAAGCAATTTTTAAAACTCTAATCAATAGTTGGTAATGAGAAATAAAACTATCATTTTCCTTTATATAGTTTAGGATGTTTCAGAAAAAGAAACCAACCCAAATAATTTAGAGACTGCAATGTGGTTAGGAGTTGTTGTTGAATAGCCTCAACTCTATTCAATTAAATGTATTGGGGGATAATTCTTTTAATATGGTTCTTGTTTATTTGTTTTACAGGTATTACATGTAGACTAGACCCACAAACAGGTATGATGTTAAAGAGCTTAAATTTTAGCCTTGAGTCGTACCACTAACCAGTCCGAGGTCTCCTGTACAAGGGATGAGAGAAGTTAATTGGATGGAGCAAGCAGCCTAACCAGCACACTGAACAGGAATGCGCCCAACCCATTAAACAGGAAACGCTGAGGACCTAAGACTACTTAGTTCAAATCCTTTTAGGACACAGACACATTGCTTTGAGGAACCGGGCAACTCCTCACTACAGCTGGGCTCCAGACCCCGCCATGACTACACTTATAGTGCTCCTTAGGGAGTTTAATCCTTCAGGAGATTTTAACAAGGCTTAGTTGACTGTGCGTCTATGGATAGGCAGGCAGACAAGTGCTTCAGCTGCAGGTCTGGGTGGTAATTAAACAAAATATTAGCACCCAGATGACCTGTCTTCAGCAGAGTGAAGCACTTCTGAAACAGAACTTCAAGCTCAAGAGTCTCATGCTTGAAAGTTCACATCCACACTTCAGGTTTGGGGCTGGAGACAACTCTAGCTGTAAGCAACCCAGCACAGGATTCAGGTCCACAAGCCTTTTTTAACTCCCATTCACATTATCCAGCTTCTTCGGCACCTAAAGCGTATCTGGACCCAAAAGGCTTTCACTGGAGGGATAAGGGAACAAAAGCCAAAAAGCCACATTTAGACACAGACAATCGTCTTTATGTTGAGGACAGAAAGCCATTCCGCACAATGCTCATCTCAGCTGTAATGAAGCAGTAATGACTTCACCGCCCACCACAAGCAATCTTCTGCTGATGGAGGCTACTGCAGGTACTACTGCAGGAATTGCATGCTCAGATAGCAAAGTCAGCATGTTTACATATAAACTTAGAGCTGTACAGGAGCTCAGGTGAGCACAGATGAACACAGGTTATTAGCGTCATTCATACTTTAGTATTACCAGCTAAATACAACTGCTGCTGTTCACTTTATCAACAGGACTCTTTCAAGAGGGTCTGGATTAGGCCTTTATAAGACTCATTCCCACCTGATCGCACTCATTTGAAATTATGCATGTTGCCTAAGGTAATTATCTAGACTCCTTTCATGATCAAGACAACAGACTTTAGATTTGATAGAAATACAAGTCTTAAGTTGGAAGAGTATTATTTCTTCAGAAAACATTCTTGAGACAGACACAGTTTCACCCTCCCAGGGTACGTGACTCTCAAATGAGAAACCAAGTCTTAGGTGCAACACTCTAACAGTGCTTACCATTTCCAGGAAGAATAGGGAATAAAAATTAAATTGATGTTATCTTACTAAGTATATTCACTTAACATTCCATTTCCTGAAAGGAAGCAACTGAAAAGCACTAAGGAAGTCAACAAACTGTAAACAGTGACAAAGGACAGAACGTCATGGAATTGAGTTATAAATGAACATCGCCCTCTCTGCATGCTGAATCACCATTAAAAATCTTCTCCCTCAGCACTGCATGAAGCCAAGATCTTTTTTTCCTTCAATTTTCTGAAGGGGGAAAAAACGACGACAGAAATAAGGATGTCACTGACTCTGAAATCTCAGTTTCAACGAGTATGAAAGGACCTTCTTGCAGTACTTTTTTTGTCAACATTAGTTCGTTCCTTCTGGCACAGGCAACAGCACTGACAGAAAAGAGCACTTTCACATCTCCTATGAGTAAAACCAGACTCAGCTACTTGCAACAATCAGAACCAAATTGGTTCTTAGTATCCAAGACTTGTATCACAGCAACTCTAGAGTTAGCCTGGCTAAGGGACTTTTAATGTTTAATTGTGTGGGTTCGAGCGGTCTCTATATCCAGCTAAATTACTATTTTTCAAACACGTCATAGAGGTTTTCCCCTACAGAATTTTCTGGAAAGCCTCTTCTCTTTTTCTTCTTGAGAAATCTTTGGTTTCGGAGCCAATTCTCTTTCATCACATGAGTTGAGATGCATTTGTCTCAGTCTGTGTTTTCCCCTAGCTAAAACACGTTTTGAACTGATTTTCATTCCGTTTGCCAGATCACCAATCTGTTTTTCCAACATTTTTCCCCACCCTGCCATTTATCAGTCTTGGCCTCCATATTTTAAAGTGTAGAGACAGGGTCATTCATTTTTGGGTGAATGTAACATTTAAATTAGTTCCTATAAAAGCACCAGTGGCCTTTGCCTGTCACGCAGACATTCAATTCTTGGTAAGCTCAGTGGCCATAAAAATCTTTTCGGAGTCCAAAGAGAGAAATGCAGTACTTTTTTGGGGTGCTGATTTACTGGCCTCCTCAATTGTGAACCCTTCATGGATCCACAAACAATCACAGAAACATCTTTGAAAGGGTATTGTTAAAATGCCTGCAGCTATAGTATATTGAGAGAAGCAGTTTCCATTCATCCAGAGTTGTTCTGTCTCCAAGGATTTCAAAGAACTCCATAGTCTTTTATAATTGCTAAATAAAGTATGTTGATTTGTTAGTTATTTTTTTCAGAATCTGTCACTCTACTTTTTAAAGCAAAAGCAAAGCACATGTGCTGCTTGATTTGATAGAGTTAACTGCATTAGTGTGAATCTAGTTAAGCCACTTAATTTATATTTGGAGTTTAGCCTCTTGCTTGCAAGTCCCACTGGAATCAAATGCAAACTTTAAATGGCTATTATGAACTGTCATGCCTTTCAATAGCAGTATGGGTAATGCTCTTAAATGGTAGAGAGGAAAAGGATGCTTTGCTAAAATTGTTCGTGTTTTGTCATCAAAAAAGCTACATTATTGTTTGACCTTGATGCTGGCTGAACCAAATTTTTTTCTTAAATGTTTTAGAATGTCCCTGAAAAATCCCCCTCATCTCTTGAAGGGGAGCAAAGGCTTTGAACACACATCCAAATGTTTTGCTTTTGAGAAAACAAAACAAAAGAGAGTCCCAGACATTTATTTATACACTTACCCCATTCCCTTATTTGTATTTGATTATGTACAACTGCAGGAGCAAGACACAGATGTCAGTTCCCATGAGTGACTGAAGTGAATTTGAATCTATATTCCCTCCAAATAGACTGTGTGGTGATTTTTCAGTTACCTCTGCTTGTTAGTCTACTAACATTCATTCTGTTTTTACTCACCTCATTCTGCTGGCTATACCTTGTTTAATCAGAGTATAGCCTTGACATCCCCTCCTTACCTCCAAATTTCCCAAAACTTCTATTTAGAAGTTGCCAGTGTTCAACTCTAATATCCATACACATTTAAGTGGGCAGAAGTTAAAACAAATGCAATGCAATGCCCTAGTTAAGGCAAGCCAGCGAGAGAATTATTTTCCTGTTTATGCAGAGCAGTTCCACAAACAAATACCAAGAAGCATAGAAAAAATATCTGACCCACTGAAGACCTGAGGGAGCTTTTCCCCCCCAATGTCAACACACACTGAATTGTGGTAGAATATCAAATCATACAGATGCATTTGGATAGAACATGTCATATCTCTGTATGCATTTTTTTAAACAGTAAAACATTTATGTATTTTACAGCTGTTTGCCCATACTTACTGATGGGGAAATACTATTATTGTGATGTAAGTGTCACGTAGTGAAGTCAGAATGGTGCAATGTCACAAAAATAGTTTAAGTTGGAATTTCAAAGCAACACCTGTTTTTGCTTAAATCAACCTATGAAGTCATCAGTGAAAACAGCATGTGTAAATTATGTATGAGCTTAAAAAAAGAGCTTCTCTAAGTTAACATTGTATTATGCTTCAAATAGTAGGAAAGCTATTGTTACGCCAAAATTTTAATAGAGTATTCCACATATCACAATTCTTAACAGTGGGGCATTTTCTTCCACATTAATCTTATTTCATGTATATATGCGTATGTAAAATTATGTTGTAAAATATGAGGCAATAGAATGTATCAATGGTTAGAACAGTTACATGACTTTCATGTGATCGTTTCAGTTTCATCTTTACACAAGGATTTAAGTGTTGCCCACAGAACCATATGCAGATTCTAAAGTCCAATACCCCCCCACATACTTGTCCAACTTCAAGCCACAACACACAAAATTAAGCCATAGTAGAGGGTGCAAGCCTGTATTCACTAACCATTATGTAACCTGTACTACTTAAATTCAATACTTGTTTTCATTTTCTACCTAAAATAGAAAGGAGACAAGTCTCCTTAATGCATTTTATAAGGAATTCTGGTGAAGACCAAAAAACCACCATCCACGTAAAGGAAAGGAAAAAAGTCTTCCATACTATTTAATTGTATAAACTTATCATGCAACTTCAATTGCAAAATTCACACAGATTCCGTGTTGTCTTCCTGAATAAACAGATTAGGCTCATTTTCCTTCTTAAACATATATTTATCCTTGGGATAACTTTGTTATATAAACACATGCTTTATTTACTACCTTCCAGCTGTGGGTAATGTACTCTATACCTGCTCTTGAGTCCTTCTTTTGTTTTTAGTGCAATTTCTGGTTGCCTCAGGCACTAAAATTAATATATTTTCACAACATGCCACTAAGAGAGGGAAGTGGTAGCATCAGCATTGTACATATGGGGAACTGTAGCCCAGTGAGGGGTGTGCGAAAGTGTCCTACACATGCAGGCAACACAAACTCCAAGAAGACTGGACAACTGACTTCAGAAGCAGAAATTCTACTTTTTTCAGCTCGATGGCCAAAACGCACAATGCCACAAAAACTAGCCCTCAACCACCTCAGGCTGGAAAATTAGGTGAAATGAATTTTCTGAAGAATCATTTAACACCTGAAGTGGATAGAGTGAAACTGAGAACATCCTAGGCTCTTACTGGTATAAAAAGCACTTCTCACAATAACTGTGTTGAAAGGAATTCCAGAAAGCACACATTTAGTTTATAATGTGCTTATTATTATATCCTTATACATTTTAGACTCATAGAAAAAACAAGGAATTCCTTCATCTAATTTTCTTCAGCATTACATTTATAAACCAGGGAGATCAACACTGATCTATTAGGGGATCCATGCTCAGCTCACTTTGACTAGTGGTTACTCTGAAGTAGATGTACCTGAATTACTAAAAGTATCATTTTCTTACTGTTTGTATTATAGACTACCAGGTTGAGAACAGAACTTCGCAGTTGCAATTTCTGTGCTGATGCCATTGCTACTGTTAAGACTCAGAGGATTTTTAACCCTGAGGTTTCAAATATTCAGACAGATTATAGGTCAAGTATACTGGCATGTACTTTTAAGGAAGCAATACATCCCTTGAGAATTACTCAGAGCTCGTGGTAAGCTTATATAAGATAGGCTATTTGGCTGGCCTCACCTACATGTCAAAGTATTTTTAATGTTTACACTACAAATGTTGAGATGCACATGATCTCACCTTTTTCAGTTATTCTTTGCTGATCATATCAATTCCACTGTAAGCTTATTTTCATCACTATACATTCAATCTTCCTGCTGGTGCTAAACCATATTTATGTTTTCTCTGCAGCTGTCAGTCTATCCGACACAAGCTATTTTCATTTGCTTGAGAAGGCTCTGAATTTCCAAAGCCTTATCCTTAAGTATTTGCTAATTCTGCACAAAGCTACCTGAAGATTAATTTGTAGTAGCTTAAATACATCAGTGTACTGATTAAATAGGATCAGCTAGATGCTTTAGAGTGTAATAACTTTAACAACAGATGATTTAAGACGATGCAAGCAGAATAGCATTTCAGCTCTAAAGACAAACACTTCAAAATTATATAACGGCATATTTATGAGCCCTGATTTTTCTTTCTCCTTCTGTACTGAATGTGGTATGAGCGCTTTGAATAAAGCAATATATGGCCATATAAATAAAACTGTATTACAATACTAGGCATAAGGAGACAGAATTAATAATGGAGTAAAACTGTGACCATTCTGAAAATTCAATTGAGTCAGCGAACTCAAAAAATGTTTAATTCAAGACCTTTAACGTTACTTCCTGGGTGGGTTCTTCGTTTGTTTTGTTTTTAAATCAAAAAACCAAAAACTTTTTAAAAATCACTATGAACAATTGCAACAGCCTCCCCCATTAGGCACAGTGAATAAGAATTACAAATTTAGCACAAAAGAACTTAAACTTTTTACGTAAGCTTAATGCCTAATTACACTAGCTAGTCTTAGGACACAGCACAGAAGATCAAAATGCTTGACAGTAGAAATGGCTACTGGCAGGAAACTGCATTTTACATCCCAGGGGGACTTTAAATGCTATTATTGTAACCCTGATGGCTTACTGAATTTTCAAGCTTTGTTGGTGTGATACATAACTTTACAGTAAAAATCAGTTTAAAAGGCAAAAAGAATAAACCATTTTGCTGTCTTTAATAAGACTACTATACTGCATGTTCTGAAAGCTATAAGCAAAATGAAACTGAGTTTACCAGAGTAAGTGTTCCAGGTGTAACCTTAAATGAATTTTAATTGAAAAAAGTTTAATGTGACTAATCTTTAACATTTTTTCTCTAGTATCTCCAAAAGCTGATCTGGCAGCACTTTAATGGAACATTCAAGCACGACTGACTGTCTATGAATCAAAAGATGCACAGGAGCACCTACTCAGGGTTGGTGGTTTTCCTCCCAAAGCACCATTAGCCCACATCTCATTTGCCCCTGCCAGGACAGACCCGTATCTAAAGTTATCTCAGAACTGGCACTTCTTGCGGTTTCAAGTCTATCCATATCATGTCACGGAATTGAAACCATCTGTAAGAAGACCAGAAAAATCAACACCAATTTGCAGCTACAGCTGGAAAAATAGATTTATTCTATGGAGTACATCTTTCACAGATGCCAGTATCTGTCACAGTGTTAATAATTCAAAATAAAATGCATAGAAACACTCAGAAAACAACAACAGAATTACTTGCTTTGCACGCCATGTTAATTGATAACTATGAAGTCTTGGGCGATGCCACCAAGTATTATCTGGCTACTACTTCTCTTCCCTGAAAAAACATATTTAGTGATAAGGAGAGAAAAAAAGGTCTTGAAGTACTCAGTACTAACTTTCTGGCTTTTACTTTTTAATAAAGTTATTACATTTTTCCCCTCTTCCTTTTCAAGTATCTCCACATTGCCATTACTGATTCCTTTGCTCAATGAAATAAGAGGCTCTGCCATGAAACAAGATTATACATTTAACAGCAATGACAAAAAAAACGTGATATCAGCAGCCACTCTCACCAATTTCCTTATATTAACTAAACAATGAATGTCAACCCTGTCATAAGCATGACATTATTCACAGGCATTCATCCTTCAGTTCAAGACAGGGCTAAGAATTGCATATTGGTGGTCATCACAGAACACCTGACATGAAGTTTCACATCCTAATCTTGCCTCACTGTAATTAATTCAAACCGCCCTGACATTAAAATACTGACAGTTGAAATTTAACACTCAATTTTTAGGGAAACAAGTAGCCTTCTACCCTTGGAATCCATTCCAGCACCTCTAGAAACCAGAAGCCACCCTAAATAGATATAGCTGGCCACATTCTATATATAGGGATATACAATCTTAAACTCTAATAACACACAGCTCGAACTGCACTCTGTACTGACAGGTATCTAAACCGCTTCATCAGAAGTTGCAGTCACTGACCCCCACCTCACAAACGTAGAAGTGGAGGCAAAACAGGTTAAGTGACCTTTTTAAGCTGCTCAAAAGCCCAGTATCAGAAATTTCAACACCATACAAAGCCTCAGACTTAGTCCTGCATTTTACCTCTGAGGCAACACTTAAGTCATGGCTGATCTTATCAGGCCACAAAAACTGTTTTAACTATCTGTCCTTTGGGTGTTTTAGGAATCATACACTTTCCAATAAAGGCAGAATGTTTTAGTAACGCACCACTCACTGAGGGGCTTCTTAGGGTTTGATAACAAATGCTGTGTGTCTTCAGCTCCTGGCTTTCCTTCTCCCAGTCATGTTCCTCAGAGTACTGTAATTAACAGAGGAGCTTCAATAAGCTAGAAAGAGCTAGAAGCACTGGCTGCTTTATCTTAGAGCTGTATGGAGTTATTTTTCCTTATGCTACAATAGAAGAAAAAAAAAAATCTCACACAACCCATTTGTTTAGTGACAGCTTGGTACATGCAAGCAACACTGAGTCTATCTAAGGCAGAATGACTCAAACAGCCTGAAAGAAGAGGGCAAAAGTGAAGATTTTTTTGGGCAGAATCAAACAAGCAACAGTCACTCCAAGTACTAGAACTATACAACATGGGATTTGTATACTCTTTGGCTAGCATGAGTCAGAAGAGAAGGACATAATCCAATCCCAGTGGCCACTAATATCTTATTTGAAGGAAAACTACAAATGGTTGAAAGAAAAGCAATGGTGTCTTATTCGCAAAAGGGAGTATTGGTTGATGTTGAAAATGTGATTAAATATCTTTTTGAAGTTTCTGAGAAAGGTACATAATGCTTTGCAAGCAGTATACTACACCACTCAAACCGTTAATCAAAAGACCTCTGGCTGCCCCCTGTTCTTCCCCTTAGGGCCAAGATTCTAATTACCCATTGATGAACTTACACTTGAAGTAAAGGAAGCAGGGGGTTACATTTAAGTATAAGTGGACAGACCATAAAGATGTGCAATGCAGAAATGCAAAGATACTCACAGAAAGAAACCATATTCACAGATTTAGAAAGAAAGGCTCTTCCCTAAATCCTTAGCAGAACATATTTCTCTGTGCTACAGCAGAGGAAGCCTGTCAGGAGACTACAAGTACCTTAGGTCTCTGTGTTAATCAGTCCATTTTTTAGCTGCAGGAGCTTTTATCCAAATCAAGCCAGCAGACGCTCTTTAATACCTAACCGATAATTCATCAAGCTCTTCATCTTTTAAGCCAAAACTTGTCCTCAAGCTCCCCACACAATGGGGCATGAGCCAAGGCTACAAGCTGGGCACCTACACAATCCTTTTTTATAAATACGAAGCAGAAACTCATGAAGCCTCCATACTGTCCAGAAGTTCATAAACACATAATAAATTAAATATAGAGAAAAATCCTGGACTCCAGCTTTCCAAGAAGGGTATCCATCATACTAAAGTAAAGGGAACTGTCATCTTATGCTGACTATACTCAGGGTTATGCCTACTCTAGCAAGTGCTCACTAAGCACCTTTCATCTGAAGGAAAAACTATCATCTAGAAATAGCATTAGAAGATTCCAGCAGTGAATCAGGTACAATTTTTCCTTCATCCAGCAAATCTGTTTTATCTCTCAACAGGATACAGAATCTTGTAGTATTTGCTAATCTAAGAATTATCTCATGTTTAATTATTTTAACCTTTTTCTGTCTCGAAGTGTTACTGCAATTCAGGTGAACAAAAGAAATTTTCAAGATCTTAAAAAAAAAAGGGGGGGGGGACGACACAAGGGGGCTTTTGGAGGGAAAAGAAGGGAGTACGCTTTTCACAGGTGTACTCACATTGAAAAGGTGATGCAAGTTGATCCTGGCCCAGTCTCAGTGGTAATGAGCCCTCAGTGGACTGTTCTCCTGAAATCACTTTTTTTACTGGATAATATTTGGGTTTGATCACATATTCCTGTGTTTGGCCATGATGAAGATTCATCATCAGTGTCTGAGACGAAAGGGGTATCATCCTGTTTTAGGGAAAAGAAAAAAAAAAAAACAGAAGAGAGAATGATGTAAGAATGAATAAATTAGACTTAGAAACTATTGGTAAAAAGTTAAAGACAAATTCATCTGTACTCCAAGTTCTCAAAATACAGTTTGGGAAACTTACTAGCCTCCAATTAAGAACCTGATTTTCCATGCGTTTAGCATTCTCATTGTCTTGTCAGCTCAACAAACATGTAACAAATAAATACTAGAGGGATTATATCCCTTCCTCTTCAACATAGCAAGAGAAGTATCATGGACAGGTCAGAAGACAGGGAGGAACAGTAAAAAGTCCTCCTCAAAACCATGAGTTGGAGCTCAACTTTGTTAGCACAAGGAGCTTTCCAGACTGGTCAGAGAAGCAGCAGCACATTTCTTCTCCATTTCTCAGAACTGCCATTTCACACCAGGTATGTTCAAAGTAGAACCTAAGCCCAGCTGACTTTGCCCCTCTGTTCCCAGAAACCCTGTTCTCTTCCCCACCATACCCTTCTAACCATAGAGCAGAGCACTGCTCCTCTTCCCCTTTTTCAGCCTGTCTCCCATCTCATCAGAAGGTCTGTCTCCGTTTTGCAGCTCCACGTTCCTTTCCCCATCCACTTTCTCTTTGTCTGCACTGTCGAATATCTCTGACAAATGTTCCATAACCACGTGGCTTTTTTTCACAGCTAAACTATTTCCCCTTCCTCTTAAAACCAGATGATTCCTTCAAGCTCACCGATTCTCTCACTGCCAATCCCAGTTCCTTACGTGTACTGTGAGATTCCTCTGTAAGATCTCAGCTTCTCACTGCACAAGACATCACCAACTTCCAATAGAAATCCCCTTCTCAGAAAACATGGTTATTTAGCCACCACCAGCAGCAGGAACCATTTCTTTAGTAACAGACAAACTGGCCTTCACTCTTCCACAGTGTTACCCAGCAATAAAAAAGCAAGGGACCAAACCGTGCAGCTGTTAACCACATGCAATGAAACTGCGAGCGCCTTTGGGGCCCTTGGCTGCAGAGTTCCACTGCGTAACAAACAATAGCCCACCCTCAAGTAATAAACCTACTAATAGGAAGTCTTCAAGAAGTTGCAGCTAATGTAGATCACACAGTAGAGATACACATTCCTCAGAGAGTAGTATCAATTACTAATCTAATAACTGTGGCTACAAGGACTACATTGTCCTTTGCTCAAATGAAGTCACAAAGAGTGGGATGCTGTAAGCCTCCCTCGCTTTCTTCTCAACTAAGGGTCTGTAATAAGTTCGGTCTGCAAAAGTGGAAAAATGGGAAAGTCACTGGTTCTGTAACAACCATCGCTCAGAACCACAGTTCTGCAAGGCAAATAACTGCCCTCTGAGAATAAGGCATGGGCCCTATATCACAGAGGACAGCTGAGCAGCACTTCCCCACAGTGGTGGGACTGACAAATTTCAGCTGAGCGAGAAGTCAGATGATTATTGTATTGTTTTCCTACATGTGGAGCCTGAGCCAGCCCCTATCTCCAAAGCAATGCCTGATTCCTTAGTCATGTTATTTGAGGATGCTTAGTAACTGCTGTAGCCAATGGATTTGTGGTTAGAACAGACAATGGGGTTTTGTCCTACACAGATGCTCTTGTAAACTTGGATCAGTCTGAGAAAAAGTGCATTCATTAACAGAGACATTCTAGGACTTCCATACAACAGAAACATAACTCCTCAGACTATCTCCAAGTCAAATTTTTCTAACACAGCCCTTACACAGTCTCATTATATTCAGTAAAAGTCACTTCCCCAGATTAAGAGAGAACACTGTACTTTTCGTGTTGTCTTTATGTTTCCTACCAGCAGATCAAGAGAAGCTTCAGGGATGTTGTAGGTCAAGCTCAGAATTCAACACCATCTGGCAAAAAGTATCACCAGGCAGACTTCAACCTGCGATAAAGCTGAAGTCATTGCCTTCAGTACTGTTTACATATGAATTTCATTTCTTTAAAGAGTTACTACAATCCTTCCTGTACAACCTGTTTTTTCTGCAGATCTTGTCTGACACCTATGTATAAGGACATCCATTCCTGTACCTGGACATAAGAGGGTCTATACTGAATTCTTCCCATGTGATGTATAAACACACCATGACAACAGAGGTCAAAATACTACAGAAGTTGATACTACAGCAATCTATTAGAAGTTATAGATATGTTTAATGGTGTTATCTTCTTTGACTGAAGACAGACAGATGCTGTCATTTAAGTGCCTGTCTGTACCTATAGGTACACACAGAAGTACACCAAATGTTTAAAAGTTGCCCAGTATTGGACATCCAATGCTAGTGAGGATGTGAGCTAAGTGGCAGCAGGTTTTTGCCAGCCATCTGACCAGCTTGACTGGTCTTCCTCACCAGAAGTGCAGCTCCAGTAGGAGCTGATATGGTCAAACATCAAAGCATTTATGAGATCCCTCTGATCTGACTGTTCTTTTGATATTCAAATTCTTCCCAACATGACCTAGTTCTTAAAGATGTTAGTTCATAGTCGAAAGGATATTGCATAGCTAACTGAGATACCACATCTTCCACTAGAATCAAAGATACTACTAACTACATCATGGGAGCTATATGAGACCAGTCACGTAGCTCTGCTATCAACAGCTTGGGTATAGATGCCAGTGAAGGACCTGGGTTTCTTCTTCCTAGATCAGCACATAGGGGGTCCTTCAGTGCTGCAGGACTTCTAAAGAGGAAGACAGGATTTCTAGCGGGCTCAGTAACACAGCGAGGAGTAATTTTTTTCCTTTGTATTGATCCCTGTGAAAGAAATCTTCAGAATTATCCCTTCTAATTGACCTCAGAAGACAGAAGAGAGCCTGATCCTTAGAGAGAAGGCAAATAATATGTCAGCACTGAAAATTATTAATATGAATGTAAAATGTCACAAGGAAACAGGCCTAGTTTGGTAACAAGTATCACCCCAGTCCCTACTGAGCGCTTTTGGAAATTATCCTAAACAGCTCTACTACAACATATTCCCAATCCTCTAAAAAGCAGTGGTTGTTATTATGACTGTTCATACCAGCTTGCCAGACAACCCTCCTACCAGCCCAAGAATACTACTGCTTCTTCCATCTCCTGTAGGGTGACCTCTGCCAAGTTCAGGAGCTCTGCCTGAAGCCCTCACACTGGCCCTGTCTTTGCGTGGGGGCCCAGGTGCCGCATCCACAGTGACATCACCTGCGCTGGGGCCCCTGGCACAAAACAAAAGCTAAGCCTACTATTATTCTCAGGTTCATCTAGCTGTCCCAAGGCAAATGGTCCATGCAGTGTAATCTCTGTTCAGAATACACTAGGGTAGCAATGTTAGGCACTGCGTGGAGCGTTTTCATCTATTCCTGCTGTTGGAATATCCAAATTAAAAAATAAGCAGCAAGACAGACTGATTTCTTCACAACACTAGTCAAGGTTCAAGGCCACTAGGAATAGCTGGTGCTATCTTGCTACCACAGCCCACAAGAGGATACTCCAAGTGGGCCACAGACACTCTAAACCAGGTTTTATAATGTAAAACAAAGAAATGAAAGGTATACTCATCAACTCACGAGCACTACACTTAATATTAAGAGCTAAGTAGTTCTTATCTATTAATAACAACCATCACCGCAACTGAAGGGATTTTATTGCTTCCCAACTTTAGAACACTGCTTACTGCGTGTTTGAATGCTGCACAACTCTGTGGAACCCCTGGGCACTGTTGCAATACAATAGAGTCAGGTAGTACTAATGCTCCCTGTAACACTAGTTAAAAAGATGCAATTGCTAGTTCCAATCTAAGTTTTGCATGAAACAGCCAAGACTACGCAACATTTTTGCATTACACAGGCTTATGTCACTAATTTATCCGGTAGTTTGTAATTAAATGGTCAAAACTGACATTAACTTAATAAACTTGACAAAAACTTTCCATTGCAGAAGGTACACCAGGCAGACAAACAAACGTCTAATTGCATTTTCAAACAAACAGTATGATAAATACTTATAAGGCTACAACAGCACTGCAGAGGGAGAACAAACATTTGCAGCTAACTATCATGCAAAAGAAAGCTCTCTTTCTTGATAAAAGGAAACCAGGAATGCAATGTATCAGAGTAACTCTGGCAAGCAGAAATGAGACCAGTAACATTTGGCATGAAAAGTACTGTCTAGACTAAATAAGACAAGCCTGACTCAGGCTGCTTTCTTCATTTTATTTACTGTAAGTCTGATGCTCCCATGCTTGGCTCCTAGCTAGCAATGCATTAAAAAAAAACTAAATTGCTAACACAATCATTTTATATAAACCTACAAATTAATTCCTTCTTCACTACCTCCTCTCAAACTCATAATGAACAGTCAAAAGGAGAAGAAATCCTAGCATTTTCTAAAATTATGAGATAATAAGGAAAATATGCAGGACAGTTTGAAAGGCATGAAAATAGAACTAAATCCCCCCCACCCTGTAAATTATTAAAATTCAGTTGCTAGTTCAGTCTGACCTTTGCCAGCTGTTTCCTCCTTACACTGCTGCTCTGATTTTTTTTTTTAAGATACATGAAAAAGTTTAACTTCCCAGCTGATGATGAACAGATGGGATTGCTTCAAAGCCCTTTACATTATCATACCCAACATTAATCAAACATGGCCTATTTCACAATGTCCTACCAGTCACAAAAGATGAAAGAGAGGAAGCATTCAAGCTTTTCTTTCTTTTCACTATTGCAAAAATTCTGCACGAAATTGATTTTACGTACAAAGATGTATTTTTTAATGCATAATTAAATATCCTGTCCCGATATATAGTGCAAACACTGCAAAACAAACACTGAGACCTACCTACTCTAGAATAACTAGGGTTGCATTAGTATTTTCATTATAAACTTGCCTTGACTTTGTATCTTTGTGATACATTTTTTCCCAGATCATGGTTTGGATATGACTGATTTGTTTTCAAAGAATAACTTCGTTATTAATTTTTACATTTTTTACCCCTTTTAAAAGATAAGGATGTTATTCTTACCATAGACCAGATCTTATTTGATCATAATCAAGTTGATTTGATTTGTAAAGGAAGTAATACTGTAAATCTTTATTGAGATATTTAATCTACACCAAGATAAAAAAGGTAAAAAGGGAATCAAAATTGTTTACAAAGTTTCCCACAAAAATGTAAAACATTAACTGTTATCCACAACTACCAGTTTTGCCCAACTTAAATGTAATTTCTGTGGTAAAATCCTTGTTGAAGACACTTTCAGGGACTATCTACTCAAGTTTTTGCTAATAAAGTTAGCCCTGTATTTGCAGACTCAACTGAACTGCGTATTGGTTAGAATCCTTTTGCCAGCATAAGCTCCTGTAATAGCTGAACTAAAGCTCTGTAAAACAAGAGTGTTTTCAAACTAAGCACAACTATAACTCCATTGATTCATTCCATCTTCTGCATACAACACAATAAACTGAAATGTGTATATTTATGAACATTCTTCCAGGTTTCTAAAGAGAAGAGGTACATTGAGTTTTCCCGAATCATGAGCAATGATTCATTTCCTAGATGGCAAAAAGTAGTAAAAGGTCTTACAGCCAAAGAAATGTATCTGTTGGTTGAATATTCAGATACAGAGCAAAAATACAGATGCTCAGTCAGTCACACAACTTGATGGAAGCTACGGTTCCTGCAAGTTATGCAACAGCAGACAAGTATTTCTCAGATAACAGGGCAATTAAAGATTAAATTTGAAGAATACTCCCTTCTGAAAAGGAATGAAGTTATACAAATGGCAATTCTATCAGTGAGAAAAAGGAAAGCTTGCCTACTAGATCTTTTCATTAGAATGAGCACAGAAAGTTTGTTCTATCCCTCTCCCAAAGTGCCATCAAGATACAACTGACACAAATCTAAAAAATCTTTTTAGAGTATTAAGTCTTAACTATCCTCAAAGTAAACCAACACTTAAGGAAACAGTATGCAGGAAGACTAGAGAAATCCAATATGAGACAGCTATGAACACGAAACAGACCGGTCTGTAGTCTCACAGTAACAGCAACTTACCAACTTCCCTTTTCACCATTCACCAGATGAACAGCTAGAAGCTACAACTGATTCATTATCTTATGCATACCTGCACCAACACTTAACCAGTGAAGCTCTTCATGAATCCAGATGAATTAATTTAACATGCAGATTGTTTTGTACAGGCTCTCAGACATACCTTCAAGTTGTCAGTCACTTCTTACTAGCAAAGTTCAAGGAAGCAAACAAAAAAAAACAAAAAAACCCACCTCAACTCACAAACCCTGAAACAAAAAACCTAGGTGCATTGCTGACTTGTTCTTGTTGACCTACTTTTGTTGATTTTTTTTGGTTCTCATTTTGCTTTTTCCAGGACACTACCTTTGATAATACTACATTCATGTAAGATACTTCGTCAGTGTCTTTTGGAAATCAGGGAAGGTATCAAACTCGTTGATAATTCAGCTTTTAAAAGAGTGGCTGCCAAGGTCACAAATATTTGCATTAAAAATTTGACCTTCAGGCATTCACTATGTTGCAACAGTGTGTCAAGATGAAACTCACTAGGTAATGGCAAGCTTACTTAACCAGAGCTCTGAGCAAGTACAGTACATAATCATCAGTAAAATTAACGTACTATATCCCTTCCCTGTTTCACATTACATTTTGTACAGAAAAATCACTTTTGTTTTCATCCGTCTAGTGGCATGTTACTGAATATCTTATGATAGATATGTTACTGTATCTTATGCTGACACTGTACAATAAAAAAATTACTCTGATAAAGACTCATTAACTAGTGATAATTTCTAATCTGTCCACCCATGAGACAGACTTTGGTATTAGAAAAGTATACTGAAATGACAACTAAAAATAGAAACGTAAACTCCCACGATTGATGTTATACAATAAAGGCAAATGAGTACAGCTGCTGCAAAGCAAAACCATGCATCACTAATCTACTCAAATTCTTGGGCATGTTAAACAAAACAGCAGACAGAGCCCAGTTGGTTGATATAATTTATTTGAAATTTGAAAGACTTTGAAGACTTATCTTACAAGAGACTACTAAGAAACCCTAAAGTATAAAAGTGTTGCAAGCTTAAAATGGGGAAAGATATGGAACAGAACAGATAAACTTTTTTTTTTCTTGGACGTATCCTTTTGAAGTCTACCAATACATACATGGCTTGGTAATACCTCACTTCTGTTAAAGAAGTAACTTCAAATTATCTGAAATTCTGCCACAATAATTCAGAAAATCCTCAAATCTAATTTGGTCTTCAAGAATAGCAAGCATATATTTACACAAGATAAATTCTTTCTGAGAATACACTAATGTCTGGATTAAGCAGAAGTCTGTAATTTAGGAATCTAATAACTGAATAAAAGTAAGTATGCCAGTAAAGAACCTAAAACCTTGGTCTACCTTTGAGATTCTGGCAGGTTAAGTCATGATTATAAAAAAATAATGCAATGAGCAAGTAACTACACCATCAAGTTTTTGTGTAGATGCAAATGGATTAACAATAATGTTTTGTCACTACAACTTGTTGCGTCTAGGAAATGTTTTAAAAGTATGACCTTGCTGGTATAAGCAAAGCTTTTCAGAAGGGGTCAGAAAAAGGGAATACATCATAGATTTACAACCTGTTCATAAATTAGATTTATGTACAAACAGGAAAAGGCACAAAAAGAAGACAAGACAATTACTAGTGGCTAGCCAGGAAGACAGAAGGACTCAGAGTACCTGGACTGTAGATGAACTCAAGCACTGATGAACACGGCAATGTGCATCAGAAGCAACCAGAACTTGTCTCACACATTACTGATATCTACACTGACTGCAGCCAACCAACCAAGAGACTCTAGCATCAGCCTGGTGAAAGCTTCCAGCATACAAAATTAGATTAAAAGATAAAATTCAAAGCATTACTGAGTGTAAAGAGCTGAGGGAAAATAACAAGGAAGGCATTTAAAGGCACTGATACCCACAAAGCTAAAAGAGTCCATGAAGTGCCCACACAGGGAAAAGCCAGACTCTGTCTGGTTCCAGAGAAAATTCTTTAGGGAATGTATGACAGACAGACATAAAGTAACCCTTAATTCAAAATAAAATACAATAAATGCTAGACTAAAAAGGAAATACTTTTTCCACACACTGCAGAATCAGTTTATGGAAAGAACTATCACAAGGTATTATGGATCACAATTGCTTCCAAGGATTCCAATGTAAATGGATGATAAGCACATCTCAAATTCAATTATGAGATCAAAGAAAAAAACCTCAAATCCCTGATATCAGTTTCCTACATAATAAACAACGTAAACAAACCTTAATTTTCTCCTCTCGAGGAAGTGCCAACAAGCATGCAAGTCAGAGCACTTTATCCCTCTGTAACGCACACTGATTTCATACATAAGCAACTACTAGATAATGTAGTATGATACTGAGTTTGCCCAAGTATTATACACAAAACGTGCTGTGTGCTCATTATATGAGACTAAACTATGTCTTCATGTGTTTGAATGGGGAGATGTAACCATCTTAATCATATTTACTGAAGGCTTTCTAAATTTACTTGGCAAGAAACATAAAATGCATAGTATTTTACAACAGGCAAGCCTAGAAAATGTCAAGATTAAATCCAGACTCCACCTTCAGTACATGTATTTCTCAGCAGAAGCTCTTTTTGGTATACTAAATCAGCAGCAAGAAGCTCTGACAGACTGTACTGGCTAGAGGATACACTCTCTGAAACCCCAGGGACTGCTCTTACTAAACTATGCCACAGAATTTAGCAATCCTAAAGATGGAGAGTCAGGGGAAAAAAGCAAAACCAAAAAGTTTATCCAAGTTGTCCTCCACAGTGGCCACCTAACTTCAAGTGATGCAACAACAGCATGCTCCCTGCCACATCTGGGAAGTCTGGAAGTGATGCAAGACAAAACTAGAAGTACATGTTGTGCTGTACCCCCGATGGTGAAAAGATAAGCGGTAAAAAGTTTTGGAGCTAGAAATAATATTCATATTAGGTCAAGAACACTTTTAACATCTAAACTTTCAAATGTACAACTTCGTTCTTAGCTGATCTAGATAAACAACTCATATGATCTATTTTTTCGTACCACAAAATTGAGTAATACCGATTATCCTTTGTTTTAAGTCATCACAAAAATGGACTGTTTCAATTTGCAGGCAGAACCAGGGAAAAGGGGGACAACAGCAAGCAGTTACACTTACCAGGAGTCTAACTTAGGAGGTCAGGAGCCTCCAAAGCCTTGTGACACACATCTACAAATAGTTTGATCATAACATCACACAAAAAAAATTTCTAAGTAATTAAAGTAGTAAATTCATGCAGGATCAGAGGACAGCAATTTCCAACAGTTATTAGTGAATTTTAGTTGTTTCTTGAAATTCAGCCATATAACTTTTTGTTCATTAAAACTGCATACATAGGATGCTGTATAACTATCTTTTCATCATGATGGATTTTCAGATAAATAACATTCAGGGAAATTTTGTGTTTGTGCATACATGGTATAATGTCTTAAAAAGATAAAGAGAAGGTAACTCTAATCCTGTTTGTGTTCCCTCCTGTAAAAAGGTCACTTCAGCAGAGCTAAAAACCGACTAAAGCGAACAGCACTAATAAAGCATTTATTCACTGTCATGACCTGGGAAATTCCTCTGCAGAAAGAACCTTAACAAAGAACTTCGACAACAGATCAACAAAAATCAACACACTTTATTTATACTTCTATTAGAGATAACATAAAAAATAATTAAACCCCACCAAAACACTATTTATCAGCTTGTTTAATAATGAAGAACAGATAGAGACGATTTTACCTACATGACTAATTGCTTTAAGGCTTAATAAAAACAGCACTTTAGGAGTATCTCTATTGCCTTAGCATCCCAAAGTCAGGAGGCACAATATATACCTTTTAACTTCAAACATTAAAGAAAAAAAATAAGTTTAGTACATCAGCACTAACTCTTGGCATATATATAGATCACTACAACATTTCATACAGCAAGTAAATCTAAGAACAGCACACACAGAATCTAGATTTAAAAATAGGCTTTTTCTCATTTACTTGCTTAACTTAATCCTACTAGAAGAAGATTGTTTGCTTGAAAACTGAGTGTTGAAATAATCTTTCAGAAAGCAAACCCAGATAATATAAAGACAGTAATATTTTTGTCTGAGAAAGGTTCATGATTTTTTAGCAAAAATTATAGGGCTAAAGGTGAGCATAGATTACAACTGAATAGTGACTCATCTTTCCACTGCTAACGAGCCCAACAAATACCATAATTATTATAATGATGCACTGTTGTTATTTCTAAAATAATTAGGTAGAAGGTAAGCTTATCTAGTGCACCAAGGTCAATGATGAAAGCTAAACTGTTTGAAATCTCAATTTTACTAGTGACCTTGCTATACTGAGCAATACAGTTTACTCCACAGACAGAGAAGTGAGCATAAAAAGGTTAGAATAGGCACACACTTTATCTCCTCTCCACTTCTGTATCTGTAAAACAATGTTCTATATCACAATCTAGTAAAATGCTGCAAAGTATTTAACAGTGAAAGGTTTTAAGATTGTACAGTGCATAGTACGCATGCAAAAGAATACCGAAACAGTTAAACTGGTTTTAATACCATCTGTTTCCCCAGACACTAGCATAAAATCCTGATTCCGCTGAGGTCAACAGCAGAACTCTCATTTATTTCATTGCTGACTGTCATTTCATCCCAGGACTTCGTTACTTGTCAAACACAGCTTTGCACCTTTGGACTTAAAACCCGTAGATGCTACGTTCAGCAGCCTTTACCCTGCCTTTGAATGCTAAAGCAGAGATTCCTCTTGGTTCCTGAAACCCACGTTTATCACCCTGGAAGGCCCTGAAATGCAAACAAACTTAAAGAACACTGTATCCCTGACTTCAGCCCATGATCAACACAAGGATAAAGTATATGAAAGCAATCTAATTCCTTATTATAAAAGTAAGTCCAATTACAGTTCAATTCAGCTTGCAAGAAAGCAGCTATGAAGAATTTCTGACATACGGCTGAACCAACAATGTCTGGAAGAATTTGGATCTCCTACTCCAAACCACTTTGCCTACTTGAAAAAAAAAAAATACTGTGACCAAAAGCCCAGACTGCATTCCAGAGGTCTAGGAATAGCTTGTTTTCCTATTTGCAGTAGGTAAATTTGAAGTCTGTGAGGCATTCCTCTGGTTTTTAAGGATGTCTCCGATTTCTCCTCAAAAATTCACTTTGCTTCTTACTCTACATGTAAAATTTTGCTTTCCCTAGAACTACAAGCTTTGTTATAAGAAATTTTTCAGACTGAATCTTGAAGAAATGCATGCCTTCTTTCTTATACTGTCCCAGTCCTTGGTTTTGGTTTACAGATTTTTATACAATATATTACGGATATATTGTAACTCACTGAAGTTTGTGACTTACAGGTTTGTATTACACACAGGCATAATAGTAAACCACATTTCACAGTACTTAATTTTTTTTTCCCTGTTGCATACGGGATTCCTTTTAAACATAAGCTGAATATTGTCATTCCAATGAGTCTAAACAATAAAAAGGACAGGTTACAAGGTGTTTGAAATTACATCCTTAGGGTTCAGTCTAGAAGCTTCTCCTCACATTCTTTTGATTTGTGTGCTTCGTTATTGAATGTCTGCTAGAGTTCTTTGTCTTTCCTCATTAATGACTTCAAAGAAATACATGCTTGAAGTCCTAAGGATATTAGACTAATTTAAATTATCTTAAAACACCCAGTGACTGCTCAGCAAACCAGAAAAAGCAGACTGTGCTTCTGGAAATAACATACTATTTAATTAGTGAACTGCACACACAATCAATTAAAAAATAAACACATCAAATTAAAGAATACCATCAATACATATACATATAATTTGAGTTGGTTAAAGTTGCTAAAAAAAGAAAGTAACCTAGAAACATAAGAATTAATAAGAAACATTAAAAAAACTCCTAAAAGTACCTTTTTTTTTGGTACACATGAGAAACACGCTCACTGTATTGAATTTTAGTCCGGGGCAAATTCAGTGGAGCAAAGAACATTTATTACAGCGCTGGGAGTTACACAGGGGATTTTTCCTCCTGTGGCTCATTTTTCCTTTACAAACGCTTGTTTTTATTTCGTATTCCTTATACTTATTCATGTTTCTTCTTGGAACATAGTTTGCATAATCAATGAGTTTTCGGAACACAACCCACCCCCAATTTACATAATCAATGAGTTCTTGGAATGCAACCCACCCCCGAACATGCCCCCTCCTTTCTAGCGGTGCAGGTGCTATGCTTCCTCAGGGGTCTTCCTGGCAGTCATCGGAGGGAGGCTCAAAGTGTTTATCACCATGTCCTTCTTGTGGCTTCTTTATGCTTCTGTGGTTATCTTAGCAAACTACACCACCCTTTGCTCTGCAATGTTTCGGTACTTTCAACTGTTGCTTTCGTCTGATATCCTATCTAACAGTATCCCTTTTCCAAAGGCATAGCAAGCACACACCCATCTTAGCTGAAGCCATAGCAAGCACACATTCATTTTAGCTGAAGCAAAATTCTTTTGCTAAATTACTTATTACATACAGGTTTTCATGGCATACCATTTATGCTATTTCCTCGGGGAGGGGACGGGAAATAAAAGCCTTCCTCACCTTCCACAATGAAACAATTCAGACGTGCAATTTAGATCTACAAACTCATTAGTTCATGGTATAATTTTAACTAGCATCTGCTATATCTAGGTTTGTTAACTTAATGAAAACCAAAAATCTAAATACAGCATTTCCCTCTACAGCAAAATTATTCTGTTACTAAAACACGTATCTTAATTTAAAAAAAAAAATCAAAATTTGTATTTTCCAATCAGATGAGTGACAGTGACAACTTACAGCCAAAACCAACACAAAACTGATTCTTCACAGTACTTGCATAGGCTAACACATGTTGAATCACAAAACAGATCAAACAACCTTACGCACATACTAACACACATACAACTTGCAAACAAAATCTATTGAGACAATTTGTCATGGTAGGAATATAAGCAAAATAACTCAGTACCATCTCAGAATAACTGATAAAAGTCTGTAAAACATCCTATTCTGTGGTGCCAGCTGGTTTGTGAATTACAAATCCTGTGCAGCCCGGCAGAACTTGTTCCACTGAACTTTTGGAAATTGGCATTCCTGCCAAACAGACCTTTTTGAGGCTTGCGCTTAGCTCCACATCCAAACGGCCTGCAGAAACTCTGCAGTCCTTGGTTCTACATGAAGCAAATGCACCTCTACCTTAGTAAAGCAACAAGGGTTTCAGAAAGCTGTAGATACTACTGTGAAACCAACAACATTGCACTTTCCCAGGTCACTTCACTACTTTGAATCATGATGATGCTGAGCACATTCTTCCTGTTTGCAGGACTTAAACGTTCCTGTAATTACCTGGTATTTCTCGACACTTTTTGAGTCCTTTGGCAGGACTCACTGCTCAGTGCTATTTTTAAAAGCTCCAGCAACAAATACCATAGGTACCTAACCTTACACACCACTTAATGATGAAAAGGCATAGCTGTTTGGAACCCCTGGGCTTAACGCACTACTTTTGAACAAAGAGTGAAAGATGGAGCTGTCACTGCTCATCTCCAGTTCTTTAAACACTACTTTGGGCTTAGCTTGTTCAAATGCCTCCGTCCTCTCTTGTCAGATCCAGGTTTATAGGTACACCTGATTACATAAAACGTGAGCAATGAGCAAATACTGTAAGTTGCACTATGCTCACCCACAGACAACAGGTTTGGTGATGAAGGCCTTGGTTCTGCCCTTTCAGCTGACTAGAGGATACAGAAGTCCTGCAATCTCTCCTTGGTACTTGCTGGCCAGGCAGCCTGCCATCTTGAGATCAGTTCCTGTTCTTCTGCAGGAAATGGCTGAATCATAGGTGCTTTCTAAATCTGCAGCCTGCCTTCCAGGGGAGTTATAAAAAGTTGGATTAGCGTAACACTCCACTTCCTTTCTGTAACAATCAGCAATGGGGAGATAGCATGAGTGTCCTACCCACAGAGATGGTTTGCCCAAGTTTCCCTGCTCAGGAGGATGCTAGGTGACTGTACTGATACTATTAGTAGGCAGGTGATGATCCTCTGCTGCCATTATTAACTTTACAACTGAGCAAACTGCGGGGGAATGTGACAAGATTGGCAGAGGAAAAAAAGAAAAAAGAAAAAAGCTCCCACATAGGAGCCACAGTGTACCTATGTTATTGGGCCTAGGATGGTCACGAGCAGAACTGATTGGCCAGCCCTTTATAATCCTTACAGCCTGCTGCTTCTTAGCTTATAAGGAGCTTTTGCTCATAAACAGACTTCTACGTACATGGAGATAGAAACTGCTACAGTATAGAGGCTTGTTTTCGCAATTAAAACAATCTAGTTACATCAAAATCATTTCTTCTGTGCATGCTTGTTCTTAAAGAGCAGCTTTCTTCCAGTTCAGCTTAAATCTTGATGCAGCATAAATGCACTTAACACTTAGCCGAGAAATATCCCAACTACCTTCCTTGACAGAACTGAAGACAAAAACCCACAAACACCTGAAAAAAATACCTGATTTCAGATGTACAGAGCACGCAACAATTTCCTACTAAAATTAATCAGCTGGATGTTATGAACATTTTGACTTCAAAAGTACCTTTAAATTTTTTTGCACTCTGTTCTGTAGCTTACTGCATGAGCTGTAGTTCTTAGTGCTGTTCTGTACTGTATGAGCCTCTGCAGTTTCACAGTTCCAAGTGCTTTATTATTAACTGTGAAATAATGCACAATGATAAAAAAGAACAATACTTTAAAACAACATACTAAAGGGTAAAATTTGGGCTGCGCTTCCAGCCGTAACTGTTTTTCCTGCCTACTGATCACTTGAATTCTTAACTACAGCTCCTATGAATGCCAAAACTTTTTGTATGAAACTGACACACACAGAACTGCATGTAAACTGTAATCATTTCATTTTACTAAATTCTAAATCAATTTAGAAAGCAATTACAATAAATATATTGCACAACAATTACAATTGATTTAGACTATACAGGATAGGGTTTTTTCATTTTGGCCCCCCCCCCCAACATAGAAGGAATGGGAGGAAGAGAAGCAGGAAGGAACAGACAAGCCAAGAGCTGACACCTGAATTTTTTAAGAGGCACATATTACTTCCTCAATTCTCTGTAACAAGTTTGACAATTAAAATTATATATTTTCAGAAGACAATCATTGTAAGTCATAGTTAACTGAATCTGAAACTAATTATTTACCTGAGTTACATAACCACAGTCAAAAACAGCTATGGCTCCTCATAGCGTGTGTTTAAGGGTACAGCTGAAAAAGTAGTTCTGAAAGCTTGTGCCAAGCATGCTAAAGTCTCTAAAAATAAGTCTTGTCTAGCAAGCACCATCACGTTAAGAAGCTAAAGATTTTAAGAAAACAAGCACACTGTTTTCTATATGTCTAAGATAGTTCTCAAACCATTTTCAATTACTATAACTGCATTATACTGTGTACCAGGAGGATGTTGAATCAGAATAGCGACTCCTTCCAGTATGAGTCACTGATGTTTTAGAACTTCATGAATATTATCAAGAGACACGAACTTAGTAAAGCCACACCAAGTTCAATACGGCAAGCAACTTGACAACTATTATGCACAGCTAATAGTCTACCCCTCTCAGCATCAAAAAGGAACTTTGACTTTGAACTGTACTTGTGGGAAGTGAAACATTTAACAAGCATTCCCACAGAATTTTGTATCTACAACAGTACAGTCACCACAGACTGAATACAAAGACATGTGTGGCAATCACCAGCTTTTATTGCATCTTTGGTTTCTTTTTTTTTTTGGCTGAATGAATCTCCTCCCCCTTTCTCTTTAATGAGAAAATAACAGACTATTCAAGTATGTTTTTAAATACAACAATCTAAGTAAAATAGCAATGTGTAAGCTTTTGTGTTAGAGATGCATTGTCTGCAGTGTAATCTAACAACCTGAAAGTTATGCCTACTAAACTATGCACCTCTAGGCACAGGTACACAACTTTTTGCAGTGTTCAGGACATGTTTTGTAACATATACTGAGAATAATCTTTCAGCTTATTAGACTAAAGCCAAAACTTGGCACACTTGGTCTTGTTTCAAGAAGGAAACTTTCTTTTGCCAGACTTGAAAAGGAATGGATTTTAACATTTCCAGCTTGGAAGAGAAAAAAGATTCTATTTATGATAGCATAAATTTAAAAATAAAAAAAAAAACAAACACACAAACCCAAGCAAACAGCAGCTTGATGTTTTCAAACTCTAGCATATCTTAACAAGGATGAATATTTTGCCCATTTAAAGAAAATTAAATTAATTGAAAATGTTGTAGAGTGCCTGTGAAGCATGACATTTTCAAGAAGGGAGCACAGCCAATGAAAGCAAAGAATGCTCATTTTAAATTGAGAATCATCTGCTAGTTTCCATAGCTACTTTTTAAACAATTGAAAGCTCTATCGTTTCTTAGAACAACCTTGTTTACTACGAATAGCTTTAAAATGGCTGTTCTCAGAAAAAGCTACTTGAAAGCATTTACAAAAAAAGTACAATAATTAACAGTGGCTGCTGTTTTAAACTTTTTAGAAAGACAAATAGGTAGTGTTAAAATGCAAACAAATGTCAGATAATACATTTACCTTTTTCGTAATATTATTATTAGTAATAAAGCATAAGCCTTTGATACCTCAACCAGGATTCCAATCTTGCCACGTGAAACACTTCAAGAATATACAGCAAGGCAGAAATTACAGTGGAAGGATCATACAGGCCAAATACACACCACAAGAAGTAGAAATGAATGAAGAGGAGCTCCAAGAGAGGAACAGATTTCCCAAAGTGAAAATTTGTTGTTTCCTTTTCAACGACAACACAATACAAGTAAGTATCAATTAAGCAGATAGCAGCTATAACACCTCATCCTGGTATGAATAAACTATGCATCATGTAGAAAAAGCAGCTGTAGTCCATGTTACACGACAACACACGATAACATGACAACATCCTGCTACCCTGTACAGAGCAACCTAGACAGTAAGTTAAAGGAACTCTGGGTCTCCATTGGTACTTACTAGGCCTTGCTAGATTTTACTCTTGGATAAAGTTAAAGCACTCAGTACAGAAGCTATATACTGTTTACACAGTTACCTTGTTCCACTTCATATTCCACCAGACAATCCAGTAGCCTGAAGATTAACCCCTATGACATCTCCAAAAGGAGCTTTGCCGTAAAGCATGCAAACATTTCAGGAAAAACTACATTCATAACAGTGAGCCCAGTACTTTTCTCTCACTTGTTTAATGGACTCCACATGCTGGTCCACATAAAACAGTTCTCCAAAGATGTGTTAAATGCCTGAAGACAAAGTGGCAGGAAGACTAAAGTGCCTATGTCCTCTTCCTTTAAGACTTTAATCAGCCAAAGTAGCCAGCAGTAAAACCTGCTCCCCCCCAAAAAATGTCAGCCCAGCTATGGAAATAGGAACCTGTGAAGAGCGTGTGTCTCCCTTTTGCAATGGGAACCTGAAAAAGGGGTGAAATGTCATCCCTCCAAACAGACTAGCTATTACAGAAAGGACTGACAGACTGTCTACTCTGGAATCAACCCCGAACGGTCTCCTTACCAGGAGCACTGCACACAGAATTAGCAGTTCCCCTCTACTCTTTCAATAATAGCAGAATTTGGCAATGAACTGGGGGGGGGAGGGGAAGAGTGGGGGAAATAGAGCTCACTGAATCTATACACCTCTTTCCTTTTACAACCTCATTCTCTTCAGTCTTCATCACCTGAATTCCCATTAGAAGTGTTCAGAGTGTACAGCTGTGGGTTACATCTCTTTCTAATCTCACTTCCAGAAGCACATCAAAAGACAATCCAATTTAGGAATCCACTGGATTTCTAAATAGTCCATAAAAAAAAAAAAATTTATAGATACAGCCCTCCAGGGTGCAACAGAAGGAAAATACTTCAGGATGCAAAACATACCCTGCAGTGTAAAGCCACTGGAATAGGAAAGGGGGGATGAGGAGGAGTTGGCTTCTTGTTAAGGATCTGCATATGTGCAACAGCTGGAATTCCCAAACAAGCATTATATAATAACAACAAAAGCTGTTCAAAGCAGTAAGGAGGCACAGCTGGGACTGTGGTGACCAGCAGTTGTCCTCCACTTTAGAGCTTCACGGTTCTACTGCAGGAAGCAAGAGCTTTTGCTCCACTAAATAAATATATATTTCTGCTCCACCATAATTATTAATTTGACAGCGTCATCAATTTTACAACCATCCTTGTCCACCATGCAGAAACCAGAACAGAAGCCATATAGAAATAGTAATCAAGATCAGAGTATTCATCAGTTGTACACATCTGATTGCCACCTTTTCCAGAAGCATATATAGGCTGTAAAACAGTAAGGAAAGAGCTCTCCCAGTATAAAAACCCCAAAGGTAAGTAAGTCTAACTTTATACTCCCAAAAATTGTCACATTATAAAATTACTTTAAAAAGTACTTAAAGCTAAAGGGATTCTAGACTCAGATATTGCTGTCCAGAGGTGATCACTGAAGGTGATTACCAAAGTAATAACTTTGCTTCAGGGTGATCTGGGAGAGTGGTTCAGAAAGTAGTTGAGCAGCATCCAGGGTGGGTGTGGAATCACAGTGAGACTTTTTCAAAAAACTGTAAATGTATTAAGATTGTAAATTTTCTAACTATGAAGCTGATGTAAAAACAGGAGTACTGCCTAGAGCCTGTAAGTATAGATCTTGGTTGACTGTGTCCTGTACCACAACTTTACTCAGACTAATTCTTAAGAACTTAACATTCTTTGTGTTATAAAAATATTTTGGAATCATGTATATTGTATAGAGGCATTTACTACTTCTGTGTTATTGTGACCTTAGCTATTGAAAGGACAAGGGACAATGGTTGTAAACTGGGAAGGTTTAAACTGGAAATGGTTTTAACTGGAAATGGTTTTAAACATAGGGAAGAAGTTTTTACAATGAGGGTGGTGAGACACTGGAACAGGTTGCCCAGAGAAGTTGTGGATGCCCCATCCCTGGAAGAGTTCAAGGTCAAATTGGACAGGGCTTTGAGCAACCTGGTCTAGTGAAAGATGTCCCTGCCCATGGCAGGAGCTTTGGACTAGGTGATCTTTACAGGTCCCTACCAACCCAAACTATTTTGTGATTCTGTGAAAGTGCCAAATGACAGCATTTGTCTCATGCTCTTAAACTTGACACTTTTTGCTAACAGTTTGTACAAACAAGGTGCCAGAGAGGTTGACAGTTTCAATGCATGGCTCAGAAAACGGTATAAGCATAGGGGACTTCAGAGTTGTCAGAAACTGGAAAGAGAAAACCATGGAAGACAACTCCATTTAAAGCTTAACAGAACTAGGTTGATGGCACTTACAAATATTATAGGAGAATTTTTAAGTTGGAGACTGGGAAAGAAGCTATACAGCTATACAGCTCTGATGTGGTCACACTTTTAGTGAAGCTCAAGTAAAGAAGT